>JAHHFK020004447.1:0-309248 GCA_024533555.2 Aedes koreicus
GAACAATTGTCAAATAACTTAGTGGTTTATTATCTAAGATGCTTTTGACATAATTTGGGGGTCACAGTGCAGAGGTCGACAGGAGAATATAGCAAACTTAAGCTTGAAGAACATTTTAACAAAATGTATGAAACAATGCAGTTTTGAACTACCCCAATATAGATCTATAGTTTGTTTTCCATAACCATACTAATTTTTCTGGGAATTTCCTTTGTTTTTTTTTTAGACTGATTTCTGATGAATCAAAACTTATATGAAACAAATTTTACTCTTGAATCAATTTATCAAAAATGAAATATGGGCCCTGTAAAGGCTAATTTAGTTAAAAATCCTTGGCTACTTTCGCGCTGTCTGGCCACTTGACGGCTGTCTTCCCGACAAATGCATGCGCTGCCTTCCCGCAGGTATATGGTATTATTTTCGTTTGATCCATTTTATAATCTTTACAAGTGTCCCTGAATAAAGCTAGATATCTTGTCACCTGACAGCTATTTGAGGCGTGGAATCTTGTTGGAAGTCAGTCTGCTGGTCGCCTTCCCGTTTGCGGGAAGGCGGTTGCCTGCCATGCCTGCTGACTTTCGACTGACAGCCACAACGTCGAATATCTGGCGACTGGGAACCATTTAATTGTTACCTCTGTGTTAGGAAAATACACTAGTCATAGTTAGAAAAATTCAACCCATGTTTTATTATTTAACATTGTTGAATGATAGTTTTTGATTGCTGAATTAAGAATCGCGAAAAATGCCAACTGATTGATAGCAAAATTCTCGAAATTCCATTGACACTCTACCCTTTCTGTAAAACGTGGTCTTCATTAAAAGACGTATATTAAATCATTTGCACAGAAAAATGATGAATTTTAACAGGCGCTTAAGATTTCCTCTCGTTTAATCTCAAGGCCAAGCAATCGTAAACAACGAAATTGTTTGAAAAATTTCACACAACAGACCAGATTGTATGAAATTAAGCTGCCTCAACTGTGTACATTAGACAACGCAGAAAATTACATGATTTTTTTACAGTCTTCGGCATGAGACCCTAGGAGTGGACAGCAATTTCTGCTAGAACCATACTGCGTTTCAAAATAGCCATCCGCTCAATTTCAACTCCTTCTATTCAAGTTTCACAGCCTGCCGTACTCTAACGGAACTATCAATTCTTTCTCTTTATATTTTTGGTTCTAGCAGAAATAGCTGTTCCTGGGGTCTCATGTTGATGAGAAGATACTTACTTCAACATACTATAATCAAGCTAAATGTTTCAATGCTGCCAAAACCCAAACCATTCTGATTTTGCACACCAACTCAAATGGATCTTGATGGTAACGTTTGCATTAAAAAAATAGACGAATTTCACCGATTTTTCAGGCGATTGTACTGCCAACTGGTGATGAATCCAATGATGATTTGTCATTAAATATAAGTAGACTATATATAAAAAAAATCAGCTCTATCAGATGGTTTACGGCAGCCATAGCGAAAGCAGTGAAGCAACTACGTTCGATGGTTGGTAATTACCAATTACCACCGACTCCATCCCGAAGCGAAGAAGTCCTCGAATATGACCGATTTGCCTGTGCCGCAAGATCATTGTGACCGGCCAGACGGTCAGAAAATATTTGGCCAACATGGGCATTGTCATGAGGAAGCGGAAGTTGAGGCCTGCCGTGTCGAAAGCGCAAGCGGCCACCCAAAAGCAGCGGCTGAAGATGCTCGTCAAGGACGTCTTCCCTGCAAAATGCAACGTGGTTGTGATAGTGGATAACGAGACGTCACTGTCGCCCGACGGCAATGACTAACAAGGCACCGGCTATTTCACGTTCCCAAGAAATAGGTAAGCAGTGACGTGAAGTACATCTCCCACACGAAGCTCCCGAAAAAGTTCATCTTGTGGCTGACAATCAGTGAGATGGAGATGTCAAAGCCGCTCATCTTTTCTTCGGGACTTGCGGCAAACGGGGAGGTGTACAGCACGAATTGTTTCTCGTAAGTTGCGGCCCTCACTAAGAAACACCACCCGAAGGATGTCGTGTTCTGGCCGAATCTAGTTACGGCACATTACGCGAAGTAGCTGCTGGTGGCGATGGAGCGTTTGAAGATCCCAGTCGTCTCCAAATACGCCAAATAAATCGAATCTATTCGAACAACTTTGTATAAAAACTGCCGTTAGGCCGCCCGCCAAGGAGTGGAGTTATTTTTGTAAAATCATGAGTTAATACAGGAATCAATGACAATTTGGTTTGTTTTGATATCATTTATCATTTTTTTCCATCCATCCGAAATGTCTTCTGTTTTTTTTTTAACCGTTGTGTGTCGAACAAACAAAACACATTTAAGAGGCCGACAGGGAACGTTTTCACCCACGGATCTAAAATCACCATTTCTATGGAAATATCAAACCGATCTGGAATCTTTTAACACTTTTGAATTCAAAAACTCGACCACTTTCTCAAAATTGTCTATCATGACCGATGGAAATAATCCGTCTCCGGATATACGGGATTTCCGGAACCATGCTCCGAAAATGGTATACTTATAAAAGATTCAAATGGAAAATCAGCAGTAATGACACTAAAAGTCATTCAAAATATACACAGGAATATGCGTGATTGTCAAATGAAAATCCGGTGACCTGATCCTGGAACAGTCACTCTGGAGCAGGTTCCCATGAGGCCACGAATGGCCAGAAAATTATTTGAATTGAGCCCCAACAATATAGGTGTCAACATTCTTGAAATTGTTCCAGAAAGACGTTTGCCATAGTTATTGGACCATCCGGTCACTTGACATCGGGTTGGCCAGTTCTGAGTAGGTTTCCAGAAAATGGAATGGCCAGAAAATTATTTGATTTGAACCCTAACATTATGAGTTTCTAAATTCTTGGAACTGTTCCAGAAGAAAATTTCTAATCGTTATCGGTACATCCAATGAGTTGGCTGCGGAGTGGTCAGTGTAGAGCAATTTTACGGATCGCTGAATCGTTTTAATTATATGACAGCTGAAACTCTTCACTTTATTTCGTGGTGCAGTATGTTTACGTTATTTTTTGTGTTTGGTAAAATGGCGTCGAATTATGTTTAAAAGAAGCCACGGCTCTCCAGTTCTGTTTTGGCTTGATTTGGCCTCTTGTCACAATGCAAAATCTGTCCTGGGATGGTACTTCGCCCGATAGAAAAAAATACTGGCCTCTGGTTAAGCGGAAACTCCTTGAAACTAAGAAGAAAGCAAATGGGATCAACGATTTTAAGAGAAGATGAAGAACCGCCGATGATTACTGCTTCTGGGTGGATGAATTTGCTTAATTGGGTGGATGGATTTGATTCTAACTACTCTTGATATAAATGAAATTTTCTGAACAGACAGAATAATAGTAATAATAGTGTAAATAATAGTACATACTCTCAAACGTGCACATTTTAACTCAAAAGCGCAAACATTAATCATATCAAATATAACTTTTTTCAATTAAATTACTTTCACTCACAATTGCGGGGCACATCAAGGCACATATTTTCTTTATTAGATGCACACATTAATTAGAAAAAAAAATCATTAGTATTGTTAAATGCTCTGCGAGTGGATTTTGTTTTAATTATTTATTATAAATAATGCCTTTCAGTCGTCAGCTGGTTTGGCACTTTCCAAACGGAATATTTTGATACAATGCCGCATATTTACTAATCATAATTGCCTTTTATGATTTTTTCTCCCAATTTTTTAAAGATATGGTCATTCAAGCTTCTTTGAAATGATTCTGAAATTGACTGCAATAGAAAAACACACTTGTTCATCAAAGTCACAGAAACCACGTAAGCCATGTAACATACAAAACACTGCTTACGAAGACTTGTTAAACGAAATTGATTGAACTACAATTCACGCAATTCCAGTGAATGAGAAAATTACAATACATCTTGCTCGACCCAGGCGGCTGAAAAAAAAATTGCAACCGAAGGCATTGGCAATCGGCGTTGCAATCAACTGAAAATTTACTCCTATTACCCACTCCTCGTAACCCCTGGTTGTGAAAGCACCCATCCCTGCCAGCTCCTTTTTCACATCAGATAGATAATGTGAAGAAATTGAACCGAAGAATTCATAAATAAATAAATATTTAAGAGCACACGTGCCGGGACGGGAAATTCGAAAACACATCAACCGGCAGAGAGTAGGTAATGTGAAAATTACAAGGCAGAAAATTTAATTCTGTTGCTGTACTGAATTCGATCGTTTGATTTTTTCTTCGAACTTCTTCAGTTCTATCCAGTAGGTATTTTTTTCACTCAGGGTGTCCTGGGCGGTGAAAGGCGTTTCCAGCGCCTGTCAGCAGTAATTTATCACAACATATCTCCACCGTAGAAAGAATTTTCCAATGCGAGAGGGTGGCTAATCGTAATTTAACTAGTGTGTAATTTACAACCTGCTGGAAAAGAAAAAGAGTGGAAAACCTCCAATGCACGAAAATAACGAGTGGAAACCTCGGCGGAAAATGTGTTCAGTTCTTCGGAGGATGGTGAGGAAAGCTGAATAGCAACGGAAACATTTCCATGAGCTAGAGGAATGCATTTAGTCGTGCAAGAATTCGTTGAATGCGTTCAAGTGTGGCGTGAAATGAAATTCTTGCAACTGCTTGCACCTGACGGATGGTTAGTTGTAGAAACAGACGTTTCTTTCAGAGTTTCACCGAATTTCAATTTACAAGTAGATTAGTGAATTTTTCATTCTACTACCGGGATACGTGTAGAAAGCGAAGCTTGCAGAATCCGTCTGTGAGAATGGAAGGTATAATCCACCCTATACGCACACCTCTTTGTGCAAGCTTTATTATCAATGATCACAAGAATGGATGCTCTCAATAAAGTATGCAAATTTATGTGAATGGAAATTTATAGACGCGCATAGCAAACACGAATATCGGTGGTGGGGTTTGCCGGTATAATCCTGACACGGAAGCCCAAAGCCCACGCGAAAAGTTCCTGTTTCCTGTGCGATGCGATATATGCAAGTCTTGGCGTCGGCATCATCACACGTTTTAGAATTACCCTGCTGCTTGTTCTACCGTTATATCGAACCGAAGTACGAGAAAGGATACGCTCGCTTCTAGCCACCTCTTTACGCGGTGGTGCTGAAAGCATAAATCAGCATAGAAAATCGCGAAAACTCCCACTTTCGACTGAGACTACCGGAAAACATCCAACGCGATAGCATGTTCAGATCTGGCACGCTGACTGTGCGGAAACCCTGTTGGCAGCGTTTGCCGCTAGTGGAAACCTGAAACTGATATCATGATGATGTGTAAAAAGCTTATATATTGGGTGTGGTTTAATTTGCCACCAATTTGCATACTACACGAGTACAGTTTACTTCACATCCTCGTTCAGCTTTGAAATAGGGAATCAAGTGAGCCAAGATGCGACTCCCGGCACCCCATCATCGCCATATAGTCATCATTAGAAACGGGTTTTCGCCATACAACCTACCCACACGTAGCACCAGGAGGTTTTCACCAGAGCTCGCACTCAGACACTTTTCACGTTTCAGTTAAATTAAGATAGATGTATACCGTACGTGGAAACCACACGTTCGCTCTCCACATCGGTGGCACCTAGAGTTGCTCATTGGTAAAAACATTGGAGTGGAGTATCCTCCATGGGTTACTACTGTATATGTGTATGCAATGGCGTGTGTGTTCTCGTACAACGAATTTTGCCGGGTGTGAGGCTATAATTTAGACCACCAAGCATACGTACATGTACCTACATCCTACAGGAACTAGAAAATAGCAGAACCACGGCAGAAAAACGGTTGTAGCACCTCTAAAAGTGGAAAACCACCATCATCATCTAGAACTAGCGTCCGCTTAGTGGGAGGAAAGAGTTAGCATCGCATAGGAATGTACTTGTTTTCGTTGGTATTGTTTGAATATCAAACAGGTACACACCTTCAGGTCATCATGGCTGGCCTGATAGACAGAATGAGTGCTACACGGCTACACATTTGAACACATTTATGAAGAAAAAAATCAAACTCTTTGGTAATATACTGTTGACTTCTTCTCATTAAAATTCATATTCACAATCCAAATTCGCAATCAAATTTCTCTCCTAGTTGGCGTGGTCAGGTGTAATGTAGGTTCCACATAGTTATGGTTCAATGCCCTTTCTAACGGGAATTTTCTCTAGTCATAGAAGTTCTGTGTCGTTCGTTGTTTAGTGTTTGTTAAATGTTAAATGTTCGTTAAAAAAAACTTTTCAAACATCAGTGAAGGATTTCCTGGAAATCAACCGTGCGTTGGATTGGCGCATGAAAAAAAAGCGCACAGTAGGCGTTTGCCACAGTCAATGAGACGAATCCGATGAATCATGGCTTGCTGGGGAAAATCTTAACACATGAGTTCGCGCGACAGACGTACCCATCCATGGCAATAAGAGTGCAGTTTGGCTATATCAGCAGCACATGCATATGCAGAGCGGAAGACGGCGACGACGACAATAAATGTGGGCGAAATGTAAGGAACCACAATTATCTCCACACGCTTGATAAGCTCGTGACAAATGGGACACGATTTTTAGGTAACTAGATATCAGGATGAATGTCATTGAGTAACGCACCCATCCATCGTTATTTCTTATGAGACATTATCTCTGCAGGAGCGTCTCCTATTGCGAAAACTATATGAAACCGCTCCCCTCATTGAGAGATGGTCACATGATTAATGAGTAGTAGTTGCATGCTGTGTTAAGAAGTTTGAATTGTTGATGATTTTCGATAGCATATTGACAACAAAATCATGTTGGAAGTATAGTGAGGTTATAGTTAATGCAAACCTTACGATTGTCATCACCCTGCGATAATTTTTTGGAATACATACAACTTTTGACGTAGACTACGTCTTACGGTAAGGGTAGGGTGTCAATTGAAAATTTAAATACAAGCGACCGTCACGAAATATCGTTACAAATGAAACACTAAACACTAATATCTAATGCTCAGTAGATTTTCAAGATCTTTACATCAATCGGTTGGTAATTTTCCCGCGTATCAAAATAATTAAACATTCTTCTGTAACAAGTTTAAACTATTGAAAATAGAGAAAATATAAGGTGATGTCTTATAATGCCGATTTTTCAGAGTGGATTTACTAAATGCACTGTACTTTACTATCACAGATTTCAAATGTAAGCACAGGAGGTCTCATATGCAGCAGTGAACGATATAAAAGGGGCACACCTTCGCAAATTCACTCAGTAATGTCACAGTACTGGAGTTGGGCAGATCAACGATCCATTGAGGATCATCAGCTGGCGATGGCATAAACTCAGGAGACAACCTCGATGGCACGAAGCCTTATAACGCGGAGCGGCAAAGCGCCAATGTGGATTTGGCAGCTGGTGGTTGCACGTAACATTGAAGGTGCAGTGGCGACCAGTGGACAGGCTGAATGCTCTGCAGGCTGTTGTAGCAAGCCCTTGGCTAAGCAACCGATGCTAGGCAGCCACTAAATTGCAGTGGTGTGCTAGGCAGTCGGTTGCCCAAGCCGGTGATGATTTGTTGCCAGCCGGTGGGCGCCACCACGAGGAGCGAAACAAGGTGCCTGAGTGTGTGTGATATTCTTGGTAGCCAAGTTTATTTATAGCACAACTTTTTTTTTTATGAATTCATTTATTTGTACAGGCTCAATCGAATCAACTTTACAGAGCCAAGTTTTCATGTTTATATACATCAGTTATCTTAGAACTAAGGTTAAGGGGGTGGAACCGATTACTCGCGGCCGTCTCGAGGTTAATAGGAATTACAATTTTATGGATGGGAAAATTGCGGTGGAAATTTTAAACAAAGCAAAAGGAACAATGGTTTTCTTAAATCTAGAATTTCAAATTACAATTTTTTTATTGAACGTTTTCAATTTAAAAAAAAAATCACTCACTCACACACACACAACACTCAAACGCACAACCACAATCACACACCGATGCACACAATCCTCACAAATTTAACCTAAACAAGTAAGTTAATCAAACTACAATCTAAGGCTAATGTTAGTCAAAAACACATAAATGAGTTTCATAAATTCCAGATCGCGTGCAGCCAAAATGTCTCGAATCGGTACATTGGGTTGTCTACCTCGAGCCCGAAGGGAATCATAAAGCTCAGATCTGACTCCACGATGCTCAGCACAATACCAAATTACGTGATCTGCGTCCTGGTAACCTTGTCCACATTCACAGAGATTGCTATCTCCCAGCCCAACACGGAACAAATGAGCGTTTAAAGAATAATGATTGGACATGAGGCGAGACATGACACGAATGAAGTCTCGACCCACATCCAATCCCCTGAACCAACATTTTTTAGACACCTTAGGAGTGATAGAATGTAGCCATCGCCCCAAATCTCCTTTTCTCCATTTATACTGCCAGCTATCGAGTGATATCTGACGAAAAATATAGAAAAATTCGTTGAAGGCGATTTGTCGGTCATAAATATCGCCTTCCATAGCGCCCACCCTTGCAAGCGAGTCCGCTTTCTCATTGTCAGTAATCGAACAATGAGAAGGGACCCACACAAACGTGATAATAAAAGAACGTGAAGATAAAGCACTTAGAAGACCTCGTATTTTCATAAGAAAATAAGAGGTGTGCTTTACCGGCCTCAAGGAGCGAATAGTCTCTATAGAACTAAGACTATCCGTGATAATGAAGTATTGATCCGGTGTAAAAGAGGCAACAGTCTCTAAAGAAAAATGAATTGCTGCCAATTCCGCGACAAAAACAGAACAAGGTGCTTGAAGTTTACGAGCGACGCTATAATTTTCATTGTATACACCAAAGCCAGCGGAGTCCTTTATCAAAGACCCGTCAGTGAAAAACGTTTTGGCGGAATCAACTAGGCCAAACTTTGCAGCAAATATCACCGGAGCAATCATAGGACGATGATGCTCTGGGATTCCACGAAGCTCCTGCTTCATGGATAAATCAAAATGAACCGAATTTCCGAAGTCGGAGAAGCAAACACGATTGAGAATATTCAGCGAAGGGCTGACATCCTGTGTTATGTACAAATGGTACAAAGTCATGAAGCGGGTTTGAGGATTAAACTCAAGGAGCTTCTCAAAATTTTCGATCACCTGGGGGTTCATAACTTCACACCTGGTGAGGAGCCGGAGAGATAATTCTGTAAACCGATCCGAGAGTGGCAACATGCCAACCAGCACTTCAAGACTCATGGTGTGAGTCGAGTGCATGCAACCTAACGCGATACGAAGACACCGATACTGAATACGTTCCAGTTTAATGAAGTGCGACCGAGCCGCTGACTGAAAACAAAAACTACCGTATTCCATAACCGACAAAATCGTTGTCCGGTACAACGTTAGAAGATCTTGTGGATGAGCTCCCCACCAGGTCCCGGTAATTGTGCAGAGAAAGTTGACCCTTTGCTGGCATTTTCGCTTCAGATACTCAATGTGGGATCTCCAGGTGCACTTTGAATCGAACCAGACCCCAAGATATTTAAATGACATAGAATGAGTTATCGGTGTACCCAAAATTTGAAGCTTTTATAGCACAACTTGCATGGCAGAAATAACCTGCTTCATTAAAAGACCGAGAAGGTTTCAATTCTAATGCGGAATATTTCAAATCCGTTCTTTTCAGGGCGAACAATCCAATTTTGAGAGTTTGTTTAATTTGAATTTATCTAACAACTTACCAAATTGCAGACAGCGGTGGTTTTATCAAGTTTTGTTTTCTCTTCGTTGCATACCTTGAGCATTGTGCGCTATTTACAAATGGCTGCCGTCATGAAAAATTTAAACACCGGTCGTTAATAATTCGATCGTTTCTTGATTGATTTAATTTTGAGCTGAGATTTTTGCGCTAATCTAGATGTTTTTACGATTGTCATTCTATTTACTCAAGTATTTAAAATTTTACAAATAAAAGATGAATATATTTCGCGTACATATTCATCAATCGGTGTTGGAAAATTGTAAGGAATGTTGCGTTCCTGAAAGTATCAAGAAACTCCCTATTACGGACAACGTTTTAATTCTCGAACCTAATATTCCGTAGTACAATTCTTAGCACATTCCAAATAGTACTGTTATGAATAGTTATTCTGTTGTGTTAACGATTCGCGTTGGATAAGATTTTTACTTCTAAGTAGGAATAAGTTTTGAGAAACTAAAAGTGAGAAAAAGTACGATGCCTAATCGATTTGATGTCAACCGTATGCGCAAATTTCGAAAGCGCGGTAACATCGAACAAACAGAAAACCCTCCGAAACGACCATGTACCGATCCTCGGAGACAGTACCTACGTTGCAAGGTTCCGCTACGAAACTAAAGAAACTAATCAAGTGGTTTAACGTAGTCTACGTCAACCGGTCGTGTGTTATACAGAACCCCACTGATTTTAGCTTGAAATTTCAACCTTATTGCTTATCGTACATAGTGTAGTTTATCATGTTTTTTTAAGTAGTATAATTACTGGGCAGGGATGTCGAGTTATTTTAAAATGTAAATTCAGTAAATTCAGAATGAAGCCCAGTAACCTGCCGCAAGGTTTTCAGCTAAGTCCCTAAATGTAAAGATACAAGTAAGCCTCAGCGTGAAACGTCTAGAGTACAAATGTAATCTCTCACATAACAGACAGTCATATAATTGCTATTCTCTTTTCGTTTTACCGTACCGTGTATTCGGGTGGAGTTGATCAACTTACCAAACAATTCCGAATGACTATGTTAATCGTGGAATGCCTACAAAATGTGAACAGAATTTGACTTGACAATGTATAAATCTCTAGTACTTTTTAAAACAGACGTATCTGATTTTGTAAACAAAGAGGGGACGTCAGATTCAAAAGTAAATTTTTCAAAACTCTCAGTATCCTTACAGAAAGTAGCATTACCATCATGTTAGGGAAATGTTATTCCTTGTATCGGTGGTCCTAGTTTGCATGAAAGTGCTAAGGGTTTCAAGAATTTAACGTTTGAATCTTACTTCCCCTCTTTGTTTACAAAATCAGATACGTCTGTTTAAAAAGTACTCGAAAAAAGTACTAAGAGAATTAAATAACTTTAAAGCACACAACATGAGATGAACAATTGAGGAATTCAAAGGTCCGATACATACAAAACATATTTTGGAGGGTGATCAATTTCATCCGGAAATAGAAGTTTTTTTTTCATATTCAAATTAATACATTAGAACCAAATTCTAACAGACAGGAATGCACAACACTAGATATAGTGGATAAAATCTTTACCACATCCAGAGTAGAACATGCAATGAGATAATTGTACCATTTGGATCTGCAGGCATGGACGGCATATTCTCAGCATTGCTCTAAAAGGCGGAGGCCAAGCTAGTTCAGTTTATAATGAAGAGTCGAGTCAACTTATATACAGAAGTATTCTTTGTCAAAAATTCAGTTTGCTTATCAATCTGGTAAATTAACAGTTACAGTGCTTTAGACGCTAGTAGAAAAAGTCGAACAATCAGTGTCAATAAAATAAATTGCACTTTGTTCTTTCTTGGATATTGAAGGAGCGTTTGATAATACATCCTTTTCTACAATGGCTCGAGTCATGAAGAAGAGGAATATTAACACTAGCATTGTCAACTGGATTCATACTATGCTTGCAAAAAGATCAATCACTTCTGAGCTAGGAGAAGCTTTTATTAAAGTAAGGGCAACGAAAGGTTGCCACCAAGGAGGAGTACTCTCCCAACTTATGTAGTCCTTAGTTGTAGACGATCGTCCCAGAAGCTCAGAAGGCGAAATGTTTCGAGTTAAAGGCTTTGTGGATGACATAGTCATTTAAGTAAGAGAAAAGTTTGACAATATAGTATCGGGTTGGAATGCAACAGGCTCTAAAGTTAACCCAATTTTGGTGTATGATAGAGGGTCCATCAAAAGTAGTAACTGTACCTTTCACAAGAAAGAGAAAGTTTTACTTTAAAGCACTCGAGCTTGGAGGTGAACATTTTCAATTTAGTGAGCTGGTTAAATACCTAGACGTAATTCTGGATGCTAAGCTGAACTGGAATGCACATCTTGATTATGCGATAAGCAAAGCTATTAGCGCTTTATGGTTATGCTCCAAAACCATTGGCAAGAAATGGGGCTTAATACCAAATATTATTATGTGGGAAAACACACCTATTATACGTCCAAAAATAACGTGCGCTTCGTTAGTGTGGAGGGCAAAAACCAAGGAAGCTATTGCAGAAGCAAAACTTGCAAAGCTTTAACGGCTTGCATGCATTGCTATAACTGGAGCTACACTGATAGGCAAAATAAAGTGCCCACCTCATAGTTTTTTCAATTTCTCTCATTCACTTGGTTCAAATTAAAGTAAACACACTGTATTTTTTTTATTATCTTATTTTTTATATTTTTTTTTAAGTTTCACTTATGGAATACTGAAAAAAAGGAGTTTTACTTAAAGAAAAAAATCAATTTGTGTTGAAAAAAAAAAAAAAAGTGACAAAATAAAGTGCCTACTTCATTAAGGCTACAGAAAACATAAATTAAAGTAAAATAAAAGCATTTCAATAATTGATGTGTCCTCCTTTGGCCTTCAGGACCTCCTGCAGGCGCTTCGACATGCTCTCGACCAGGTTCTTTAGGTGCTGTGGATCTAGCTCTTCCCAGGCGCGCTCCAGGGCTTCAAAATAGTTATTTTTATTGGTAACACCAGTTTTGTCAACCCTGGCATCGAGAATCGCCCACAAATTCTCGATGGGATTGAGGTCCGGGCTTTGTGGAGGCCATTCCAGTGGTTTGATCCGACTAGACCGGAAGAAAGACTTGGTCTTCTTGGCAGTATGCTTCGGGTCGTTGTCCTGCTGGAATACGAACTTCTCTTCAAGGCCCGTCTGGATCAGCGAAACCTCCAGATTTTCTCGCAGGATGTTGATGTAAGAATCTGCCGTCATTATCCCGTCGATTTTCACAATGCTTCCCACTCCACCCCACGAAAAACACCCCCAGACCATCACATTTCCTCCTCCATGCTTCATCGTGCCTTGGATGTGGCGCTCCTGAAGCTCCTCTCCCGATCTGCACCAAACACGAACCCGCCGCTTTCGGTTAAACAGCTCGAATTTTGATTCGTCCGTCCAGAGAACCGTTTTCCAGAACACTAAGGGCTTATCAGCATGCTCGTTAGCAAACTTAAGCCGTTTGGCTTTGTTTGCCTTGCTGATAAATGGGCGCTTCTGGGCAGGTTTGCTATTCAACCCCTGTGCTACGAGACGGCGACGAACAGTTCGACCGGAAACTGATAACTGAAGGGTTTCCTGGATCTCGCGGACAGTTACCTTCGGGTTCTTCTTGACTTCGCGCATGATCTTGGTGTCCGTTCTCGCATCCGTTTTCCGCTTCCTGCCTCTGCCAGGGCGATCCACCACTGATCCAAACGCTTTAAGCTTCAGAATAATTTTACCAACCGCTGCCTTACTGATACTGTACTTCTTAGCGACAGCCCGGTGCGATTCACCGTTTTGCACATCACGAACGACCAATTTTCGGATACACAAGGGAATTGCTTTCGAAAGCACTGCGTTCTCCATTTTTTTCAATTGAATCAAATGCGATCACGTATACAAATGCACCAGGTTGAGCAGTTTGCTTCAAAACATGTCAAAATATCAAAACATAAACAATCGAGGGGTCTTCCAATGGAAACTTATCGAAAACATATCGATTTTTGAAGTGGGCACTTTATTTTGTCACTGTTTTTTTTTCAACACAAATTGATTATTTTTTTCTTTAAGTAAAACTCCTTTTTTTCAGTATTCCATAAGTGAAACTTAAAAAGAATATAAAAAATAAGATAATAAAAAAAATACAGTGTGTTTACTTTAATTTGAACCAAGTAAATGAGAGAAATTGAAAAAACGAAGAGGTGGGCACTTTATTTTGCCTATCAGTGTACTTTATTTGGACCTATCTGCAGCATTCGACAAGGTTACCACCAAATGTGGGGGGAATTGGAGGGGGGGCACGGAAGACTTTTAAATTGGATGCATTCTTATTTGATTGGTCGTCACTCGCAAGTAGTCATTAGTGAATCCACCTCGGCATCATTTCCTATCACGTCAGGAATTCCACAAGGCAGTCATCTTGGACCACTCGTCTTTCTTCTTTACTTCAACGACGTGAACGCAGTTCTGGCTGGACCGAGACTTTCTTTTGCGGACGACTTCAAGCTTTACTTCAACATTCGCTCAGAAGCTGACGCGCATTTTCTGCAAAAACATTTGGACTCTTACGTTGATTGGTGCCAAAGGAATCGTATGACCGTTAATCCTGAAAAATGCTCGATTATTACGTTTTCCCGATTGAAGAATCCAATAGTTCACAATTATTCCTTCGCTGGAATTCCTTTGGAAAGAGTGGATCAAATTAAGGACTTGGGAGTTATTCTTGACTCCCAATTGACGTACAAGCAACATGTGTCATTCATAGTGAACAAAGCCTCGAAAAACGTAGGGTTTATTTTCCGTCTAACTAAAGAGTTCACCGACATTTACTGCTTAAAAGCGCTCTACTGTGCGTTGGTTCGTTCGACATTGGAATACTGTTCAACTGTTTGGAGCCCTCACTACCAAAATGGAATCGAGAGAATTGAATCAGTTCAACGGCGATTTATTCGATTCGCACTACGACGGTTGTCATGGAATGATCCAATTCGTCTGCCAAGCTACGAGAATCGGTGTCAACTAATTAGGCTGGATACCTTAAGTACACGAAGGAATGTTGCTAAGGCTCTTCTTATCTCCGACATTTTGCAGAATCGAGTGGATTGCCCCGAAATCCGAGGACAAATAAATTTCTTCGTGCGACCTAGAGCCTTGCGGAACAATCACCTGCTGCAACCAATACATCACCGCACTAATTACGGACAAAACAGCGCCATTACTGGCCTACAAAGGATTTTTAATCGGGTGGCAACGGAATTTTATTTCAACATTTCACGTGATACACTTCGGACTAGATTTTTTAATGTGTTTAGATAAGCTTTTAGTGTGTTATTTGTATGTTTATGTTTTTTATGAGATCAACAACACATCATTGGGGCATAGAAGCCTGTTGATGTATAATATTAAATAAATAAATAAATATGATGTTGTACTTGCCACACAATCATGCAAATGCAAATATGGTACCTTACATAAAAAGCTCTCAGCGAATAACTGCGGAATTACATTTAGAACACTAAGTTGAGAGTAAGCAATCAGCGAATTGTGAAAGCAATAAGCTTGAAATGTTTAAGGAAAGAAATGCTATTGATTTGATATTTTCCTCAACTCGTTTTTCAATTGGATATAACACCAAGTTGTAGCTTTTTTTCGTTTGCTTCTGCTTTCCTTGTTGTGAAGCCGATGAATGCTATTTTGTACCGGCGGTACTCGTGCGAATGAAGGAACTTTCTCATGTTCGCTCAATTGACGATTACATTTATTCAGGGAAGAATTTCCTTTGGTCCATGATTTCTCGTAGATTTCCCAAAAGCATACTTTTCCTCTGACATAGAGGGTATTTAAATCCAATTTTGTAAGTTAGTATGAAATACAAAAAAAAATATAATTAAAAAAGTCTGAGAATCAATCTTTGATTTTCTAACTCGCTCAGTCGAGCACTCGAGTTGACACTGAAAACATCTGTGAACCGCAGGCGAAATAGGCCTATCTGTCAAAAGATAAGCTTTCTATAGTGGAAGCTAGCGTTTACTAGTGATAGTTTGAAAAAGTGTTCCAGGATTTTATTTTTTATTCTTAAAAATGTGATCAAGTGAAGTGTTAGTTTAAATTTTCCTAGTTTTCCTATAATAATCGTTCTACTAATAAGCTCGTAAAAGTGTTTTAAAGAGTGAAACCGGTTAGATAGTTTAGACATTTTTCTGTAATTTTCTGAATCTTTAAATTCCTGAAATCCGACATAAATAAAACAAAAGTCTTCAGTCTCTCAGATACCCTCTGGATTCAGCTTAATTGTTCAAAATCCACTTTTTAACAGTTTTAGGCATGACACATAAGCAACCACAACCAGATCAAAGTCTACTCAAAACTTTACCTTCAATCATGAAATGCCTGTCTGCCAAAGCCGCAACCCAAAATCACACACACACACACACTCACGCCCAAAACCCAGCAAACTCCACAACAGTAACCAAACATTGACTCATTCGCAGAGAAATTGAACTTTCGGCGTCATCCCTACGAGGAGTGGACCTCCCCTGCCAAGCACAGGTTGGGCTGGAATAACTTTCCGCAATAAAGTTTCGCTTCCTTTGCTCCGTTCCTCCCCCCCCCCCCTCCCCACGGGAAAGCATCAGTTGATAGTGTAATCGTTGAGCATGCCATGCAGTCTACACCCACCGCCGGGAAGGTTCCGCACATCCGGAAGAAGAACCGAACCAGTTTAAATTTTAGAATAAACAAAATAATTTACATTTGAAATTGTGTTCGGGGCTCGGCTCGCAAAAGTTGCAGGTTTCTTGTTTTGCGTTCCATTCGGTTTTTTGTTCTGTAAGTGCTCTGTGATTCAATTTTCGTTTGGAATGCTGTGGAATGGCTCTGAAGTTTTTTTTTCTTCCATTTGTTAGTTCAGGTCAGGCCTCTAAGTTTCCCTTACCTAAATGAGGAAAATGAAATATGCTGTCGAAAGAAACAACAACGAAACAGTGATAGTAGATGGTGCTCAAACTAGGGACCTTATTTTCCGTTTGCAAGGGAAAACGAATGAATGGTAAGAGGTTCGGGCTTGGAATTGCAAAGCACAAACGAAAATATTTTTGCAAAGTGCAGAAAACTTTTTTGACTAATGAGTTTTCTCTGGTGAATTTTTAGTTACTTTCTTGTAATGTTGTTGTCGGAGCGCGCTTTGAAGATCCGGACCAGAAGTGGTACTGGGAGTGGGAAAGTTTTCAAATTTTTGCACCACTTCCTACTGGGTACTGATGGAACGATACAGGCCAATCGATCATCGGTGGTTGACTGGATGGGTGGGACGAGCAACGGTACTTTGTTCAAACCAGGAGCTACGTGACCCAAAATGTTAATTTACTGCTATGAGCGTCGGAGAAAGATGTTGCTGGGAGCATTGCAAGTTTTCTCAGATTAGTGGCAGAGATTATTAGCCGAACGAATTTATTAGCCGAAAATTATCACTATGGAAAAATAAATCACCTAAAAGTGTGTTTCAATCCATGTCGGGTATCTTCATCACTGCGACCAATTTTTAGATCTATTGTGACATATTCCCCTTTTTTTTTGCTTTTAATATTGTCAGCATGACGCATCACGCATGACGCATTGCTAGAAGTGATCGCCAATGATTGACTTGAAGCGCGTTCCTAGGGCGGTTTAACACACCGAATAAAGTGCTCTACCGTACTGGGATTTATTTTCAGATCTCGAAGGGTTCTAGTAGCCCTTCTGTAGTAGTGTTCTGAGTCTTCTTCATCCATGTCACAAAATTGACATGAATCATCCTGAAGATTTCCTATCAGCTTCAAGTGATAGCGGCTCGGACAGTGGCCAGTGTCAAGGCCTGTATATATGGTTAGATCTTTTTATTTTTGGTTAGATCAAGTAATTTGCTAGTCATCGAAATGTTTGGATCGCTTTGTTTGCCGAGCTATGAAAGTGTTGTTCCAGTTTGCCTCCACTTTCATGCATATCGCAGGTGAAACAGTATTTTATTTATTTACAACACAACATCTTTGACAAGGACATCGCACAGACTGGTCACAAAAATGTTTTAATTCTATTCTTATATACTAATTTACTTATGTTATAGTCAAAAGAGTCACACACTTGATTGAACAACCTACAACATGAATCTAACGGGTTATTTCGTCCATAAAGAGTACGGTGGCCAGAAATCCACAACAGTTGACGATTCCGAACATTCTCAAGAATGCTGCTACAAACGATGTTGCACATGACCACGTCGAAGACAAACAGCCGTTGAAGCATCACTCGGCGACTCGATAACGGCTGAATGTTTAGCAGCGCACATCGATCTTCATATGACGGCAGATTGATAGGATCGGTCCAGGGAAGGCGGCGTAGTGCGTATCAGATGAACCGCTTCTGGACTTTTTCGATGCGTGCAATATGAACGGCGTGGTACGGAGCCCAGATTTGCACTCCGTATTCCAGCACGCTACGAACTAAAGCACAATACAGCGACTTGAATGCATGCACATCATCGAAATGGGCGGTGTTACGCTTTAAGAAACCGAGCACTGCGTTTGCTTTCGCGGTTGTTGCCGAGATGTGCTCGTTGAAACGAAGTTTCCGATCAAGGTTTGACTCCTAGGTCGTTGATCGACGTGACCCTCTCCAGTGATATGTCGTTTAAGCCGTAGTCGAACGTGACAGTGGAATGACAACGAGCGAAAGTTATCACTCTGCACTTAGCCGTATTCATCTGCATTCCGTTCAAGTCACACCATCTAGACACATGTTCTAAATTGGCTTGTAAAGCACAGCAATCTACAAGCGATTTAATGACACGGAACAGCTTCAAGTCATCCACATAGAGCAATTTACCGGAGTTGAGCCCTTCGCACAGATCGTTGATGAAGAGGATGAATATAAGTCAATGTAAATGGCGTCGACCTGGCATCGCTTCTCGAGCTCGTTGATCACAGTACCGGTGTAAGTCATGAGGTTTGATGTCGTTGATGCTCAGAGATCACTGACTGCACAACAGGGTACATCGCGTCATGTAACAGCTTCTCGAAAACTTTCGCAAGGCAGTTGAGGATTGATATCGGTCGGTAGCTTTCAACGCTGTGTGTTTTTCCAGCCTTGTGGATAGGAATGATTGATGCCAGCTTCCGAGCGGCAGGAAACACTCCTGACTGAAAGACTGGCAGGAAACACAACGCAACTGAGCACACTGTTTGACGAAGACAGGTGGAATGTGATCAGGGCCGGGGCCTTCCGATGCATCGACTGCGCTGAGAGCATCGCGAATATCGTCATTATTGAAAGTGACCAAAGGAAGATGAAGATTATACAACGGAAGCCCTTCCAAGTAATGCTGCGCCAGCGGAGGTGAGTTGTCGTCGTGTACGGAACGGAAAAACTCAGCAAAAAGATTTGCTGTAGAGACCGGTGAGCAAGAACTACGAGATTGGTACGTAACCTCAACGGGAACCCTGGTCGAGCTCTTTTGTTTGTTGATATAGGCCTAGAAAGATGAAGGGTCTTGTCGGAAATTCATTTGGATACGATCAATATACTCACGGAAACGATCATCTTGCAATCGGCGATACTTTTCTTCAGCAAACTTCAGAGCTCTCGTGGTCGTGGTAGTTTTGTTGCAAAAGAAACGTTTCCTGAGCTTTCGTAAGCGATTACGACGGTTACGGAGTTGTGGTGTCCACCAAGATTGGTTAAACTGCCTTGTAGGCCGGTAAGTTCTAGCGGAAACAGTTTCACGGATGATTCGATCAATAGTGCCGTAGAAAGCCGTCACGGAAACATCAAGAGAACCATTGTTCAACAGCTCATTCTAGTCCTGGGAAGCGATTCTCGCACTTACGGCTTCATAATCACAGCGGGTGAAATCATAGTGTCGTGTCGTGATGTCTGCTTGGTATTCCTCCTCACGGGAACGGGTGTCCACAGTTACAATAACCGGCTTATGATGAGCGTCAATTTTTAATAGAGCAGATGGCGACTAGAAGAGATCTATGATACATGGATCACTTACGAACACCAAGTCAAGTAGCTTACCGTTCCCGTTCAGAAGATCATCTACTTGATGGAAACCAGCTGACAACAAAGACTCGACTAAGGCAAGTTCCTGTTCAGTTGACGCGTTAATTGGCAAGTATCCCAGAAACGGTTCATCAAACTGCCTGATTAAATTCGGCATATTGTAGTCTCCAAGTCAGACGATTGGCTGAATGTAAATGCAGCAGACATAAAGGGAAAACTGCGGCAGAACAATCCAAACGGCAGTTTGCTCCAGGCTATCACTATCCACAAGATTCACAGCTTTGCAATCAAGCTCCGATTTAACTGCAATTAGCACACCACCTCCTCTTCGCAGACTGCTGGTGGAAGCATTGCGGTCGCATCGGTAAATTACATAATTACACGCCAACTCAGCGGAAGCAATTTCGGTGTGAAGCCATGTTTCCGTTAGAACGACATTATCGAAATCGCTGGCCAGCAGAGAAAGCAGCAAAGTGTTGGTTTTCGTTCTTAATCCACGGACGTTCTGATAGTAGATCGTTATTGGCGAGGAGCTTGAACGGCGGCGTGAGGATAAAGGCACTGGTCTCGGATGCGACACACTTGCATTCGACGTTGGATGACGCAGATGTGACTCGGATATTTCTGCTCGCATCGTTATTGCTGATTCAGAGTCAGTGATGCCGTTGTGGGTGGACGTAGCTCCGGGATGATCGATGGCTGTGTACGGTTCAATGATGCCGTTCCCGGATCGATGACCTGAGGAGGCTTCCAAAAATGTTTAGCATTCGATCCATTGTCAACAAATTCTCGAAACTCTATTTTCTCTAGCTTTTAAGCCTTGGTCGACTCCTGCCTTGTAAGATACGAAGGTGAGCGTAGACAATGGTCGACCTTTGGGTACAATTGCTTTAGTGATCACGTCATCCATCCCCAAGCATTCCTTTACGAGATGTTGAACGTCTGCATCACTAACATCCGGGGATATTTTGGTCAGATACACTCAAAATCTGTCGTCATTACTCGCTGACGGTCCCGCAAGCGCAATGTTGGCGGAATGAGTAGTACCTCGAAAATTTCTAGACGGTTGTTCTTGCGTGGGTATTGCATCTTCATCGCGGACTCTTTTCGGGGTACATCGGTTTCCGAAATGGAAACGGCGAGGTACCGGTGATAGCTTGTTAAATCCTC
Source organism: Aedes koreicus (assembly GCA_024533555.2). Classification (NCBI taxonomy): domain Eukaryota; kingdom Metazoa; phylum Arthropoda; class Insecta; order Diptera; family Culicidae; genus Aedes; species Aedes koreicus. The sequence continues at coordinate 20,923 of JAHHFK020004447.1, forward strand.
CCTGGATTTCTTGTCTGAGCTCCACGATCAAACTTTGCTTGATGTCCGTTTTCAGATCCTCAACGAGCTTCTGGTACACGTCATTGACCTCCTTCACTGCCGCATTCATCGAAACCAATGTGTTTTTAAAACGGGCATTTCCCATAATATCACGATAACCTTTGCACATCCAAAACAGCGCCGCGGTTTGTCTCTGACGTCCTTGTGGTGCAGCTGAAATGGAAATTTGCTTTGCAAAAACCACCGCAAACAACTTCCACATTGCTCATGGTTAACGCGCAACTAAACGCAAACTTCCATATTACAAATCACCGTGGAAATGCTCTAAACGTCACTCAAGCGTTACTCCGAGGTGAGAAAATGTTACAGCGGCAAAACTGGCAACACTGGCAAAGATGACAGAGAGCTTTTAGATGACGACGATGCAGGCTGGTGATGGTCGATGAATCAATGCAGAAAAATTGTTTTTTTTTTCAGGTTCGAGCGGAATTCTGATGGAGTTTTCGGATATCCGAATGAGAAGGCGAGCAGCAACAAGTGTTGTATATTGGCTTGAATGGTACAGGTGAGTAACAACTAGTACGGTAAATGCGTGAATAATTGCAGTACTGGGCGTATTCGTACGATGGGTTTTGTTTTTATTTTGGCGATCAGCTGGCTGATTGATGTATTTATTTTCTGCGGCAGATTGAAAGGGCATGCGGGCGAGATAATGCGGTGTACAACAATTGTAGATGGTGATTTCAATGTAATCAACAGCAAATTGACGACACGTGTTTGCATCTGTGTATTTCCCCCCATTCTATGCTCGCAAAGACGTGTAGGATTTTTTTTTTCAATATTGCTGAAGAAATCTTGTCCAACCTTGTCCCAGAAGTAAAACTTCACATATATGGAGACTTTAATCTGCGTACTATTGACTTTGTTCCAGATATTGAAAATGAGAGCAACTTGCTTTCAATAGTTGGAGAAAGTGAAACACTTCCTTTTTTTTTTGACAAAAGTGCAAGTTTAGGGCTCAATCAAATTAATCCTGTTAAAAAATCGGCAAAATTGCTATTTAGATTTTCTTTTAACAAATATTCATGAAGACTTCTGTGTGACCAAATCAGTAACTCCATTATGGAAAAATGAGGCGTTTCACACAGCAATTGTGTTATCTATATTTGTACTTCAAAACACAAGACCCGACGACTGCGAGTTCGAAAAGATCTTCCAATACCACTCGGCAAATTATGAAAACATAAAGCATAGGCTAAGCAGAATAGATTGGCAAACGATTTTTAGAAACGAAGAAAATATCGAAACGTCAGTAGATGTCTTTTATAAATTACTGTTTGAAATTTTACATGCACACGTACCTCTGAAAAAAAATAAGGCGACAAAACAATTCAAAGCATCCGGTTTGGTATAACCAAGAAATTAAAAATTTTAAAAATCGCAAACAAAAACCATACAAAATTTATAAAAAGTACGGTAGTACCGATAATCTGATCAACTATTTCAACATTTGCGATCAACTAAATCTAGCTATTGACATTGCTTTTGAAGAACACAATTCGAAAACTGAACATGAAATTAAATCTTGTCCAAAAAATTTCTTCAGCTACGTGAAACATTATTGATATCAGACAATTTTCTATCCAAAATGCATCTGAACGAAAATGTTGGGGATAACTCAGAACAAATTTTGAAATTATTTGCAACTTTTTGACGTAGGACTACGTCTGTGTTTTCAATACCGGGGTACACATTCGAATTGTGAAAATTCATTTCACGATCGATTTCCAAAATGTTTACACCAATCGATTGGGACATTTTCTACGCTTTGATTCCAATATTGATTGAAACTATTGATTTGTAACATTCAAATATAGATATTAAAGCAAATATAAGGTTATATCTTATAATGCCGATTTTTCAGAGTAAATTTACTAAATGTACAGTACTTTCCTATCACAGACTACACATTTAATTAAGGAGCGTCTCATATGCAGCAGTGTATGTAAAGGGGACACCTTAGAAGATGTTGTATGAGCGCTCGACTGCGCACCGCTCTACTGCCTAGCAATATAAGTGGCCGTGGAAAATTTACAGTCGGATTGCTTTCCTACTCGCTCGCATTGTCCGTCTGCTCCGGAAGGGCACTACACCGTGGGTAAAGCGAATAAAGCTGGCAATGCCTCAAATAATAAAATCAGGAGAGAAAAAAAAAACAGTACTAAGACTGTATTGAGTAAAAAACCTATCGAATAGGACGAAGTTGCATTCATGAGTTGAACCAATTTGATGCTTATAGATCGATAATACATCCATTTTCTTCAAGAGTTTTTGACTTTATAAAACGAGTTGTATAGCTTTATATGATACATACTAACAAACGTCTCATTAAACGTATCTAAGCTATTGTATAACTTGCTAAATATCGCTTACAGCTAAAATACCTTTTGAGTTATAATAAAAAATGTAATCGGCCTGTTGCATCTTCGATCTTTACCGGTTCGATCTTTATACACGTTCGTTGCAGGTAATAGTATCACAGTGGTGATTATCTTTTCAATAGTCACTTTCTGCCCACAAACCGCAGTATCACTTCACAGTCCCTCCTTTCGCAGAGTAAGAACGCGGTACTTGTGAGGTTCGAAAAAGCAACTGTTCGCGGCAATGATTTATTTCTCACTAGCTCAACATGCCAAATTGATTCCGTATGTACTCTTATCTGCTATATACATATATCAAAAGCTTTCATCTCTCTTCTCGCGATAATCTACTGAGCAGAACAAAACAAATTTATTCAAATTGGTAACTGTTATACTCTACTTTACACGGCCTTTGCATATTAGGCTGAGTTAAGGGACACAACCCTCTATAGATTTGGTATGAATTGAAAAAAAAAACCTCCTCCCTTAGCTCAGTCGGTAAAGGCGCAGCTACAAAGCAACACTATGCTGGAGGTGGCTGGGTTCGATTCCTGGTCTGGTCTAGGAATTTTTCGTTAAGAAAAATTTCTCGACTCCCTGGGCATAGGGTATGATTGTACTTGCCACACAATCATACTAATGCAAAAATGGTACCTGGCATCGAAAGCTCTCAATTAATAACTGTGGAAGTGCATTTAGATCACTAAGTTGAGAGCAAGCAATAAGCTAATTGTGAAAGCAATAAGCTTGAAATGCTAAAGAAGAAGAAAAAAAAACAGCAATGAGACAAATAGCATGGAACTCCCGATCTTCAGCTTAGAAATCAAAACGGACAACCCAACCGCGTCAGCAATAGTCCAATATGGCAGATCGTACAATTTGTCACCACCCTCTCAAGTTACCTTGGATTGAACATTTAAATTCCTGCATGCTAGTTACGTGTCTTAAGCATACTACAGGGTGCGGCAGAAAATAATGCGAAAATGTTCAAATTTGAGTATTGGGTTAATTCGTGTAGCTAGTGACTAATTTCTGTCGAAAGTGTATTTGTTTATGTTTACTTTCAAGTGCTGCATCCAAACATTCTATTTGTTTTATTGCAAATTCGTCAAAATGTTCGCGAAAGAAGTGATCACCAGTTTGTTGCTCGCCCAGAAGAAGCCGAAAGAGATTGCCATGGTGGTAGGGTGCCATTTGGCAACAGTTTACCGCCTCAAAAAGTCCCTACAGGATGGTCCTAAGCAGCGGAAGCTGGGAAGTGGACGTCCGCGCTTTGCACGCACGCCGAACGTGATCAAATCGGTTCGTGCAAAAATTGCTCGCAACCCGGTGCGTTCCATAAGAAAACTTGCAAAGGAAGCCAATATTTCGGAGAAATCCATGCGGAGAATTATCAAAGAAGACCTGCATGCATCTTCCAGAGCCAGAGTGAAACGCCATTTGATTACGGACCGGGTCAAGGAACTACGAGTGACTCGTTCCAAGAGATTGCTTTCCTTGTTGAAGAAGGAAAAAATGATAATCCTGTTCTTCGACGAAAAGCTTTTCAGCATCGATGCTGTGGCCAACAGCCGCACGGGCCGGTTCATTTCACCGCAGAAAATGGAGAACGTCGCGGAAAAGTGAAATTCAAATTTCAAACCAAACATCCGGCTGGTGTCATGATGCTTGACTTGGTGGCGTCTAACGGTTTGAAAATGCCGCCTGTTTACATTGATGCTGGATGCTAGAGATAAAATCAATACCGAAGTGTATATCTGTATTTTAAAGGACCAAGTGCTTCCCTGCGTGAAGGCCAACTTCTCCAAGGACCAAAACGTTGTCCTACAGCAGAGGATGGAGCGCCGTGTCACACGTCCAATCGAACCCAACAATGGTTGAACGATAACATGAAGTTTTGGCCGAAGGATTTGTGGCCCCCTAGCAGTCCAGATCTTAATCCGTTGGATTATTCGATTTGGGCATATGTTGAAGCACGAGCCTGCAAAACATCACACCCTAGTGTGAAAACCCTGAAGTCAACCATAGCACGCACATGACAGTCAATATCGGAGGACTACGTCCGAAAGGCATGCTCTGGCTTCCGGCGTCGGCTCGAGGATGTTATTAATAAAAATGGAGGACACATTGAATAAATTTGTTTAAAAGGACTTTATAAAGATAACTGCACTCGAAAATGTTGATATTATTGCTTGATTTAGATGAAAATGGGATTTGAAAGAAATAGAACAAATTTTTGCATTATTTTCTGCTGCACCCTGTAATTAAAGAAAGAAGGCAATTATCTTTTGGGTCCCTGGCCATGGCAATTGCAAGAAGTTAAATCCAAAAGTTGATGCATTCAAATGTTCATTTCATGCAGTAAAGCATTTAAAAACAGAACAGTTACAGACTGAAGAACCAGATGTAAAATTCAATTTCGCAACTTTCTATGATGTGGTGCAAAGAAACTGCCAAACCCAAAATAGACCTGCATTCTCTCATCACATCTTTCCGGAAACCCATTCATTAGGGGGATTGAGGTCACTATATTTATGATGCTCAATTTAACCATTTCGTTTTCTCATAGCAGACCAATGATGTGCTACACTTGGGCAACTTCAAGCAAGCATGCTGGTATACGAAAAGTCAAGACAAAGATGAAGGCAAAGAGGTTATATTGCAAACATATTTCTAGTATTTGATTTTGATATGCACTCATTCATATGTGCACAGGAGCTCTTTGTCAGTTGCAGATTTAATAAAACTTGTTCAGGGTAAATATGTGTTTGCAATGCAGTAACAGAGATAGTAGTCGTCTCTTTTTTTGTATTAAATATGCATCCCTAGTTGGCTGGTTGGAAAAAGAATGGCTGTTGTTGGAACGTAGGTGGAGTCTAATGTAAAGGGTGTCCACGATGAAATTGCCACACTATGAAATTGCTCTAACTTTTTAACCGTTTAATGAAAATTTGGGTGGATTTAGTTCATAGTGCATTATTTACATCCTGCAAGTTTTAAAGTCCTGTGATCAAAATTCGCGGAAATGGAGTCGAAAGAACAGCTCGTGCGTGATAAAATCTTGCGCATTCATCACGAGAACAAGGATCTCTCGCATCGTTCCATCGCTAAAACGTTGGGAATCGCGAATTCCACGGTGTCGCGAGTGATTAAGCGGTTCGAGGAACGGTTGACCACCGATCGGAAGCCCAGAAGTGAAGGAAAAAGTATTCCGTACAACACCAAAAATCACAACCGCGTAGTTGGGGCCTTCAACCGAAATCCGAACGCCTCCGTTCGGGATGTGGCTAAGAAGCTGCACCTAAGCCGAAGTTTTGTCCAGAAGGCCAAAACTAAGGCTGGGCTCCGAATGTTCAAGGTACAAAAGGCCCCTAATCGCGACGAGAAGCAGAACAAGTCCGCCAAAACCCGTGCCAGGAAGTTGTACCTCAACATGCTGACGAAAGTTGAATGCTGCATCATGGACGACGAAACATTTGTGAAGGCCGACTTCAAACAGATCCCCGGCAACCTGTTTTTCACGGCCAAGGATAAGTTCAGCGTTCCGGAGCATGTCCGCACTCAGAAGATGTCCAAATTTGCGAAGAAATTCCTGGTTTGGCAAGCCATCTGCACGTGCGGGAAGCGGAGTGCACCTTTCGTGACCCAGGACACGATGAACGGACAGGTGTACATAAAAGAGTGCCTCCAGAAGCGGCTGCTTCCTCTCCTGAAGGCCCACAACGTCCCAACAATCTTCTGGCCGGATTTGGCCTCATGCCACTACTCCAAGGACGTGCTGAAGTGGTATGCGGACAATAAGGTCAATTTCGTGCCGAAAATGTTCAACCCTCCCAACACTCCGGAGCTCCGCCCCATCGAGAAGTACTGGGCGATTATGAAGCAGCACCTTCTTAAACGACCTAAGGTAGAGAAAACAGTCGAGGAACTGAAGAAAGTATGGGTTTACATGCAAAAAACGCTTGATTCACAGGTTGTGCAGAATGGCCGGGGTTAAGGCCAAGGTGCGAGCATTTGCGTATGGACTGTAAATAAAATACGAGTAAAATGGTAAAATGAAGTTTAATAGTTATTTCTCAATCCCTGAAAATTTGATGGCAATCGGATGAAAACTCGAATTTTGCGAATCAATTTTGTGTGTGGCAATTTCATCGTGGACACCCTTTAATTCCAAGACACATCATATGGTTGTGTGATCAATTTTCGCAAGGAGTGATGTGAGAGGTTTGAAGTCATTAATTTGCTCCATACACACCCGCTTTAATTTTTAGCATTAAGTGTCAAACTCAAGTTCCTGATACATCTTTCTGTGGATTTTCTGTGCAGTTTTATTTGGATTTTTTTTCGATTATTTTTGCGAATTTTCTCTAGATCTTTTTTTTCTTGATAGTTCATTTTGGTCTTTTTATGATTTGCCTCCAGACCGTCTTTGTATTTGAAGGATCTTACTAGATAGCTGTCTGTGCGCTTGCTCTTTGTCTTACTGTTAATTTATGCTGATTATCACTTGAGTGCTAACAATATTTAAAAAGTGCATTAATTAGAATCTATCCAGCAATAGATCACAAAATTATCCTGGTTTGGGAATCTGTACTGGTTATTCCAAAAATGTCCGTAGTTTCGGATTCCAAGGTGGGAGTACTGGGGTAAGTACTTGTCCAGGAATAGTAAATAAAATATTTTTAGATGCGAAACATGGCATGCGGCATATTTTCAAGATTTCTGACTATACTGGCACTTAAAAAAAGGGCCGGGGGGCCCGGGGTTCCCGGGAAAAGAGGGTTTTTTTTAATCTTTTCCCCGGCGGGTGTAATTTAAATTTTTTTTTTTTTTAAAACTTTTTGTTTTTGGGGAATTTTGTGGGGGGGGGCCCTCCCGGTTGGTTTGGGGGGGGCTGGCGGGGCCGGGGTTTTCGGGGGGGGGGGGTTGTAGCCTGGGACAAAATTTAAATTCCAGTTCCCTAATGATTTTCGGAAGCCTTTTGGACCCTGTAATAACTGTGCAAAATTTCAACTCGATCGGTGAAACTATATTTTAGCGCTCGCAGTTTTAATTTTCCATAGTATTTTATATGGGAAAACTTACCTTTTCAAAGAAATATCTGGCGAGGTGACTCGTTGTCCTCTAAAAATAAATCAATCCCTTAACTTGCTGGGAAATTTTTCAAAGAAACTTTTCTTCGAAGACCGCAAAGCGATCCAACGCTTGTGGAAAAAGTTATTAAGCTGAAACTGATTGCAATCCAATCGAACGGTTCATTGAACTGTTTTCTCTTGCAGCACTGCTACCTGCAACCTGCTGCTGGCTGCGCGAAGCAACCACTGTGTTTTGTTTATGTTCACTCAGCATGGAGGAACTGTGCTGCTAGAAAAAACACTCCAATGAGCCGTTCGATTGGATAGCAATCAGTTTCAGCTTAATAACTTTTTCCACAAGCGTTGGATCGCTTTGCGGTCTTCGAAGAAAAGTTTCTTTGAAAAATTTCCCAGCAAGTTAAGGGATTGATTTATTTTTAGAGGACAACGGGTCACCTCGCCAAATATTTCTTTGAAAAGGTAAGTTTTCCCATATAAAATACTATGGAAAATTAAAACTGCGAGCGCTAAAATATAGTTTCACCGATCGAGTTGAAATTTTGCACAGTTATTATAGGAACCAAAAGGCTCCCAAAAATCAATAGGGAACGAAAATAATTTTGTTTCATATATCCGTGTCCCAGGCTAGTGGCTATATTCAAATCTTTTCCAAAACGGGGTGGGAAAATATAAAATTAGGTTTGGGGAGGGCGAAGGGACGGGGGGAAAATTTTAAAGAAAAACGGAAATTAAAATTTTTCGGTGGGGGGGGGCCCCCTTAAATTTTTTTTTGTTTGGGGGGGGGGTGTGTGTTGGGGGGGGGGGGGGGGGGGGGGGAGGTTTGGGGGAGTTTATTGGAGATTGGGGTGGGGGGGGGGTGGGGGGTTGTGGGTGGGGGGTGGGGGGGGGGTTGTTTTGTGGGGGGGCGGTGGTTTGTGGTTGGTTTTTTTTTTGTTTTTTTTTTTTTTTGGTTGTTTTGTGTGGGGTTGAAAACGAAAAGGCGAGAAGGGAGTGGGTTTTATTTTTTTTTTTTTTTTTTGTGGTGTGGGTGGGGGGGGGTGTTAGGCGAAGCGTGCGACAGGGCCCTGTAAGCGCCAGGGCTCAGTTTCAAACAGCAGAGTTCCGTGAGCTAACGAACAGACGGTGCGTGAGTAGCGTTGCAGCGGTGGTCAGCACCATCGGTCAAGTGACGACAGAGAACAGGACAGACCAAGATAAGAAGTCAGTGTGCGTCGATGCACGGAGGAAAACACGTTTGCTGAGAGTGGTAGTTACGTACGATCCCACTCTCTCGTATGCGGACAGTGTTGGTGTTGTATGGTGGAGTGTAAGATCGTAGCCACAAGCAGCGTTGCCAATATTTTTTTAGAAAAAAACTGGAAGAATGCAAAAAAAAAAATGGAAAAACGGACAAAAAAAATAATGAAATAGCATGAAAACCCCTTTGTGGCATATTTTAATTTATATGTTGTATGTAGATATTTATATTGTGAAGATGTGGGATTGTTTAATAGGAATGGAAAAAAGAAGAATGATTAATATTTTAAGCGTGCAAATTTAAAAAAGGAAGAAAAAAAGGAAGAAAAAAAAGAAATTAAAATTTAATTTTTTGTAAGAATATTTTATTAGGGAGTGATGTAGAAAGAATTCCAACTACCTTTATTGCTTATCTTGACAGATACGCGTATTTCGTCTACAATGTGCAGACTTCTTCAGTGTCGTGTACTAATACTCGACACTGAAGAAGTCTGCACATTGTAGACGAAATACGCGTATCTGTCAAGATAAGCAATAAAGGTAGTTGGAATTAAATGGAAATTACTAATCATTCTTCTTATTTTCTAGTTACAAGTATTCCACTAAACAGCTCACACTCTCCATAATTGTTCTATAATGGTTTTAACTAAACATTCTTTACACTAACACAATGGCTACTTTATGCCATATTTTCATTGTAAGATTTCTTTAATTCTGGATTATATTTCAACATTTTGACATAAAATAAAACGAAAATAAAGCGAATACAACCGCCTATTCAGCATACTGTTATTTGGCCTCTGCCATATGGTTAAATCTGTAATGGATACTGTTAACTTATAGGGAAGATGTACCTATATTAATATCATCACTTTGCAATTCATCCTACTTGAAATAAAACGATATACACGTGTCAGGATTAGTTAGTAATGTTTGTTGTAGTTATTTAACGTAAGCAAACATTATTAGAAAACGAAACCGATCATTCAACTGCCCAATTGTTTGATTCATCGTAGGATGAATATAGGAACAATGAGATTAATATGGGGGCAGTTTCGGGTTATTGTCACTACAATATGGGAAATAGTTATCAATAATATGGGGAATTGTCAATAAATGGTTTTTAATTATGCGTGGAACCACAATGGACATTTTATTTATTATATAACGCTTGACCTAAATGACGTTTCGATCTTTGAATCTGCTGTGGTAATAAACATGTACCACATTCAACCCACGGCCATTTTTGTTGAGGAATGACACAAAGTTTTCCAAGCTGAAAAAAGATAATATTTCAAGTAATTTGTTTCCGATAGATTTTAGAAACCGTTTAAAGCATTCTTAGTGTTATTTTTGAAATCAGACTTAATCATTCATGTGTAAACAAATAAAACCTCAACCAAGACTATAATTGAATTTAAAATACAATATATATTTATTTGTTCGCCTGGTCAATATATAAACATTACAAATATAACTTAACTCAAATAACAATAACAAAAATTCACTGTTCTTTGGCTTTTATGTGTTGATTTATTTTAAGTTTTCCTGATTTTTCATGATTGAAAGTAATCAAATTTTTGGTTGCCAAAATTTCCTTCATCATGTTTGTCTTAAAACTGTTTCAAATTTAAGTTTTGTTTATATTGTAAACGAAAAAAAAACTCTTTTCACCATCGCAGATGAATGAGGAAGAATTAATAAATTTGGTATGAAATTCCGTAGATTCCGAAAAGCAAATGAAATTTCAAATCTTTTTCAATGCTAAAACCTTCCCCCAAAACAACATGGCATCATTTTCATGCTTCAAATCATCAAAGTCGATGTTTCTAAGTTCCCGGAATTCATTATCAGTATCTTGATACTTATCATCTTTGTTTTCCCAACTAATCTGTTTCCCTCTTGTTCACACTTCTTCAATTCAAATCATTCACTAGTGTGCCTCGATAAAACTTCAAAAAGCTGCAGTTGACAGATAGAGAAAATTGATTTATAAACGCTAAAGAAACAGCAGCCTTTTTAAGGGGATAGGAATCTTTCCACATTAAAAAAAAATGTCCTACAATTAATGGGTAAAGCAAACAGGGTTGTGAAAAAAAACTGGAAAAAACTGGACAAAAGTCAGAAAAACTGGACGATTTGAAGATTTAACTGTTTGACTGGATCCCGTAAAAAAAACTGGAAGAATCCAGTTTAAACTGGAACATTGGCATCCCTGGCCACAAGTCCCTCGACGGCGTAAGCAATCAGCGGAGTAGGTTATAGCGAATTCGTTTTTGAAACTGGTTCAGTGCCAACTCAACTCGAGAAAAAAAAAAACGATTTTGAGTTACGAGTCAGATTGTATGGTAGTGTGTGTGAGACCACCCGGGCTGTCAAAAATTATCTTATCGTCGTCTTGCTTGCATTTTGTTTGTTATTGCTAGCCGATAATCGAATTTAATTATTGCTTTTTTTTAGTTTTGAGTGCCGTCAAAGTCCGTTCGAAAATATGGAACAAACCATAAATCTCATCAAGTTTGATATTGCTATCGATGAACGGTATTCCAGAGGGAGAGGAATTTGAGCTGCTGCGGCATAAAACAAGTAGGTATTTTTTTTTTGCTTGGCCGCTTGATGCTGTTTCATGTCATGTTCATTGGGTCTACTAGAATGGTAAATCTAAGATGTTGAATGTACTTGAGTGTTTATCACGATTTCGCTTATTTCTATTTGTTTTGATGGTTCAGGCAAGGATTGCTGATGTGGCGGGGTTTCATGGACTTCAGCTGGAGAATACGTACGAATCACCTGCTCAAGTATATGTACCCACGCCGCAAGAGTTCAACTACCGTGAATTATCACCAGGTGGATTTTCTGGTGGCATAGGATGCCTGGCTAATGCGTACATTTCACCAGGTGAACCATTACGGCAAATTTTTTGAAAACGGTCATGACGTGGAGCGATCTTCTGTTAAATTTATATATGCGTGTTATAGATAACGTGGGACCATTTAAGCGCTTCAAAAACAAAAGAAACATGTTGGAACATATCTCGGACGAAATACAAAAAAAGTTTTTCGTTTCATTTTCCGCAATTCAAGTGGAGAACCGATACAAAAATGTATCTAAGAAGAACAAAGATTCTATTAAAAATAACCGCACGTCCGGCAGTACTATCCAATCTACTTCTTATGATAGAGAAATGTCTATGAACGCCGCGGTTGACGATTCTATCGAACCGGAGATTATAATGACACCAAAAATTATTCGAAGCAAACAATCGAATGTCGAACCAAACGAAGTAAGAGGAAGGAAAGTCCATTAGAAGGATCCATACCTGTTAAAAAAAAAACTCAAAACGATGCTGCTTTTCAACTGTTAGAAGCGTATTGGATCGAGTGTGAGAGGAAAGAGGAAAGGAATTATCAAAAGGCCCAACAGAACGAGGAAAAAATGCAGCGCTTGGATCGTTTAAAAAATATACTCGATGAACTTGTAAAGAAAATGTAGCGTTGATTATGGTTTTTGATATGTATTAAATTACCCGTTTTGGCACTAATATACACCGTATAAAGATAAAAACCAGTACAACCGATATTCAAATGACTTTTAGTATACACAGACCCACCATATAGCCCAAGTATTCCTTAGTGAGTTAAGTTTGTAAAACTACTGCAAATGAGTTGGTTTAATTTCTTCTGGACATTTCGTACAACTTTTACAGGTAAGTCAGTAAGATCTTGTTAAGATAGATTTTCAGATAAGTGTGTAGAACTTTCTTAGGGAAGTTATTTTCTCCATGTTAGTTTGTGGAAAGTTTTCTTGTTTTTTTTTTCATAAGGTAAGATTAGTTTATAAATGATTGTAGGACTTTTTTTTTATATGGATGCATTGAATTGTGGTTCTTTTACAAGCTTGGGAATCTGGATGATGTTGTTAACAGCTTGAAGATTTCTACGAAGGTTTTATTGCATTAAACCTTCCGCTGTTTCATTTTGTTTTACTTCTCCAAGTTTACACAAAGCGGCATTCCGTACATTTTGGGAACGACTTACGCTGATAGTGGGTATAAGGTTGCGTCGCGATTCATCGGCAACGCTGGGATCATCCACGTCCTCGTCGCTGTTGTACACGTCATTTTGATTAACGCACATGTTTTGTAGTGTACAGCACGCTAAAACAAACTTACACATTCTCTCGACTTAAAAAAAATCGAGCCGTGTAAGCTGACGAAACCTTTGCTTCTAGATCCCAAAGGAGTTTTCTATTCTTACTCGAGTTTGGCTGTGCTTAAGATTGTAGTTTCTGTCTTCATGTGCTAGATTTCCATAATCCTTAAACGGCGTAAGTAGGAAGGTGAGGGGGGGGGGAATATTAGTTAATGGAAGGAGAGATGAGGGAGGCTGCAAAATGGTGAGTAGACAACTGGGATGGAGCGTACGTCCCCGCAACATAGCACTGGTCCTCACAAGTTCCTACCTCATGCTTCCACGGGTCAAGAGATGACAAAGACCGCCAGCTAAGGGTTGCGTATTTAGCTGGTAGTGCAGCCTGGGCACTGTTGTCCTTCTGACTTCAGCTAGATTGAGGAGGTGCGTTCCGAGCGTCTGTCCACCAAGGAGGTGCAGCTCAAACAGCTCCTGGCATCCAGCGGTTGAGTAATAAACGCTGTATCGCGTCAGCTATACCTTAGGAAGCAGTTCCACCAACGCGATGTAGGAAGGTGGCATGCTGAAATCTTACCCTACCACAAAAAATGGAAGTATTCTTTATACGGTGTATAATTTCAGATCATCTATGGAATTCCCAAGTGTTGTTTAATAATTTTAATTTTTTTGTTTCCTTCGTGGCAATGATAATGCAAGTACGTCTACAATTGCAGCTGGACATCAGTCTACAGACATGCAGACAGTACAAATATAATTGTTACTATCATTTTATATTATAACATCCCTTCACAATATTTTTAAAGCTATTTTCAGGTTCGCATTTATGCATCGTCGTAAGTTTTAGCCGACCTAACCCACGATATGTATTTGAAAAGATAGGATGGTTTTTGACGTTTTTGTTTAGAAAGGATCATACGACAAATTCTACTAAATAAAATTTCAAGAAAAGTTTAATAATTCAAAAACTAAAATTGTTTATGATCTCTCATTTTCTATTGCACAGATATAAAGAATTATTTATGGGCCCAGTAGAAAGCAAGAGTTGTCGGAGAATTCAAATTTCATTTTTCTTTTTCTCTCTGTTTTTTTTTCTTTTTTGTGGATTTATTAAGCTTCCGTTTTTGGGCAGTAATCATAATCATATGAAAGTTATTTCGGCTAATTGTTTGCTTAAATTTTCTTTGCTATTCTGCTTGGCTGCCCGGTGATCAACTTTCTTTCATTATATCACTTTGGAAATTTTCGCCATTTCAGAGTTTCAATCATCTAACATCACAGCAGAAAAGACAAATAGGTGCATTTAATTTTTATGTGTATACTATTACAACATCGTATTGTTTTCATCATATCATCATTATATATATTAGTATATCGTATTGAAAATATTTACTAAAAGATTAATAATAATAATTAAATTTCATTTGCTTCAAGTTTACAAGGAAATTGATTCCAGATAGTATGTACAGATATTTTATTTCATTGTATGTAAAGGTGTTTTTCTATGAATTTAAATCATTGAATATTATTAAAATTAATAAATGCTCTTCAATTCTGCTGATTATGTATATCTATATGTCATGAATAAATACATATTTTTTTGATTCATGTATAATTAAATGGTTTATATTTTATTTAGTTGCAATAAGACCTTCACATTCCAGAGTTATTTTCATCTGCCACTGATTGAGCTGTAAAGATGCACCAAGCTGCATATGATTATCATATGCCTATTATTACAATTTTAACTATTTCATCATATTATTTTATTTATAACCATATTTAAATTACAGGATGACGAATTCCAACCATGGCATATTTTAATTAAATATTATAGTATATTTCATTGCTCTATTACATACTACATTTATTGCATATTATGACATATTATGTACATTATATATAATAAATACTGGGTTGGGAAGGAGCATCAGGGTATCATTCAAGCTGAAATTGGACGATGGTTTGATTGACTGCCTGAGTCTAGGAGGGAACGAGCATTATCATTTTCTTTATCCTACCGATTCGATTGTGATGCTGCGAATTCTACTCCAACAGTTTCAGTGAGAGTGACGCGCCCTTCTTAACAAGCCATCCTGTAGAAAGCTTAATAAGTATTGCGAATTGGGTTATTCGAATTGTTGGATCGTATCGTTGTAAGGAGATTCTTAATTTCCCGTGGATTTCGCGTGAGTGTCTCTGCTTACGGGTCCACCCCTCCGTTTTTGGCCCTTCATACAGCGATATTGTGAATTCAGATCGGTGGCTCAATTTGATCTTGCTATTAAGTGGAGCTGCATCCAAGCCAAGGGCATGAAGGGATGGTGGCTACCATACATACATACATACATACAAAACCTAAAAAAAACAAAACTAAAAAAAAAATCATATAAGTGATTATAGAAATGAGATTTTTTTTTTTTTTTTTTTTTTTTGGGTGGGCAGCAAGTTTCTTTCATGGTTGGGTGGTGATTTCATTTAAGTCACCATAAAATCATACAGGTAGTAGGTAAATTCTGAGCCATCCCTATCTTAGAAACATGGATGTCAAACATCAAATTTTTCTATCCATAGATAATGTTGTAATGAGTGTACATTTCGAAAGAATTTATGTTTTCTTCATTTTTTAAGAATTGTTTTTAAGTTTGCCGAACTTTACAGCTGTTTGAAATTTTACCAAACAAATTTAGTGTGTATGTACCCTGAAATTCCTTACCGAAGTAACTTCAGCCCGAGGGATACGCAGAGTACAGTGAGGGGTACAGTACAGTTGTACTCAATATATCTTTGGACTTCTTGGTACTAAACATAAGTTCAAATGTACTTTGAAAGTATTTCTAGTACTCAAAAGGAGGAATCGTAAAATTCAAAAGTATTTCTAGATTATTAAAAGTACTGTGTAGTATTAAAAAAGTATTTGAAACACTCAGACGTATTGAATGAGAGTATTCTAAACAATTAGAAGAGTATTTAAAGTACTTAACAGTACCCAAAAGTATTTCAATGAATAATGAAAGTACTCAAAAAAATCGATGAGTATTTCAAGTACCTGAAATGGATTGACTGATTGATTTGTTTATTTATTAGATTAATTAGATTCTAAGGCAATTCGTTTGGAATGCATTGCAATTAAAATTTCATTTGATAATCAAAAAAGTTATAGTTAACAAGTTGATTAAACTTACTTTGACCCACCAACATTGTTTTGGTTTTCCGCTTTGTATGAAAAAAAAAATAAAATGATAATTTTGAGGCTTAACAGTACGGCGAACTTTCTTGTATGAAAGGATATAATTGATTTGCACTAACTCTATTTCAATGGCTTTACAAAAAGTATTGGTATTTTTTCTACTGTGGTTCAAGACTTTACATGGGTATCCGTTTTTATGTCCGGCAAACTATTGTTGTTAAATATTTTTTTATTTATACATTATAAGACTTCATCAAAGAAGTTAGCCAATTGAATGTAGTGGTAAAATGTAAAACTTTTTCCGAAGGGTTACCATTTTCAAATCAAATAATCCCTTGAGCTATATTTATTGATTATTAATGTTCATGAGAGTCAGGAATACATATACTTCTCGATTATTTGTAGTTTTCTTGATTTGTAGTACTTAGGGGGAGGTAGCTCATCAACTCTTCCGGTTCGCTACCTAGCATTTTGCTATGAAGTACCTGGCGGTCACTCACCCACCGATTACCTGTGAATCTTCAAAATTTTGGTAAACCGACTGCTTAGAATTATCTCAAATTGTCATATTCCGCCTGCTATATCACAAAATATTGCGAGTAATTGAACGGATTCGAGATCAGGAAAGCATTGAGTATAGGATCAAGTCTCCCCCGGTTGGTACCAAATCAATGAGTGTTCGAATAAATAGCATCAATATCAGTTACTAATGCTATGATGGGCCACCCCTCCGATTTGATCTCTAATGAAACATAAATTGAATCGATCGGAGTGAAAATTTTTAGGGTTTTAGGGCTGGGGAATTTTTTTATGATGGTTCGAGACCCGTCTCCTCTCTGGAAAGGGGGGAGGGGGTACCATACTAATTAAACATTAATTTCTGCACAACTCGAGAACTAATGAAGTCAATGAAACCAAATGTGGCATGTGGGGGTTTTTGGAGGAAGATTTTTTTCTTGGGTGGTTTGAGGCCCCTGAGGGTTCTCATACAAATGCAACAAAAATCTCAACCAATCATGAGAATTATCCAGGCAACGACAAAATGTGAATTTTTCGGGTTAGACGCATGTTCTGATAGAAGTTTGAACCCTTTTCCCCTTAGAAAGAGGGATGCTTGAGCTACTCTCAGTGCTACATTATGCACAAGAAGTTAATCTAAGGCTATGCAAGAGAAAATTACGTTAACACTCACAGGATACTATGTAGTTTAAAGATAAAAAATTTGTCTATGAATTGCTTTTACACAGAAAGAAAAACCATGGTAGAATCTACCAATCCGAGGGTTAAATTGAAAACACACACACCACCTTTTTTTGCAGAAAATAATTTCGTTATTTGTATTTAAATATTGCAAAAGAAAATACTATGACCTGTATGAATTTATGGTAGGTATCTCGAAAATGCAGAAGTTAATACGGAAGTTATTGTGGATTGCCGTATTAGTTTTGAAAACTGGCGTAGACAGCCAAAATAGTAGGAACTACCGCACTTTTTCTTTCTGTGTAGGTACTATTAAAAAAAAGTGGAGAAACTTCATTCTAAGAAGGCAACGTTAAGTTCGATACATTTATGCAACGCAGCTACGTAAACAAAAATAAAAACTTAAACAAAATAAAAGAGTAAAACTCTATAATCGAAGTCACAAATTTGCAAACGAAAATATTTTAACAAAACTCATTCCGAAAAACAACCATAAACGCGCCAGTTCTATTAAATTATCATTCAGCGTAGCAGCGCTCGCACCGGGTTCAGCTAGTAAACAATAAAATATAAGAAACAGAATAACGAAGCAACATTTAAATTATTTGTCTTTTCGTGGGAGATACAGTCTTTGTTTCATGCGACACTTATTTGGGCCTACCCTGTATAGTCAGAAATCTTCAGAGTGTCATCCGATACCATGTTTTGTAAAATCATGAAGTTTGATATGTCTCAAGCCAGGGTTTGGAAAAAATTTGAATATGGCTACTTTTCCGGAGGAACTCGGGTCCCGCAGGCCCGTTTTTTAAGTGCTAGTATAGTCAGAAATCTTCAAAATGTCTTCTGATGACCTAGTTTTGCTAAATCATGAAGTTTAATATGCCGCATGCCATATTTCGCATCTAAAAATACTTTATTCACCATCCCTGGACAGGTACTTACCCCAGTACTCCCATCTTGGAATCCGAAACTACGGACATTTTTGGAATAACCAGTACAGATTCTCAAAGGAGGATAATTTTTGAATCTATTGCAAAAAATCGCATCAAAATCCGATGGCTAACGATGGAGTGTCTTTAATTTTAAATTTGAATTATTCTTTCTCAGATGGGTTTTATTTTTCAAATGATGAATTCTGTAACAACTCACATTGAAAGACAATGCTGATTTGCTTAAGTAGTTAAGTAGTAGTCGGTGATTAAGAAATTCTGACTTCAGATCATTAGGTTTTGCGATAGTTTTTAACGAATTATGCAAAAAGATCTGTTTTTTGGAATATTTGCTAAGCATGAGCATGATTGACCGCTCAAGGTTGCTACTCCATTATTGTCAGACGCTTGGGATAAACATACATCCTCAATATGAGAAAACTGGTGATCCTAAATTAAGACATCTCTATTTTCTATTGAGTTGTTTTTGAGAAGATATATATTTAAATGTTAGTACCGGGCTTCAAACGGTGAGTTGAAAAACTAGAAGGAGGGTGCGAATAACTTCTGGTCCTCACAAGTTCCTACCTCACGCCTCCACGAGTCATATGAGCCCGTGTATTTGTAAATCACAAGGTATACTTTCCATTCTCATATATTTAATAAGTTCAGCACGCTTTGGCCTCATCTGATTCATTGTTTTTCAAAACCGTTTATCTTCAGAAAACAAAAAGTACTAAAATTTCAAAATAAAAGCATTTAGCGAACAACTGTTGTTCTCATCGAATTCTCAAAACTCAACAGACATCCTGTTATGAACAAAAAAAAAACGTTTATCGCCACAAAACAGCTGAACTGCTTTGTTTCGCATCTCCATTTCGCCCTCCATTTCCTATCAACCACACGCAGCACGAATCATCGAAACGTCTCCATGTAAGTACGTGCATAAATACGATGTAATCCGTTTCATAAATTGCCACTATTATTATCATCGCCAACATCTCGCAGAGTGTCGTCGCCGTCGCCATCGCCGTCATCGGGATTGTCAGCAGCAGACATCACCGAGTTCTTCGTCTCCTAGTTACTGCTCCTCGCAGCGATGGGGATCGAGGTCATAACGAACTTTCCTTGGATGGCTCAATTTACTCTAGTACCCGGAGTAGCAAAGTACACTTTCTGTAGCAGTTTGTCAGCAGTGAGCCTCCTACCCGGTTTCGTCGCACACATTTGGGAGGGAAACAAATTTGTATATATAGTTTCCCCCCAAGCTTCCCCAGAGTAGCAGCAGCAGAAGCAGCAACGTCCCTGGAAGATCGGGTGGGGGGGGGGGGGGCTTCCGAGGAAAATGGTGTTGAGTACTTTGTTTCCACTTTCTTTTTCCCGGATCGTTTTCCTTCTGAAGAAAGATACACTGCTGGCTGTCGACTACGGGAATCTTGGATATGCCGCGCGGGAAAAGAGGTGCCAAATACGAATATGTATGAATGCCAACTATGCGCATATATGAACAGGGGGAAAGCAGAGAGCATGCCAGAGTACATCTTATCGACTATACGAGCTTGTTGAAAGTCAATTTGCAGTCATCGAGCAATGTGCTTGACGATGTTGTATGTATACATTTTTAATACGACACCACCGTAGTATCATGATGTTTCTAGAAGCTGGGAAAGGTAATCGGGTTCAGTGCGGGATTCTGTGTTTCATTCCCTCGCCGATAATGCGACCGAGAATAAGATGTCAATTTGTATACACTTGCTGGCGAGTGTGGCAACCGATGAACCATGGTAATCATATTGGAATTGTTTTGCCCATTCCAGCCAGGTGAGGTAGGAGGGTTGATCAGGAGCTTAAGCTATCCGAGATTTGGGTACTTACACATCACTTTCAGGTCCACGGTGTTGCTTTCGCCATCGCCTTCGACGTTGGACGCGATGCAGGTGTAGTTGCCGGCCTGATGTCTGGTGACGGCTTGCAGAGCCAGTGCCGTGCTGCTCATTATCACACCGGTTTTCGAGTTGTGCTGCACCACTTGGTCCTGCAATTAGATAATGGAGGAACAGGTTAGTAAGATAAGATGGATGTTTCAGTATCTGTCATGATTTGTTGCTTTTGAGAGAACTGGCAAGTTGTAGGATAAAAAAATATTGTTCCAACCCCGCATCACACTACCGGGATATGTGTGGCCACTTTATGGTCCCCTGGAATATCCAGAACATCCGATGAAATAAAATAAAGCAATACGATTTGTTTACATAAAAGTTGTAAAAATTAAAGCGATGTGAAGAACAATTTATGGCTGTGAGTGGCCATTGTATGGTCTTCCGGAAGTTCCGGAACATCCGTAACATTTGATAATTCAGCAATTCCATACCAAAAAGATGAAGTGGATTTTAGAATTTCGCAATATTTGTTCCTTTTCGGAAAATTTATGATTAAAATTTTTCATTTTGTCATTAGGGTGACCCATTTCGAGATGGGGTGGTCCAAAAAACGAGGGAAAAATTAAAGCTTTTCAACCACTTTGTGGACCAATTTTCAATTTTTATGATGCAAGAAAATGAAAAATAATGGGTTAAAGTTTTAAGGAAAAGTAGGAATTTAAAAGGATAAAATCTTATAATTTAAATCTATTTTAGAAATTTTTAGTTTTATTATTTGGATTCTTCAGATATAATCCTAAATAGGTTATAGAGTATTTTTCATACATCTAATAACCTAACGTCCGTGCTCCATTACAATATTTTCTATTGTGATGTGTCCAACTCAAAGGGTAAATTGAGCTGAAGGTGAGTTTGAAAGAAGGGGAACTTGGAGTAGAGCACACGTACCCACTGGTTGACACTAAATATTGGCCATCGTGCGTTTGCACATTTGTTTGAAGATTTGTTAAGCGACACAAATTTCCAAATCCAATGTTCGAATGCCGTGCTGCATCAGTGCCCGCACTTTTGTTCATGAATCTGGACATTTTTCAAATCACAAACTAGAATGCAATTGTGAGCTTGTAAATTTATCATAATAGCATATTAGCGATAAATCTGAGAGAGTTGATTCATCGATTTCTTTTACAATTTTTCTAACCCACTTGCATGTTAGGCGATGGGAATTACGTTCGTGATTTGGAATCAGCGGATTGTGAATTTATAGCTTGGTTATTACAGGATGCGGAGGGACTACTCAGGGAAGCATACATTGAGAGTAGCTGAGCGGAAGAGATAAATAGATTGAGCTTTCATATGATTTGTTTGTAGATCAAACCAATAATTGACCTTCACACATTATATGTACTCACTAACAATAAAGGGTGACAGTAACAGTAACATTGCAAGATTAAGGGGCTATTCAGTAGTAGAAGTTCATCAGATATAGCTCGAGTGAGCTTCAGCTAAATAAACAACTGAGTGTTATAGTCATTTATTCAATGAAACGTGCTCACTATTCCCATTCAATGCTCATTTCAGCCAATAGTGTTCAACACATAGTTATAATCAACCATCGACAGCCAGCAACAATAACTCTTAGTATTTTTTCATAGAAATGGCTATGCTCTTCAAACATCCGGGGTACTACAAGGATTCTACTTAATTTTGTTTCTTTTCAGGCAACACATAATTTATTTCTACCAAATTTCTTAGACAATGTCTAGTATCTCTCTTTTTCAAAACTTTTAAAGTAATAATGCTTCAGTTAGGCATAAAGTTGGGTACAGGCGGCTCGTGAGGTAGTAAGTACTCTCAAGGACGTGGAGCAAGACAGGTAATTGTTACCCATTGTATCTATATTAATAAAATGTATTTTTAATAGGTTTGCGTCAACCATATGTTGAATCGGTTGAATCGGTTGTGTCGATACTTTGTTCCGCAATATTTTGTTATTGGGCGTAGCGTTTTGTCGGTTGCCTATTGTTTGTTGCGCGAGTGATCGAGTGAGCATGAGAAGTCGTGGTTTGCCGGGTAAGATGGGTCAGTGCTGACGCTGAGGTACATAACTAATTGTGATCCAAATTATTCGTTCGCCATGCTCGTCGAGCCACCCTATCTTGGAACAAATACATCACTGTCCCATTTTTTAAGGGACTCCAGTGGCATCCGTACTGTTGGTGAAGATCGGTCCAAGTTGACTCTCAAGCGTTGAGATGAATTACCTTGTTTTCCTAATAAAATACCACTATCACACTTTGTGAGTGGCCCCAATAGCATCCTTACTGTTGGTTTAAATCGATTCAATTCGGAAATCGGTACTAATTACACTTGACAGCTTATCGTTAACCAAAACGAACACTTCTGCCATCCAATCCTGTTATCCAAAATCCCAGTGATTTCTCGTGGAAGTGCAGTGGACTCCGCGGCTTTTAATAAAGCGAGTATCACATCAACATATTCCTACCCATTTCCTACTTGACCAGCATTTGGGCGAGGCCGGCGCCGGTGTTGCTTTGGTTTGGGATCACCAGTTTTACACATTGAGGATGTATGTTAGTCCCAAGCATCATCTGTTGGTTCTCTGTGTAATAACAGCTGATCTGGCAACAACGGAGTGTCAACCTCGGGCGGTCAATCATGCTCATGCTCATGGTGGTGACTAAAATTTTAAATTATTCTTTTGTCAATTTTAAAACTCTAAATCCGGCAAATTAGTTTAAAGTCTAAACTTTCACTTTTTGACTGTACATTCTTCAGACAGGAAATCACCTAATCCTGCTTGGCTGTATTTTGGGAACGGATTGAATTCTTACGTATCACACATATTAATGCAACGCAACGTGATCACACATACTAATACAATCGAAGCACTGAGTGGAAGTTTGATCAATGTTCTTCCGGAGATTTTTGTTACAGCAAAACAAAAAGCTTGCCATTGGACTATGTACAATTTACGCTCTAAGAGGATGGAATTTGAAGTTTTGTAACAACCAAAGTACAGGAAAAACGAAATGAAAATGTGGAATTGACTTATATGTTTCCTCAATGTTGCGTGATATAATTTATGACTCTTAATGTGTTGCACAATGTTTTGAGACTTTTGTTCTTTTGCTTTCTTTATTAACCCTTTATTTAGCAAAAAACATTTGTTTAATTCTCTTTTCACTCCATAATGACTTTTAAAAAAACATTTCATATCATCCGCTAAATGTCAAGCATAGTAAATTGAGCATAAAACATGCTGAAAAGCTTATAATAAACCGAGTAACTTGTTGAAGTTTCGTCACATAACATGTAAATTTATTTGAAAATAAAAACCTAAATTTACCTAAATAAAACCTATCGTGAGATCTTGACCCTTTTTGCACTTCCCTGGGAGTTATCGGAATATGAACCCGGGTGTGGTCAATGTGTTTTTTGAAACTTGATATTGCACTTATTTTTGAGTTCTCATGTTATTTGATGAGTCACTTGATGGGGTTGGATCCAAATCCGAATCCGACTACTTTCCCGGGAGTAGCCGGAACATCAACCCGGATGTAGCCAATGTGGTTGTGGACTTTTGATATCATCACTGTTGTAATTATCACCAAGTAAACCAGTGATTCCCTCAGTGAACTTCCGATGTAGTTGCTACAAAGCTGGAAATGTCATTTGTTTAATTACTTCTGATATTAATATGGTTCAAAGCAGTTACAACTTACAATTTCAGTGTCCTTATTGTTATATTGAGTAAAATCACAATGAACAAAATGATTATCCTTCGTATAATAGACATCGAAATAGATGGCAAAATTACCCCACTGCAAAAATGAGTGCCCATAAAAGCTGACGCAACAATCACCATTGGAATTATTTTTGAATTCTCATGTAATTAAGGGTGTCGCATAATGGGTTTTGATCTAATTCAGAAATTGGTCACTTCCCCGTAGGTATCTCCGGAACCAGTTTACCGATTTCAATAAATTCAAAAGCGACATTTAGGGCTACAGTACCTTCCATTTGGCGGATGTTTTATTTCTAATCGGCTTAGTAGTTGCTTGGGAAACTGAGTTAGAAATTTCGTTACACACACACACATTTACACACAGCAATGTGTTCAGTTCATCAAGCTCAGTTCGTTGTATATAACACTCGGTTTTCCAGGTCTTGGATCAAAAGTTGGTTTTCTAAGATATATATAAATACACTTCATTGTAAGAAAGGTAATTCCGTGGAAATCTAGTACAAGATTTATTAATTTACCAAATTTGTGGGTTTCCGGACATTCCAGGACTCTGGCCTCTCGGATCCGTATTTGCGCAAATTTGCGCAAATTGAAACCCATCAAAGAAATTTTCGAAAAGCTGGTAATCATATCTTCAAAATAAGCCTATTGTGGAGTATGGGCGCGTGTGTGCTCATATTTGAAAACTTAGTTGAAGTTTTTTTTCCGATCCTCCAGATATTTTACATGGGAGTAAAAAATCACGACCATGTACAACCTATACTTTGAAAAATTGTGGAGACCGCAATTTTCATCAAATTTTCATGAAATTTTGGATTTTTTTTTTCAAATAGTAGGGTGCGGGACGGGTTTTAAGCAGTTTATGCAGCACCTGGGACATTTGATGAAGCTGTATGTAATCTATAATTAGAACTGCCAATATTTAGACGTTAATCCCTCTGCTTATTTCTTTATTTATCGGAACATACGTTCAGCAATAGACTCTGAAAATTTCATAGCCATGGAATAGAGTTCCCAATTGCAGGGACTTTTTGAAAGCATGCGGATTGATTTCCGATCAAGAAAATGTTTTCTTCAGCTCCTCTGTACATAAACTAACAATATTGTATGAGTGCGATTCTGTGCATGTGTGCGAAGGCGAAATGAAATAGGCCAGTTCAAGATTTGCTGCAAACGTCAATTTCCTCAACCCGCTCCTTCGTTTTACCCAACCGCTCTCGAAAACAATCAACCAAAACATGATTGCTACGATCACAAACTCGTCTACTAGCAGGTTATGAGACAGACCTACACAACCAAACTTTTAGTTTGTCATTGATCTTTAGATTGGCACTGCGTATTTCTTATTTCGTTTACTCTCACGTAAATGTTAGCCAAAGCGACTTTGACGACCAACGGGATGCTTCGTTTAAAAACTAACAAATGTAAGCGACAGCAGGCTTCATGTTACAATACCGGTGTGCTATATCCATGGTGAACAAAGAAGAGAGGAAACAAACTCAATTATCAACATCACATTCTGGCAACGAGCCTAAATGTGAGAGAGAGCTGATGAAGGCATGCCTTTCGGTACACGCGATCGAATGCAAAATGCGCAAAGAGAAAATTTGAGCGAACTTCTTCAGCAGGTAGGGAACTGATGGTTTTCTAGGTGATGTATTTTAAATCTTCAAAATGACAGTAATTAATTGGTAATCAATCTTGAATTCCACATCAAATCTTTAGCCCGATCGATAGAGCTTATGTCGTATCATTAAATGTGAAATAATTTGGAACATGTGGGAGTTTTAGACCTATTGCTTAGCAACTGATTTAAACAGTTACCCCTGATTAAGCCGTTCCCTACCCTATACAAAAATACAAAAATATATTTATTTTAAAATGAGGAAGTTGATTTTCCGTTTTTTTTTTCCGCCTTGAAATGACTGTGCGATGTACCGGAAAGATTCAAGTTCGTGTTTGCCGACAAGTTCGCGAAGCAGGCCATGATTTGCAGGATTTGCAGTTGTGGCCTGAAAACGGAACCATTCGCCACAGCCCCGACGATGACATCCCAAGTTTGCATCGAAGAATGCCTGAAAAAGCGTGTTTTGCCGATCATCCGCAAGCATAGGGGCAAAGTTATCTTTTGGCCCAATTTGGTCAGCTGTCACTACTCCAAAGTGGCTCTGGAGTGGTATGCTGCCAACAAGATCGATTTTGTCCTCAAGCTAATGAATCCCCTGAATTGCATGGAATTTCGACCAATCGAAAAATACTGGGCAATTTCAGCATCGACTTCGACGAAGCGGTAGGGCAGTCAAGGACATCCAGGAAATCCATCAAGAGGAAAGTTCGAGATTTTGTTTGAACTGAAAAAATTTAACCAACTAATGCTGTAACTTTGAAGTTTCAATAAAACTGTTGCAAAGTAACCAATAATGGACTTTTTAAACTTTTTGAATCACGGGTCTTTTTGTGCGTACCAATTTACTTTTAGTCAGCCTTTACCCTGCCCTTCGGTTCAGAAACGGGTATGGTTTTGCTCAGCCAACTTTTTTCAATTTCATGTGTCAATAGGCTGCCATATCAACGTTCAAAAGTGCCTGAAATAAACGGATGGCTTGTGGTGATCGATTGGGGATGTGATTGGGGATCATTACCTAGTTTCCTTCGAAGTACAGGGTGCGGCAGAAAATAATGCAAAAATTTGTTCTATTTCGTTCATATACAATTTTCAACTAATTCCAGCAATAATATAAACATTTTCGAGTGCAGTTATCTTAATAAAGTCCTTTTAAACAAATTTATTCAATGTGTCCTCCATTTTTATTAATAACATCCTTGAGCCGACGCCGGAAGCCAGAGCATGCCTCCGACATTGACTGCCATGTGCGTGTTATGGTTGACTTCAGGGTTTTTACACTAGGGTGTGATGTTTTGCAGGCTCGTGCTTCAACATATGCCCAAATCGAATAATCCAACGGATTAAGATCTGGACTGCTAGGGGGTCACAAATCCTTCGGCCAAAACTTCATGTTTTCGTTCAACCATTGTTGGGTTCGATTGGACGTGTGACACGGCGCTCCATCCTGCTGTAGGACAACGTTTTGGTCCTCGGAGAAGTTGGCTTTCACCCAGGGAAGCACTTGGTCCTTTAAAATACCGATATACACTTCGGTATTGATTTTAACTCCAGCATCAATGATAACAGGCGGCATTTTCAAACCGTTGGACGCCACCAAGCCAAACATCATGATACGAACCGGCTGTTTGGTTTGAAATTTGAATTTCACTTTTTCCGGAACGTTCTCCATTTTCTGCGGTGAAATGAACCGGTCCGTGCGGCTGTTGGCCACAGCATCGATGCTGAAAAGCTTTTCGTCGGAGAACAGGATTATCATTTTTTCCTTCTTCAACAAGGAAAGCAATCTCGTGGAACGAGTCACTCGTAGTTCCTTGACCCGGTCCGTAATCAAGTGGCGTTTCACTCTGGCTCTGGAAGATGCATGTAGGTCTTCTTTGATGATTCTCATCATGGATTTCCCCGAAATATTGGCTTCCTTTGCAAATTTTCTTATGGAACGCACCGGGTTGCGAGCGATTTTTGCACGGACCGATTTGATCACGATCGGCGTGCGTGCAAAGCGCGGACGTCCGCTTCCCGGCTTCCGCTGCTTAGGACCATCCTGCAGGGACTTTTTTATGCGGTAAACTGTTGCCAAATGGCACCCTACCACCTTGGCAATCTTTTCGGCTTCTTCTGGGCGAGCAACAAACTGGTGATCACTTTCGTGACGAATTTGCAATAAAACAAATAGAATGTTTGGATGCCGCACTTGAAAGTAAACATAAACAAATACACTTTCGACAGAAATTAGTCACTAGCTACACGAACTAACCCAATACTCAAGTTTGAACATTTTCGCATTATTTTCTGCCGCACCCTGTATCTCAAAGTTTAAACTCAGATCAATCTGAAAAAAATTAAAAAGGATAAGTTCTATTTATTTCCAGCGAACTCAAATTTGTTATACAACATAACATTTAGAAAAGGTACTTTTCCATAAATCTCGTCGGGTAAGTTGTAAACAACATTTCCCAAGGTTGTCGCCACAGAAACGTTTTTTTTTTGTAACACCCTGAGCTATAATTGAAAGGGTTCGCTGCCAGGTTTTTTCTGACTGAGTGCAATTTTGGGACACCCTACTGTTTTGTCATACGGGATTTTAACCGAGGCACACTTTATTCGTCTCGTTCGAAAAAAATTCCGAAAAGGGGTTGCTTATTCGCGTCGAGCAAGCCCCGGAGAACAACTTTTGAGCGCAGCAATTCCAAGAGTGAAGCAAGCAAACTTGTTCCTTTCACGTTTAATACCAGGCCCGACAAGACGAAAAGACGCTGGGAAGACAAGGATGGTGATGATGATTGCGATGATGATGCTGATGGACATGATTTAAATTTTCTATTCACTGGATTTCGTTGTCCGCCCGGGAGTGTGAATTGGGCTGAGGGGCGAAGTTCTCGGCTTTACTTTCTCGCTTTTCTGGTCATTTGATGTCGGTCGGCCTTCATCATCTTCTTTCTGTGTTGCTCGGTGAAATTTCTCGGCGAATGAATGTTTAATTTGACCATCATTCAGATGCAAATCACACTGCTACCACTACTCTCTGGCGGTGGTGCTTTTTGTTCGGGCATTCCCAGAGGTGAGGCAAATGAGATAAGCAGAGTGGTTAGCAGAACGGAAGGATGGCGCGCGGGAAAATGAACAAGACAATTAGCATGGTTTTCAGCTATAATGAAGGAACACAATGGTGCGCATTTGGTTGAAGACGCTTCTGAAGAGTTGAATGTTATTCTTCTCGTGTCATGAAACACACTTACACCTGTTTTAATAAAGACTGTATCTCCTTTGCCAAATTAATTTTCTTTGTGATTGGTACGTAGGCAAAACTTATCAAAAATTATCAGGAAATTAAACCCTTTGTTTAAAGCTTAACGTTCAATCTGCCCAAATAAGGCTTTGAATATACTAAACCAGAAACAAACTCCACATAAGTTCAGAACACAACCCAGAATCTTCATCCCCCCTCTTTTCCAATTCCAGAACTTTCAACAGGCCCGAGTTTCCTCCAGAACAATCCTTAAAAGCCATAACATTAATTTCACAATCGACAACAGTCATTATGTTGTAGCACCGAAAGATTTGTCCTCCTTTACACCATTCACCCACCCAGAACGAACAGGAAGACGAGACGCGACAGTGCGTGTATGTTTTCCAAATATTTTTACGACCTCGCCACCAAAAACTTTATACCATCTAATGTGTCTTTATGGTTTTCTGTTCTGACGACAACCGGCAGAAGTACCCCGGATCCTCCCACCTGAAACAAAAACCCCCCCTCCTTCGCTCTCCCTTTTCCTCACAATGTGTGTAGGTAATGACTTTTGCTTGTTGGGTTCGAGGGATCATGCTGGAGCGGGTTTGGTGGCGGCTTTCAGTAAATCGACGAGCAAAGTGCCATTTGAGAGGTCTCGGAAAACAAAACATCAAAAACCGGGAAAGTGTTTCATTAAACAAAAAAAAAAAAACTTCCCCTTTCCACTTGCATGGGGAGGCAAAAGTGAAAGAAAATTATTTTCCTCTTGGCAGGCTTTGCTTCTCGGAAGCGTGGAAAATGAGATAACGGTAGCTCCCTTCCCGATGGCATTTGGCCCAGTTTAGAAGTTGAACTTTTGAATAGATCAATGGCTGGATGAAGTGGATGAAGCGGAGGAAGGTATGTTGTTTGTTAGAAATTGCTGCTATCGAAATTTGGTGTCGCTAGGAGAAGCATGTTATTCCTCCGAAGCACTTAGTTTCCATTACTTTGTCGTCTTTCACGTCGGTTGATTCTGCCAACGAAAGACAGCTAAGATGTTGGGCTATTGGAAAGGAAGTTTATTATGAATGAAAACATAAGCTAACAGCTGTTACCGAATGTGATCATAGACATTTCCGTGAATAGAGAGACGCTTGGAATCATCTGTACATAAGGACTGTATTGAAAATAAGTTATCCACATATAGTTCTCTCATATCAAAAAGATGTTTTATTCAAACCCAAGGATGAATCTTTGTTGTACGGGATTAAACATGAACATTGTGAAGACCGGATGAAATTAATATTATACTTTCGCGAATTTGCGAATTTTTGGTCGAACATCAAGTTCTGGAATAGTATTAAGTCACATTTTTTGGACACCTTAGCCCAAATTTTTCTGAGCTCCTGCATATTTTCAGCTGCTTTACCGGTCTTTTTGAAGACCCTTTTCACAATCGCCCAATAGCGTTCGATGGGCCGAAGCTGAGGGCAATTTGGCAGATTGATGTCTTTCTCGTTCCGCTGAGACCTTCCGTCACTGGATTCAGCGTAGTTGGATGTAGAGCCGCTAGTCAATAAATGGTGGCATTTACTACGTACTGGCGTTAATGTCGAAGATACGAGACGACTGATTCCATCACGAAAGATTATTTTAATTTTACTCACAAGTTTTGTTTGTGTACTAGAATTAATTTTTACTTGCTTTGTGTTCCTTCTATTGCTGTTGATTAATGTAGTGTACGGTTTAGAGATAGAGGGTTTTTACGCCACATGGATTTTCCCCATGTGTTATTTGTAACATTGTTTTTTTTTTAAGGGCGGCTTGTTGGACCTTCCCCAACCCCCTGTCTCACTGGAGGATCATCGTGCAAAGCACTGTTTAGAGTCCCACGCTGGCACTATGACGATGATCAGCCACTCCTAACATGGAGAACAGACGCTGTTTTGAGCCGCCCCTGACATGGAGAACAGGCGCTCAGATAGACTGCACCTTTTGAAGAGGGCAACCCCCCTTCACTGTCAGCATATGACCAAGGTCAAACCGGGGTTGGTTACCCGATCTTTCCTATGGTTACTAATACCCCAGTCGGCACCACTGGGAGGTAGGGAGTTACTGGACAAGAGGCTAAAGATCGCAGTAGGATCTATTTTATATCAGTTTTTCTAGTAAAAATGGTACGCATTTTCCAGTCATTTACCAACCATTGTCCGACGACGTTGATATCGTAGTACGTAACTTTGAGTCGATGGCGGAAACGTACATCAGACTTAAGGCTGAAGCTGGTAGGATTGAGCTTGTGATTAATGCGTTGAAAACAAAATACATGAAAGGAAGAGGCTCACGAGAAGACAATGTTAGCCTCCTACCACAAGTTCAGATCGATGGTGATGAAATCGAAGTAGTAGACGAATTTGTGTATCTGGGCTCATGGGTGATCGCCGATAACGACACCAGCAGAGAAATACAAAGGCGCATTATGGTTGGCAATTCTACCTACTTTGGACTCTGGAGGACGCTGAGATCGAACAAAGTTCACCAAACTACAAAGTTGACCATCTACAAGACATTAATTAGACTAGTCGTTCTCTACGGCCACGAAACATGGACATTGTTAGTGGAGGACCAACGCGCCCTTGGTGTCTTTAAACGGAAGGTGTTGCGAAAGATCTACGGTGGAGTGCAGATAGAAGACGGAACGTGGAGGAGGCGAATGAAGCACGAATTGCATCAGTTGCTAGGAGAACCTCCCATCGAACACATCGCAAAAATCGGTCGACTACGATGGGCTGGGCATGTCATAAGGATGTCGGACGACAGCCCTGTAAAAATGGTTCTTGAAAACGAACCAACGGGTACAAGAAGAAGAGGTGCGCAACGAGCAAGTAAAAGGCGACCTGCGGACCATCCGCATTTTTTTTATTTATTTATTTACTACGTCTTCAGTTATGCTGCACAGACTGAACCTATCTTAAATCTAAGTCATTTGCCTAATACTAGTTTTAAAACGGTCTCTACTTATACTAAAATCGAACGTTTCAACACCATTCAACAAATTAAAACACTTTTCAAGCGGGTGATTTTGTCCGAACACCGTTCGGTGTCTAGCAGTCCAAAATATCGATCGTTGTCGGGACCGACGTGCAGGAACGAAGAAGTTAACCTGCTGCAGAAGATCTGGGCAGTCAATTCGGTTGCTTAGTAAATCGAACGCGAACATTTTCTGTAAATAGATACGCCGCTGGCGCAGCGATTCCAATCTCATTAATTGGCGTCGATGTTCATACGGGGGCAGCCTAACCGGATCGTTCCATGGTAATCGCCGTAAAGCGAAACGTACGAAGCAACGTTGTATTCTTTCTATACGAGTAATTTGAGTTTCGTGATGAGGTGCCCAGATTTGAACAGCATATTCAAGAACACTTCGAACGAGCGAACAATAAAGTGCTTTCAATGCATACACATCACGGAACTCAGATGCATTTCGGCGTATAAATCCTAGCATGGCAAAAGCCTTAGCAGTGGTTGCAGTGATGTGTTCGTTGAAGCTCAGCTTGCAGTCCATTACTACTCCCAAGTCTTTAATTGAAGATACACGGTCCAATTTGATGCCGTTTACTCCGTAATTGTATATCAGTTGCCTCTGGGATTTACTGAAACTTATCACCTTACATTTCATCGCATTCATCTCCATTCCGTTTGACACACACCAACTCACTATGGTGTCAATATCTTGCTGTAAAGCTGCACAATCAACCAGTGAGCTGATCCTCCGGTAAATTTTAAGATCGTCGGCATACATAAGGTGATGCGAATTCAGACGGTGGCTCAAGTCGTTGACGAACAGAATAAAGATCAAGGGACCGAGGTGGCTACCTTGAGGCACGCCGGAAGGTGTTGCAAAACAGCTTGACTTAATGGAGCTAAGCTTCACGTAGGCGGATCTGTCTAGTAAGTATGACCGTAACCACATGATGAGCCAATTAGGAAATCCTAGTTTCTCGAGCTTTTTCATTGACAATTCGTGAGGTACTTTATCAAACGCCTTGGAAAAGTCTACGTAAATACTGTCAACTTGGCAGCGCTTTTCCAAACTGGAGTTTAGTGCGCTAACATATGCCATTAGGTTAGTCGCAGTAGAGCGATTCTTCACGAAGCCATGCTGATATTGCGAGATGATGGGCTTAGCAGCAAAATACATTCTATCGTGAATCAACAGTTCAAGCGTCTTGGCTAAGCAGCAAAGAATCGAAATAGGTCGGTAATTCTTAACATCATGGATGTTTCCAGCTTTGTGAATGGGAGAGACCGCAGACAACTTCCATACATCCGGAAAAGTAGTCTCCGATAGCGACAGGTTGAATAGCAAACACACAGGGGTTGCAAGTAGATCAGCACATCGACGAATAAAAACGGGAGGTAGCCTATCTGACCCAGGACCTTTCGAAGGGTCAACAGTTCTCAGTGCACTACTGACATCTTCTACGGTGAAGGTTGGACACGGAAATTGTATATCGTATGATGGCAAGTGATTCAAGACCTCCGGAGAACTCGGCGGAGAGTCAGCATCGTAGACCGATTTGAAGAAATCGGCGAAAAGTTGGACTGAACCTTCGAGGTCTCGACTGGTTGAGCCATCGAAAGAAATTTCCGCCGGGATCGATTTTGTGTCTTTTCTGCTTTTAACAAAGCGCCAGAAAGAGGAGGGATCCACCTTAACCTCGTCTTGGATTCGGAAAATATACTCACGAAAAGAAGAAGATACACATTCGGCGTATTCAGCCTCGAGCCTGCGAAGAATTGAGCTGTTTTCAGCAGTTCGATGACGCAGAAACCGACGGCGAGCTTTACGAAGAACGTTACGCCGATGTCGAAGCTCGGTATTCCACCATGGGTGTTTGTTCAAGCGGCGAGGATAACGTCTACGGAGAGGACAGTGTCTGCTTATGATCCTGAAAATCACGTCGTAGAAAGTGGTGACCGCAGCGTTGACGCTGGCATCGTGAAAAATTTCCTCCCAGTTCAGTGAACGTAGATCTTCAAAAACTGCATCGTAATCGCATCGGTTGAAATCGAAGTCAAGGTCTTCCGTAGTTGCGTGAATACTATCCAAGGAACGTCGTGTGTTCACGCGTAAGACGAACGGCTTGTGGTGACGGTCCAGTGGTAAGATCGATAATGGTGCTTCAAACAACTCAATTTCATTACTGTTGCTAACGAAGGCCAAGTCTAGGAGTCTTCCGTTGATATTGCGCACATCACAAATCTGCTGCAATCCACTAGCAATCATGTTTTCAGTGAATACAAGCTCCTGTTCAGTTGATGCATTGGTTGGTAGGTACGAGTCCAGGTCCTCGTCGAAGGACCAGAGTAGATGAGGCAGATTGTAGTCGCCAACAATCATCACAGAATCGCCGCAACCCGCTTTATTAATTATTTGCTGCACACAGTCCGAATGTGCGACGTATCTGCCGGGTTCACTATTGGGCCTCAAGTAAATTCCACATACATAGACAGATCTTGTCGGAAGAGACAGTTTCACAGCAACTTGTTCGAGCGAGTCACATAGGTCAAGTTGCACAGGAGCACTTAAAATAGTGTTTTTTACGGCAATGAGCGTTCCACCTCCTCGTTGTAGATGACTCGTAGCGTTACTTCGGTCGCATCGGTAGATATTATAATGAGATGACAGCTCAGAATTGCTCACGTCGTTCCGCAGCCACGTTTCCGTCAGTACGATGACGTCGTAGTCACTGGAGGCGGTCGCCAAGAAAAACTCGTTTGTCTTGGTGCGCATCCCACCGACGTTCTGATAATATACTGATAACGGTACGGTTGTTTCCCTTGGTGCCGATGAAATAGGGAGCGGTGTCAGTGCAGTGGAGGGAGACGAGAGGTCAGACACAGATGAGCGAGAGATAGCGTGGGCGGCAGCTTCAGGAGTATTAGGGATAGGCAATTCATCCAGAACTAATGCTGAAGGGTGGGTACTGCTTTCGGTGTATCGAGTAGAACGGTAGGATCGGGCGACAACGCTTTCGGCCTCCAAAAAAACTGCTTCTTGCTTCCAAGGTCTTCAAACGCACGAAAACGAATTCCTCTAGGCCAAGTTTCAGTAGCAAGTGCAATAGGTTTCAGATCCAACGGCATACCAATTTTGTATGAGACGAACGTAAGCGATCTAATGTCTCTGCCACGTGGAACAAGTTTAACCACTCGCAGATTGGTAGTTTTCAACTTGAGCTCTGCAAGTTCGGTAACTTTGCTCTCCGGAACCTCTGGCAAGATACCAGACAAGTACAACCAGAATTTCTCGGAATCTTGTTCCGCAGTACCAGAGACGACCAGATTTGTATCTGCAGCGCACGTACCGATACCACACATAGCCTTAGCTGGACGACGAGAAGCAATATCTTCGTCAGCTTCGTTTTCACGCAGACGTTTGGATCCTGTTGAAGGTGCGAGCGGTGTACGGTAGTAGGATGCGGGTGTACGGGGTACAGAATTAATCAGAGTTTTGAAATTAGAGC
This sequence comes from Aedes koreicus, assembly GCA_024533555.2. Classification (NCBI taxonomy): domain Eukaryota; kingdom Metazoa; phylum Arthropoda; class Insecta; order Diptera; family Culicidae; genus Aedes; species Aedes koreicus. Next base: position 56,162 of record JAHHFK020004447.1, read on the forward strand.
GGATTTCGGTTCTGATTTCTGTCAGCACACTATCACGAATTTCGACTTTCATCGATTCGATCACGGATTCACTTGCCTTGTTGACTGATACCAACGAGTTTGCGAAACGTGCCTTGGACAGTAGATTTTTGCAAGCATTGCACATCCATACCAGATGCGGATTTGCCATAATCGCTTTGAAAGCATCTTCAGCAATCCCAGAGCATCGCATGCAAACTGTCGATGAACAAAATCCACCGCATTTAACTGGATCGCCGATGATGAGATTCGCACATTTTTCACATACATTCGCCATTCCGAACAGAATTGCAACACTGCACAAGTACCGCTAGTTACCGATAGGTGGCTGATGTTGGTCCAGCAGGGTGATGCAACAATACAAGACGTGAGTGAGAAGTGAATAGATGGTTCACCTCACGTGGTCAGCAGTTAAACAATACGGGTGGTTACGGAAAACGTAAACAAAAGCACACCGAAGCGAAAGATCGGTTCACTATACCTTTCTAATGTACGGACGATCTGATGATGCTGATGAAAAATTGAAAAATTCCAGGCCGTGTCGGTTGCCCTATGTCAACTCTCGTAGTGGGTGGTTTTCGGATGTATCGGAGTAATAAGACAGGACGGAGAATGGCCGTATATTATCCAGGCGATATACAAGCTGTCGATGCTTAGTTTGTTTTGATGTAACAGGATGAGAGGTGACAAATCGGCAATGAGATGACTGCGGTGAGAATATGCTGGGCTTGTTGACGGTGGTGTGCGTGGAATGTATAGCATGAGCAGTTGGTACAGGTGGCGAGCGGCGAGGTGGGGAAAATAGCAGTTGGAGGCAATGGCGGGGCGGGCTAAAACATCCACTCTCGAGCCGGTTCCGATTTACTAGTTGAATCACAATCCTACCTGGCCAAAATTGACGATGACTATATATGCGGGCGGTTTATTGATGGACGTAGAGCGAAATTTGCGTTGAGCGGGGGTTTGATGATGTGAAGGCAGATAATAATCCGGAAAAGTTGCGGAGCGAAAACAAAACACAACACAATACTAGGTAGCAGTGATGCCACATTGCAAACTTTATCAATATATACATTTAACTTTGCAATAACTACATAAGGCCATAGTTGGGAACATAGAAAAAAATTGTCCCTTAAATAGGATCTAGGGTTTTCTTGTGAAATCATTGGCCATGTTACTATTTGAATAGTTAATTTATAACCTGAGACTATTTGCTCTACATCTGGATTGCATCACTAAGCATACCGGTTCAATATAGCCAAATTTAGGTCATTTGAAGATAATTTGTTCTGCTTAAGTAACCCGTGAAGCCATGGTGGCTAAAAATTTAACTATAAATTGATGAATAATGTCTCAACTACTTCAAAATAATTCAATCATCATGATGCCGACATGAATTTGCGATTATCGCTGGATTTATGATATTTTGAATACATACACACTACCAAAATGTCATGTAAATTTCTGTCTCCTGAGACCGACACATGCAAGCGTCCTTTAGCACATAAGAATGAGTTGAAAGAGATGAGAAAATAAATTCAATCAAACACATCCTTTGTCGAATTGCGTATGTGTAGGTTTCAGGAGACATAATTTTACACGAAATCTATCTTTACGTTCCCCAACTTTTTACAAACATGAATTACGTCTCGTGTAGAATACATAATTCCTAAGTGTGTAGGTCGAATGAAGGAGCAAGGCTGATATTGCATCCCGTTACCCTAAGTTGAATCATTCCAACACTGGTTCTCGCTTTATTGGCCAAATCACGTATCGACATTGATTTGTTCTTCCGAATTAGAGCTACCACTTTCTGATCCAGTTTAGGGTAGGAAGATCTGGGTTTTCTGCCTGGCAGTTCATCCAAAGAACAGTTTTTCCCAAACTTGGTTATGATGGATTTTTACACTCGCGTGATGAATTCCAAAGCACTTCACCAATTGTCGCATAATTACACCCTTTTCACGTAGCCATGTGTTAAAAACTATAATTTTTAAGTCCAAGTCTTTTTGAAGAATTTAAAGCGTGCAAACAAATAAATAAACGGAAGATGACAGTCAAACGCACAGCATGCTATGATGAACACATTAAAACTATCAAAAATACACGCGTACAACGTAAATGTCCGTGGATAGCTTTTTCGATGCGTTCCTTAAGTTACACGTCATGGGATGTGATTTGAAAGTAGATGAGCTCTTGCCACTAGGAGCAAAAAAGCTTACAGTTATCATATATACCAACAACTTAAGCCTATTTTTTTTTTAATTTGTCATATATACATGAAAGAACAGATCGCTGATGTATATTAGTTCCACAAAATATTTATGAAAGACATCTGGTGAAGCTTATTTCTACAGAACTCCAAATATTGTAATTATAGATGTGGAAGTCTTCGCATGCTTTCCTTTCGATTAAAAATGTTTATCAATAGAATCGATGCCTACTTCTGAACGCAGATTGAATTATAAATATTATGCATATCTTCAATATTTAAGTTATTGGGAGGATCCAGTTTTTGCATATCTACTGGTATTAACATTATGGGCTTCAAATGGTGAAACTTCGAAGGAGGGTGCGACCGACCTCTGGTCCTCACAAGTTCCTACCTCACGCCTTCACGAGTCATATGATTACAAAAGACTGCCACAGTCTGCATAGTGCTCTCATGCCGTGCGGTGCTATTTTCTATTTGCTGAAGGAAGTGCTATTGCTACCTAACGCTACAACAAATCTTAAACAGCACCTTTCAGTGCTAAATAATACTTACAATTTTTAGATTTTCTCATATTCCTTTTCGATCCTACCCGAAGGACTTAACAAGGATTCCTTGTTAAGTCCTTCGGGTAACCCGGCTTGGATATCGCATTGGAAAATTCTTCTTCGGTCCCTCGGATTCTTATAGTTATCTGCTTGGACGTCGATTTGGAGCAATTTATTCTGCCATTAATGTGAGTAATCAATTTGATATGCGCACAGATGATGAGAGTGATCCATCATCTAATCAAAATTTGAAAAAACTTTCTCGATTGAGAAAGGAAAAAGTTCCCCCTATTGTAGTGACAGTTTCGGATTTCCATGCTTTTCGCAAGGAAAGCTTAACATTTGTTGAAGGTGTAAAATATTCCCTTTAAATTTTCAGACGAGGTGAATGCCGTTTGCATGCAGAAACCTTGGACGGATTCAAACGTCTTCTTGAGTATCTTACTCAGAAGAACCACATTTTTTTCTCATACGACACCAAAGCAGAGCGTCTTTTCAAGGTTGCCCAGTGGTGAATTGCTGGAAGAAATAATAAACGAGTTGATAAAATTACTTGGAATTAGCCCAGTCCAAGTAATTAAAATGAAAATGAAATCCCGGCCTGGCGATTCTCGCAAAGGGATTTCAAACGATTTCTATTTAGTTCACTTCAAGGCAAGTGAACTTAATAACCTTAAGGCCTTAGAAAAAGCAAGCCTTTTGCGCCATGTCAGAGTGAAGTGGGAACATTTCAGGAAGACTGGAGCAAATTTCCATGCCTCACTCAGTGCCGTAAGTGCTAGGGATGGGGTCACGGAACAAAGCATTGCCATATGATTGGTAAATGCATGAATTGTGGTGATTCCTCGCACACTAAAGATGACTGTCCTGTGGAGGAAGATCCTCACAAATTCAAATGTTCAAATTGTGGTGAAAACCATAAATCAAATTTTTGGGAGTGCAAGACTCGCAAAGCAATTTTGCAGTCACGCACAAAACGTCAGGTAGGAAACAATACACGTTCCCAGCTACTACCCATTCTGCAGCTGTTAACAACGATCAGCAAAGAACAAATTCCTACCAAACCGAACGGGTAGAAACCAAAACCAAAATTCCCACGTGACTTCTGATGAATTTGATTTAGGTAACATATCCGCTCTCAAAATAGAATTTTTACAGCAATCGTTAATCGATATGATAACCGATATGCTGAAAACTAATTCCATGTTTGAAGCTATCCAAACTGGTATTAAATTTGCCAATAATATGTTTATGACATTGAAGTTCAGTAATGGATATTAAGTCATTAAATATTTTGAATTGGAATGCTCGATCCATCAGAGATAACAAGGATGAGCTATTTAATTTTTTAAGAGTTCATAACGTGCATATTGCTGTTATAACTGAGACTTATCTCAAACCTGCCCATAAGGTCAAAAGAGATCCAAATTATTTTGTCTCCCGAAATGATCGCCTTAATGGAGCTGGTGGTGGCGTTGCCATAATTGTCCATAGGCGTATCAAACATCACATTCTTTCTTCATTTGAAACCAAAGTTTTTGAAACTTTGGGGGTTTCAGTTGAAACAAAATTTGGCCAATTTACTTTTATAGCTGCCTATTTGCCTTTCCAATGCACTGGCCAGCAAAAGAACTGGCTCAAGGGTGACCTCCAGAAACTTACTCGTCATAGGTCTAAATTCTTGGTTATTGGTGATTTCAATGCAAAACACCGCTCATTCGCAAAGCAATGCCAATGGTAATATAGTTTTTGATCATTGTTCCGCAGGCTACTACACTATTCAATACCCAAACAGCCCAACTTGCTTTTCTTCAGCCAGAAATCCCTCAACTATTGATTTGGTCCTAACTGATTCATGTCAACTTTGTAGTCAATTGATTACCCATGCTGACTTTGGTTCTGATCACCTTCCAGTTACATTTGAAATATCTCAATAAATCATTTCTAATTCCATCAGTTCTACTTTCAACTACCATAGAGCTACTTGGGATCAATATCGAACATTTATGGAATACAACTTTGATCCCAATGTTCCATTGCAAACAAGAAATGAAATTAATAGTGCTCTTGAATCTCTGGCTTTCTCAATAAATAGAGCAAGAGCTGCTTCAGTGCCAAAATGCGAGGTTAAATTCGATTCAGTTATAATTGTTGACGACCTTCAGCTCTTGATTCATCTGAAAAATCTACGTAGGCGTCAATATCAAAGAACACGTGATCCCGCTATGAAAGTCATATGGCGAGATTTACTAAAAAAAAATTAAAAAACGCTTCTCTGCCCTGAGGAACAAACATTTTGGAAATAATGTGTCAAAATTAGATCCGCGTTCCAAACCTTTCTGGAAACTCTCTTAAATATTGAAAAAAACCTTAAAAGCCTATACCAGCGCTTAAGGAAGGTGATAAAATTTTGCTCACAAATGCGGAAAAAGCTCAAAAACTTGTTAAACAGTTTGAGAGCTCCCATAATTTCAGTTTGGGTCTTACAAGTCCTATTGAGGGTCAGGTTTCCAGGGAGTATCTGAATATTTTCTCACAAGAAAATATTTTTGATGATTCTTGGGGAACTGATTTGGATGAAGTAAAAACTATAACCAACATATGAAAGCACCAGGTGATTGTGGAATTTTCTATATCCTAATAAAAAACTCCCTGAGAGTACTTTGTCTTTCTTGGTAAAACTATTTTACAGATGTTTTCATCTGGCATACTTTCCAGATAAATGGAAAAATGCAAAAGTCGTACCTATTTTGAAGCTAGACAAAAATCCGGCTGAAACTTCTAGCTACCGACCAATCAGTTTGCTTTCTTCAATAGGTATGCTTTTTGAAAAAATCATTTTGAATAGAATGATGCTATGCATCAAAACAAACTCAATTTTTGCTGATGAACAGTTTGGATTCCGCCATGGGCATTCAACTACGCATCAACTTTTGAGAGTTACAAATTTAATTCGTTCAAACAAAGCTGAAGGCTGCTCCACTGGAGTTTCTCTTCTAGACATAGAAAAAGCATTCGACAGTGTTTGGCATGAAGGTTTGATTGCGAAACTGAAAAAGTTCAATTTTCCGCTTTATATCATGAAATTCGTTCAAAACTACTTAAATGATAGAACTTTGCAAGTAAATTATCAGAATTCTAAATCTGATCAATTGCCTGTTAGAGCTGGTGTTCCTCAGGGTAGCATTCTTGGGCCAATACTTTATAACATTTTCACTTTAGATCTCCCTGATTTCCCTCAGGGCTGTCAAAAATCTTGCTTTGCTGATGACACAGGCATTTACGCCAAAGGAAAAAATCTTCGTGTTATATCCAGCTACAAACAATCTTGGACATTTTTACAGATTATTTCAAAAAATGGATGATTTCTCCTAATGCTTCCAAAACTCAACTTATAATATTCCCAAACAAGCCTAGAGCTGCATTTTTGAAACCAAGTATTAGTTATATGGTCACTATGAACGGAGTTTTAAATTCTTGGTCAAATCAAGTAAAATATCTTGGACTGATACTTGATCAAAAATTAACTTTTAAAGATCACATTGAGGGCATTCAAGCCAAATGTAATAAATATATAAAATGTTTATATCCTCTTATAAACAGAAAATCCAAACTTTGTTTGAAGAACAAACTTCTAATATTCAAACAAATTTTTAGACCAGCCATGCTTTATGCTTTATGCCAATATGGTCTAGTTGTTGTGCCTCTAAAAAAAGCACTTCCAAGGATTCAGAACAAAGTTCTGAAAATGATTTTGAAGCTGCCACCCTGGTTCAGTACTATTGTATTACATAGAATTTCAAACGTTGAGACTGTAGAAGAAATGTCCAACAAAATAATTCATAATTTTAGACAAAAATCATTGCAATCTTCAATTGCAATGATCAATTCTATCTATAGATAAGAACTAGTTTTAAGAAATCAATAATTATTCTTACACGCAGGAAAAAAAGACGCTGTTAAAAATACTGAACAGACAAGGTGAAAATAATATTAACACATTTAGATATAAATGATAGCATATAAGGTTGAAATGTTAATTACTTAGCAGGAGCACCTACGTTAATAAGTGAATGTAAAATAATGTAAAATTTGGAATTAAAAAAAAACAAAAGACTGCCAGCTGAAACATGGAAACGCTGGTTGACGTTGCCTGGGTAATGTTGTCTTTTTGACAATAGCGAAGTGAAGATCGTGTACTTGTAAATCATTGTGTATACTCATACCTGTAAATAATATCATATTATTTTCAATTTTCATTTAATTACTTATTTCAGCACGCTTTGGAATCATCTTTGCATTCCAAACTAATTTAAGAGCCTGGTGCAGCATGACATAACAGAACATAACATAACATTTACTTTAAAATTGCACTTCTGAACTTCAACGGAAGCTTGCTTCAATAGAAGCAGTTGAGTTGCGCTTCTGCGATGCTTCAATCAAGGCACATGGCGCATGCGTGTACGTTCATACGCAAATGACAGATGGGAGCGTATTCTTTAACTTGCTTTGCTCTAAATCTCGAGTAGCTCCAATCGAGAACTTGAAGAAAAACAAGAAGTTCCTGTCAATTCCTCGGCTAGAGCTGTCATCGGCAATACTCCTGACACATCTGTACGAGAAGGTCCCCAAGAACATCAACGTTCGTACCGTTTTGGCCTACGAGCGCCAGAAATCTTGCAAGACTGGTTGTCCACGATTGTGTCCAGTGCTTTCGTTGGAAACCAAAAATTCGTGAGCAACTGATGGCTGATCTTCCTCCAGAAAGAGTCACGTTTTGCTTTACCTTCCAGAAGGTTGGTATCGACTATTGCGGTCCATTTTTCGTGCCCTACCCACAGCGCCGAGATCGACCGATCAAATGCTTCGTGGCACTGTATGTGTGTCTAGTCACCAAGGCAGTACATTTGGAGCTAGCAGCAGATCTGACGACGCATGCATTCCTGGCGACGTTACAAAGGTTCTCGTCAAGACGTGGGAAACCAACATTGATTATGTGCGATAATGCGACGAACTACATCGGTGGAAAACAAAGGCTGGATGAGCTTGCCCAGATGTTTGAAAGTCAGCAGTTTCGAGACGCAGTTATTCGACAGTTGGACAGGTTGGGGAGATTGTGGAAGAAATGGTCGGAGCAGTATCTGTCCAATCTCCACAACAGGACAAAGTGGACGCGGCAGAGAGACAACGTCGTAATTGGAACTATGGTTGTGATAAAGGAGGAGAATCAGCCGCCGCTAAAGTGGCAGTTGGCACGGGTGACAGAGGTTCACCCAGGTTCTGACGGAAATATAAGAGCTGTAACCATTAGGACCAAGGATGGTAGTTACAAGCGAGCGATCTCTAAGATCTGTGTGCTACCAATTAGAGATAATCTTTCGTCTACTAAAGGGAAGAACTGGGACTTCTCCAACGGCATCTACAAATTGAGCGAAAAGGGCATGGGTAAAGTAGTACTCGAACCCACTGCTAGCCAGTTGAGGTGGCAGATGTATCTGTGCCTCAACCTACCCCGCAATGGGATGTTTGGCAATGATAACGTCCTTAGTTCGAGTACTACTTTACCCATGCCCTTTTCGCTCAATTTTTAATACTTCTATTCCATTTCCAACCTACCGTACACTAACGGAACATTCAACATTTTCTCTTCATATCTTTCATTCTAGCAAACATGACTGTCTTGGAGCAAACATGACTGTTATTGTAGGAAAGAAAAATTTCACTGTGGTATAGCTGAGAGTCTATGATGAAAAAGACTATGATTGATGTTTACATTTCATGTTTAGTATTCAAGATGGCGACGAAAGAAAAACAAGGGCGTGGGCGAATTTTGTACGGGCGTACGGCAAATCCTGACTTGTCTATACGGGACCTTGCAAAAACATTGGATTTGCCGGAATCCACTGTTCACGATGTGCTCAAATCATTTTCGGAACGTTTGACGGTGGAGAGGAAACCGAGAAGTGACAAAAACATTGGACGCGCTGATCCTGTCATGGATCGAAAGGTGAAAAGGATATTAACGAAAAATCCAAATCTCTCCATTCGAACGGTGGCTCGTAAAATAGGGATGTCACCTGGTTTTGTTCAAAAATCAAAACAACGTTTGGGACTTAAGTCGTATAAAGTAAAAACAGTTCCAAATCGCAACGACAAACAGAACTTGGCAGCAAAATCACGGGCTCGACGTTTGTACTGCGAATATTTGACGAAGTTTTCATGCGTTGTTATGGACGATGAAGCTTATGTCCTCGAGGATTTCAACCCGCTTCCAGGGCTGGCTTTTCATTTTGCTATGGCCAGAAATGCTACAGCTGAGCATTTCAGAACGAAGAAGGCATCGAAATTTCCCAAAAAATTTCTTGTGTGGCAAGCTATTTGCACGTGTGGCAAAAGGAGTAAATCTTTCGTCACTACCGGCACAATCAACAAGGAGATCTATCAGAAAGAGTGTCTGCAGAAGCGATTGCTACCCTTCATCAAATTTCACAAAGAAAAACCTTTGTTCTGGCCCGATTTGGCATCATGCCACTATGCTAAAACTGTGATGGAGTAGTACCAAGCAAATCAAGTGAACATTGTACCAAAAACCTCAAACCCGCCAAATTGCCCAGAGCTACGATCAATCGAGAGATATTGGGCTCTGATGAAGCGGAAGCTTTCTGGAAAGAAGCAAGGCATCAAAGACATCAAACACTTCCAGCAAATTTGGACGAAGACGGCTTCTACGATTTCTGAAGGGTCTGTACAAACCTTAATGGAAGGAGTTAAGCGGAAAGTTCGAAAATTTTATGCAAATACCGAATATCTATGTTTTGTCTTCACGAATTGTTAAAACACATCCCATGAATCTGAAATAAACAACTACGATGGAAATATAATGCGAAATTTATGTTTTATTCATGTTTTGAGGTGTACGGATTATTGCGGATACCGACCTTAGTGCACTGAACAGCTGGCTGTAGTGCCCTAATATATTAAACGATATATTCGATTTTTATGGGTTCTAAAATACTTTTAAACATTGAATACGCAATCTCAGATAGTAACAACAGCCTTTGAAATAAATCGAAGGCGGAGAGTTTGGCAAGTCGAAGAATACTCCTAGCGCATGATGAACACTGAAAATTTCAACCTGAAAAATTATCGCGACCGGACCAGTAATCGCACCAGACGCTTCCCGACCGGCCCTCTCCATCAAGGAAAACAACAAGTATGAATTATTGTTTGCGTTACTCGAAGAATTCCTGCAGGTCACCCTGTAAACTTCAAAATACCAAAGGCACTTTGGGGACTAGGAACCACGTCGGCTGAATTTAATTTTACTACAGCAAAAACATGTCAAAAAAAAAAAAAACTTAACGCCGACCACCTCGTTCCAACTCTACAGCGGCCGCCTGCAGTTGGGTCACACCCAAATGGCAAATTGTCAAAATGCTCCAAAGGCACATTTTGCAGACTGGCAGCTGGTGGAAAAAATACTGGCCGCCGAAAAAAAAAACGCAATTTTTCCACCATTTATCTGTTGGAACTGGCCCCCACGAGGCGCATATCGTGGGAGGACACATCGTCAAGAGAGTCATAAAAGTGGCAGCATCTTTTTTTTTCCTGTCCTATAGTCAATGTGTGTCTCTCGTTTGTCTCGTTGTTTGAGCATAGCCATCATCATCAGCAGCAGCAATAACATGCAAGCTAAGCGCCGCAGCGAAAAGCTCGTTTGTCGTTTTAGAAAAACAGTCGAAACGAGAAGGAAAAGTGCTACCGAAGGGAGTTCCGAAAACCGGCAGCAGCATTGAATGAACACATTTTCTGCTAGAATTTAATTTTCTTTTATTACTTTATTGTTTTTGTAATCATCGTTGTTGGCGCGCTTATCAAAGCACATTGGAGTAGGGCGGCATGGGTAATGGCTGCTGCAGAACACGGGCGGTGTTTTGTTTGATGCTGATGTTATCTCGTTTCTCGCAATTCCTAGTATCTTCCGTTGTTCTGCGATGGATGCGTGGGATACCGGAAAATTTGTCCCCAACGTGACAAGCCTGCAGTGGGGTGATCAATTTCGGGCTTAAATTACTCGTGAATCTTTGATATAGGCTTACGGTATATATGGCTGGCGCCTAAAAGCGCGAGGATTGGATTTTCAATTCTGAACATCTCTAGAGATCTCCTAAAATAGGATGACAACGTAGGATGCAGAGAGTGACAAGAGCATGGCAGTTATTGGTATTAGGTCAGTAGCATATCAACTGCAATAAAAGTAGATCTGGCCGTGTCTCTCGATCTGTAAACTGAGCTCCAAATGGAAGGCTCCTTTCGCTTTGTGCCATCCCGCCAGGACTTGGACAAATACTATGTATGTTCCCGTAAAATGGCGCAATCTCCGCCTGCAGCCACTAAACGTCCCGTGTCCCGAGCTTGACAATACAGTAAAAGCCAATATGGGACTTTTCATGTAGGTTAAAGATACTTTCCCTGTCGGACACATTTTATTGTCTCTCCCCAGTGCAGTAAATGGCACTGTGTCTGAGGGCAGAGGACTCCGTTGCATGGTGGACGATTAAAACAAAATAAGACATTTTGGTTATACAAAATTAAGATTTCCAACGCATGTTATAGGATTTTTTGATTTATTTTGAAGGGAAAAATCGATTCCAGATCAGTTTTGACCGTTATTTTCGAGAAATGCACCACTGTGCAAAGCTGGGACGGGCTGTATCGTAACAATATATGTTATCAAATACTTTTGGTATTTGACCTCGGTAATCGATGCTTTCGTCCGTAACGTCAAACTGGGATAGGTTGATGGCAAGCTCGTAAAACAAATCGAAACAAATCTGATTCTTGTGGAGCCTCAGCGTGATTACGGGAAACATAAGGCAACCTTAGTCTGATTGCCATTGCTGCAATATCTCGAGCGTTGACAGTTGATATTGAACAAATTGCATTGGTAGTTCATTGGAGCTGGAAGATGTTTGTACTGGACAAGGGACAACGCCGAACATTCGATTTTTTTATGAGTTATTCCGCGCCATTCTTTGGTGTATCGTTCTAACGTGACCCTCCCAGATTCGTATGAAATTATGCATGAAAGGTTGTTGTGATCAAGTATTCACATAATTGCCTTAACATGAGGACAAATGTTGTCGAAAGTTCAGAAGTATTCGATAGTTTTCTTTAAAGTTTTCGTCACAAAAAGAATATTGTCTCTATCAGAAAAATATCTCTATCGGAAGCATATCGATTTCAGAAATGTTTGAAACCTCAGACCATCGTGAATATGATAATTTTTGGAAAGACAATTTAATGGGAGACTGGTAGTGTTGAGTATTGTTTTAAAATATAAATTTATCCAAATTATCAGCTCTGAACTAAATCAACCACATTCCACGAGTCTTCTAGAAATTGCTTGTTTTTTGTTCTTTTTGCTCTTAACCTTTCTAATGCAATAGGAAAAAGTAACACATAAAACATTTAATGTTGAAGAAGTCGTAATGAATTTGGGCAATGATGATGAATGCCTGCCTATTTTTCTTCTTCTTCCTGACAACAATTTGTTTTTTTTCTCACTTTTTAAAGAATGTTTTATTAATCATAAGATTATGAATTCACTTTAATCTGGTAATTTTTAAGAACCAGGTCAGCTAAAACAATACACCAATACAAACTCGCCATTTGCCTCTCAAACAAACACCCTTACAAGGACCCATCACTTAATGTTTCCATTAATCATAAAGGTTGTTTTCCGCATTTTCATTGCTTTTAAAAGCATTAACAGCTCTCGTTCTGGGTTTTCCTTGCAAATAAAATTTACTTTTTGCTCCTTCAAGTAATATTATATAAGAAAACTGCTTCAGAAAATCCCAAACGAGAAACAAGCCAGGCCACTGTATTGTCAGTGTAGCAGAACTGCGCAACTCGTAAAATCTCTTGCGCCCCAAGTAAAACTTCACGAACCATTTGATCGCATTGCAACTTCGAGATTCTCAACAATATAAGCCACACTTTAGACAGCACACACACTACGCTACAAGTGAGCCAGATAATCATCGCTTATCGACAGTTGCCAGATTTACTTCTTGATATTTTTAACTAATGGGTGTTGGTATGTTCAATAACTGAGATACATGTGTACAAAACATGTTTTGCCAGTTCTATTTCGGTGTCTAATGATATATTTATTGAATTGGAAGCATAATATTTGCTAATTTGCTATATTCCATAATCTGTCATGAGCAAAACTTTTGATACAAATAATATTCTTCCCTGTGCTGGCAACAATGCTCATCAGCAGATATCTTCATGCCACCAAGTTTCCCCCTTTCAATTTGTAAACAATCTTTGCACAGACCGAGCGTAACTTTGTCTATGATGGAAATTAATGCTGGTGAGTAGTAATGCCATGGAAAAGGAAAGCACAGCGGGTTCGGTTTTTGTGAATGCACATAATTTGAACTATTTGATAACCGAAGAAATTGTTTGTGATCCGGAATATTTACAGACAAGCTTGAAAATATAATTCGGTTTTCTTCGAAAATGTTTTTTATAAAAGAGAAAATGAAAGTGTCAAAAATTGAAAAGCAACTAATTGACAATAAGAAAATAGTATCGTAATCTACAAATAGATAACCACCTTACCGTTCCCAAGATATTGGGGTCAATTCTGACCCATGGCGCAAATTCAATGTACGCTATCTTTTTTATTTTTGAACCAATCGGGCTGAAATTTTCTGACTTTCAATATATTACTTAATTCTTCTTTTAACAAAAACATATTTTTCTTAAATTAGTTTCAGGTGGTTGTACAAAAAAAGTTACACACAAGAAATTATGGTCAATATTGACCCTGATCCCAAGGCTTCGTAGAATTTCGAAATTTTAACTTAAGGTCTATATCCGCAATAATCCGGACACCTCAAAACATGAATAAAACATAAATTTCGCATTATATTTCCGTCGTAGTTGTTTATTTCAGATTCATGGGATGTGTTTTAACAATTCGTGAAGACAAAACATAGTTATTCGGTATTTGCATAAAATTTTCGAACTTTGCACTTAACTCCGTACATTAGCGTTTGTACAGACTCTTCAGAAATCGTAGAAGCCGTCCTTGTCCAAATTTGCTGGAAGTGTTCGATGTCTTTGATTCCTTGCTTCTTTCCAGAAAACTTCCGCTTCATCAGAGCCCAATATCTCTCGATTGGTCGTAGCTCTGGGCAATTTGGCGGGTTTGAGGTTTTTGGTACAATGTTCACTTGGTTTGCTTGGTACCACTCCATCACAGTTTTAGCATAGTAGCATGATGCCAAATCGGGCCAAAACAAAGGTTTTTCTTAATGACTTTTGATGAAGGGTAGCCGCTTCTGCAGACCCTCTTTCTGATAGATCTCCTTGTTGATTGTGCCTGTAGTGACGAAAAATTTACTCTTTTTGCCACACGTGCAAATTGCTTGCCACACAAGGTATTTTTTGGGAAATTTCGATGCCTTCTTCGTTCTGAAATGCTCAGCTGTAGCATTTCTGACCATAGCAGAATAAAAAGCCAGCCCTGGAAGCTGCTTGAAATCCTCCAGGACATAAGTTTCATCGTCCATAACAACGCATGAAAACTTCGTCAAATATTCGCAGTACAAACGTCGAGCCCGTGATTTTGCTGCCAAGTTCTGTTTGTCGTTGCGATTTGGAACTGTTTTTACTTTATACGACTTAAGTCCCAAACGTTGTTTTGATTTTTGGACAAAACCAGGCGACATCCCTATTTTACGAGCCACCGTTCGAATGGAGAGATTTGGGTTTTTCGTTAATACCCTTTTCACCTTTCGGTCCATGACAGGATCAGCGCGTCCAATGTGTTTGTCACTTCTTGGTTTCCTCTCCACCGTCAAACGTTCCGAAAATGATTTGAGCACATCGTGAACAGTGGATTCCGGCAAATCCAATGTTTTTGCCAGGTCCCGTATTGACAAGTCAGGATTTGCCGTACGCCCGTACAAAATTCGCTCGCGCACTTGTTCTTCTTTCGTCGCCATCTTGAATACTAAACATGAAATGTAAACATCAATCATAGTCTTTTTCATTATAGACTCTCAGCTATACCACAGTGAATTTTTTCATTCCTACGTTCAATATTTAAAAAGTTACAATGATTTGAAGGTGTCCGAATTAATGAGGATAATTTGAAATAATCTTATCAGTTCCAGATCGTACCGCAGAGATGGCGCTGCAGTCTATCTTAGCCAAATAAATCTCTAGAGAGTTGTTGTCTCCGGTAAAGTTGTTGAGAATGTAAAATTTAGTCACTTTATATTATCAGATTAGTTCCAAATGGGTCCGCAAAGATGGCGCTGCAGTCTACAGGGTGGCCACTCACCCGGGAATTCCGGGAAAACCGGGAATACCCCGGGAATTCGATTTCACCGGTAAAAACCCGGGAAAACCCCGGGAATTTCGCTTTGCCACCGGGAAATTAAACCGCCCTTTTGAATTTCATCTTTGAAAAAAAAACTCATTTTAAGTGATTATATTTATTAGTGTACTTTCAACCCTGTCGTAATAAATTTGATGGTTTTAGCAACACGCTTACGTCTATCTGACGTCTATCTTTCTCTTTCAAGCAAGTAGAAATAATAGGACCCGGTTTCCGTATGAAAACAATCTATTCTTTCTACGTGCTTGAAAGAGAAAGATGATAGACGTCAGAAAGCTTAATGCTTGCCAGTCTGTTGTCATCGAATTTAACGTCCGTTGTTTAGACAGTGATTTCGATTAGTTGGTGTTCGTTTTGTACATTTTAGCGTGTATTTTCGTCGGTTTCGTTTATTTTGTGAACCTTTACTATTTTTATTTCAAGTGATTAGAAATAACTGAGAAAATACAGATCAATTCGACATGTCCATCCGTTTCTCCGATCGCTATAAAGAAAATTTTCCGTGGTGTGCCGTTGATCCCAAAGATCCCAAAAGCGCGCGTTGTTGGGACAACAAATCATTCAAAATCGATACTATGGGAAAAATGGCATTTACCAGCCACCAAAAATCATCCGGCCATCAACGACAAACGACTTTGCGCCAAACAAACTTGCCAATCAACATATTCGCCAAAGGTAATATTTTGAACCGTGTTTCATTAATGAACTGAATTGATGTTGATACAATTTTAGGTTCTGTTACGATTTCGTCTACGAATACATCCATTGCCGCTGAAATTTGTGGTATGTTACTGTTAAATTAGGGGCTTCAAATAGCTCAGTTGGTTAGAGCACGGATTCCCAATCCTGAGGTGGCGGGTTCGAATCCCGATCCGGTCAGAGATTTTTCAGGTTGGAAAATTTCCCGACTGCCCTGGGCATAAACGTATGATTGTAC
Source organism: Aedes koreicus (assembly GCA_024533555.2). NCBI lineage: Eukaryota > Metazoa > Arthropoda > Insecta > Diptera > Culicidae > Aedes > Aedes koreicus. The sequence continues at coordinate 72,301 of JAHHFK020004447.1, forward strand.
TTGCCACACAATTATACCGATGCAAAAATGGCAATGGCATAGAAAGCTCTCAATTAATAACTGTGGAAGTGCAATTAGAACACTAAGTAGAGAGCCCGCAATAAGCTAATTGCTAAAGGCAATAAGCTTGAAATGCTAAGAAGAAGAAGAAGAAGACTGTTAAATTAACTGATGAAACACTTAAGTTTACTGTTTGTGCGTTTGTGTTTACAGAAATCACTCCGCAGTCATCCGGCGTTATTGATCAATCACAGAACCCTGACGCCAAAGTTAGCCGGCAACAAGAGCTTCCCGTCATCAAACGCTATATGCTCGAGGAAAAAGTAGTGAGAGCTGAAATATTGTGGGCGTTGGAAACGGTTCACACTCATAGCTCATTTTGCAGTGCTGGTGCAAATGTAGCGCTATTCAGGGAAATGTTTCCGGATAGCCAAATTGCGGCCAAAATGGAGATGGGCCGTACGAAAGCTGGATACATCGTGACGCATGGACTGGGCCCATATTTTTTCAACCAAGTTTTGAAAAGCGTGGAGCATTGTACGGAACTTGTAGTAGCATTTGATGAAACGCTGAACAAAATTTCTAAGCATCAACAGCTGGACGTCGGTATCCGTTTTTGGAGTGCAGAGAAGAATCAAGTTGAGGTTGCGTACGTCGGATCGGCTTTCCTTTCATCTACTCGATCGGCGGATCTATCGGAGGGCTTGAAATCATGTTTTTCTCCAAATCCAGCGTTGATTCCAAGAATTTATCAGATCTCAATGGATGGGCCGAATGTGAATCTCAAACTTTCCAAAGATTTGTGTCACGAAATCAAAAACCTTCGCAACAGCATTTCTTTCGATCTTTTGAACATCGGAAGCTGTGGTCTTCACGTTGTCCACAACTCAAAAATGGAAACAAAAGAACAGGTTGGAGTATTGATGATTTTTTGCAGTCATTGTACTACTTGTTCAAAGACGTAACTTTAAGGCGAGCGGACTATGCGGCAGTAACCGGCAGCGATGAATTTCCCCTAAAGATCTGCTCTGTTAGGTGGGTAGAAAACCAGTCCGTTGCTGCAAGGGCAATCAAAATGCTGCCTAACCTTCGAGTGTACATCAGGGCCGTCAAATCACAACAGTAGAAGAAGCTGAAAGAATCATCGACCGAGTTCAAGAGAAGTTTTCCGTCCGTTTCCAAGTCCAAAGCCATTCGTAATGTAGCTGATGATGTTGATGATCGTTTAATTGGGCCGAAACTGACTTTTTTCATGTCTGCTGCAGCAACTGTTGAACCGTTCCTGCATGAATTCCAGACAGATTATGGTTCCTTTTCTATTTACTGATTTGATTGGACTTATCAAACCTGTAATGTCGACGGTTTTGAAACCAGAGTGTTTGAAGGTCAAAGTTAAGTCATTGGTTGATATTCAATTAAATGACGCTAATTTACTCGAGGCAGTAAAAGTTGACATAGGATTTGCCGCAAAAGCTGCTATAAAGTCCGAAAGCGAGCAGGGCAAGATTCCTCAGCCAAAACTGATTTCGTTCTACAACGGTTGTAAGCAGTTTTACATTGGATTTTTGGAGAAAATGCTTGAACGTTCTCCATTGAAATACCCTTTGACTACGTACCTCAGCTGCCTGGATCTGGGAGTAATCTCTACTAGGTCCGACATTGCCAGACAGCGTTTCGACTTGTGCCTTGAAATATTAGTCGAAAAGGAACATCTATCCGGCTCTGCAGCGGATAAGGCAAAAGAGGAATTTTCGCACATTAGTTGCCTTCCATCTTTCAAGCAGTCGTGTCTAGCTTACAAGAGATGTACTCGTTTGGACAACTTCTGGTCGACAGCTATCGGAGAAAGCGGTAAGGCGTTGGTAAATCTTCTGCAAGTGGTGAAGAAAATTATTATTCTTTCACACGGAAACGCGACCATCGAACGAGGTTTCTTTGTCAACAAGGAATGTCTTGTTGAGAATTTGACTGAGGAAAGCCTAGTTGCCCAGCGGTTGGTGTATGACGCAGTACTTCGAGCGGGAACCGTAAATAACGTTGAAATTACCAAATCATTGATGCATTACGCTAAAAATGCACACAGTCGTTACAACGAAGCGATGCAGAAGAAGAAGCTGGAAAAAGCTGACGAAATCAAGGTGAAACAAATGAAACGGGAGGCCGAAAAGGTACGGGACGAGCTAGAAGTAAAACGTGCGAAGCTATTGGCAGATACTCAAAGAGAAATTGCGATCCTTGACGAACAAATGAAAGAACTAAAACGTTAACTGAAACGTTGGACAGCTGCGGTTTTAATAGTTGTTATTGTTGTTTTTTTTTTTTTAATAAAAAGCTAGTTCAAACTTTTTTCGTTTTTTTTTACATTTGGATGAATATCACGTATATTCATTATTTTAGCAGTTTGCGACCCTCATGTCCCATTTTCCACCGAATAATGCATGCAATTTTTCTTTAACTTAAACACAGATTATCTTGTTAAAAATTTCAACTTGCCGTTTAAAACTTTAAACTTCTAGATGTTATATTTCGATACGAATGGTAAGTACTGTTAAACATTAATTTATGTAATAAAATGAACTAATCAAAATCTGGGAAAATTTTCACAATACACCGGGAAAACCGGGAAAAACCCGGGAATTTTTTTTATGGGTTTGAGTGGCCACCCTGAGTCTATCTCTGCCAAATGAAGCTCTAGAGAGTTGCCGTCTTCGGCAAAGTTTCTCAGTATATTATTTGTCGTCTTTTGACATTATCATATTAGTTCCAGATATTGCCGCAGATATGGCGCTGCAGTCTATCATTGCGGAATGAAGCTCTAGAGAGTTGCCGTCTTGTTCAAAGTTTCTCGGTGTGCCATTTGTCGTCTTTTGACATTATTTTAAATATGCAACTCTGTTCACACATCGAAATCAAAACCACCTTCCCTTTGTAGCAGATTCCCGCTAGCAAATGTTAGTGCAACCAGGTTTTTGTGCAAATAATGCATTTTTGAAATTGAAATTTCATAATTCTACATATTGTTGAAATTCGGTCTACATTGACCCTAATGTCTTATGTGCTTTTTTTTTTTTAATATCCGAGGAAGGTTAAATCTTTCTATGGTTCTATACATCTAACATGAAAACAGAGTTGTTAGATTATGCAACACAACCAAACACAAAACACAAACACAAAATTCACAATTTCGAATACTGATCTTCAAAAACAACATGTCAGAGACCAACCAGAGGATTTGGTTACACCCGAATACTCTGGAACCGGTTCCGGTAGGGCCCATAGAAGACATTTTTGCAACCTTAGGTAGTTGTACCATTTGCCGGACCAGAATTCATGATTTTGAATACTGATATCCGAAAATATTATGTCATAGACAAACCATGAGATTAGACCTTATTCGGATACTCTGCAACCGGTTCCGGTAGGGTCCAAAGAGGACAATTTTGAAACCCCAAGTATTTGTATCGTTTGACGGTTAAACATTTATGCTTTTGAATAGACCAACGAGATAATTTGGCCACATCCGGGTATTTTTTTTGGATATCGGTTTTCAAAAGCATGAATTTTCGAAACGTCGAACGGTACAAGTACTTGGGGTCACAAAATGGTCCTATTTGGACCCTACTGTAACCGGTTTCAGAGTATTCGGATCTGGCCAAATCTTCTGGTTGGTCTATGGCATGATGGTTTTGAGGATCAGTATTCGAAATCGTGAATTTTGAGCATATCGTTTAAAGAATCCAAAATTTTTCTTTGAGGCAAAAATATCAAAAATTTTTATGAGATGTTTATTGGTCTAAAACGACCCCAATGCACAAGGAAGGTGTAGTATATCTGCTCAGTTGTGCAGTTATCAGTGAGATTACGGTTGAGATGGAAGAAAATCCGCCAACTATTCGCGAAAGAATTTTGTTCACCCACATTCAAAATCTTGGCTTGTCGCATCGCACCTTGGGAAAAATTGCTGAATACATTCGATCGTCTCAAGGGTCTGCCAAAGGATTCAGGAACGGATGAACAACGCGCAAAAAACCGAGACATTCATGGCGAGAGTTACATCAGTGTAAACTATAAGCAGTAGTCGGAAAAAAGAATATTCTACGGATGAGGACAAGTGTGCTGCGGATGATCGTTTCAAAATGAAGAAGCAGTCAAAGCTACCTGATTTGACAGGCCACATGCACTTGTGGTAAAAGAAGTAAAAGATTGGGCCCAGTAGTGCCCGTAAAACAAGCACCATATACGGTTGTTATGTGCAAAAAATCACCAACTCTCGACAACTTATTCAAAACGAGGTATCTATAAACAAAGAGGAAAACAAAGATTCAAACACAAATTTCTCAAAACTCTCAGAACTTCCACTGAAACTTGCATCACCATCATGTTAGGGAAATGTTGTTCCTTGTGTTGGTGCTAGTTTGCGTGAAAGGGCTAACTGTTTCAAGAATTCAACGTTGAATCTTTCTTCTCCTTTTTTGTTTACAAAATCATATCCGTCGTTTTAAATAAGTTTTCGAAAAATAATCACTTGTTCATACAAATTCATGCTTGCTGACTCGAAATTCTATTCTCCGAGGAGTTCTTGGATTCACATTCCATATGAATACTTATTGCTATTACGATAATTTTTGTTTCTGCGGCATTCCGACATGCATCTTGAGGGAGTCCGCATCCCCATACTCAAAACCTCCGTTAAACAGCCCAAGCCGCAAATGAACCTCCAACGTTCAGAATTTCTTGCTTCATCACAGTAATCGCGTGTTCAATTTCCCAATGCGTCAAGAATCAGATCATGTTTTGTTTCCAAATCGATAGCTTACGTTTATGACAGCTTACTTTCATTATGGATATCGAATGTTGAAATGCATGCAGCTGCCAAAACCATTCTCTCTTCTCTCCAACGGAAAATCCTCTTATACGCTCTACCGACGCTGAATATTCGTCCTAACAGCTGCTGCAATCAACTGGCGTCTTCCTCCGAACCGAACTAGCAATTTCCTTTCACCTTTGTCTTTGTTGTTCCCCTTGGTTGACTGCGAGAAGAAATTGAACTTTTCAACCCACCACCATCAGTCAGTCAAGTGGAAAATGAGATTCATTCCTGTTGGCAACCGCACCTAATGAGTATGGAATGGAAGTTGCATTTCTATACTTTGCGCTCTGCTTTTTGATCGGGATTTTTTAATTTACCGCCATGCCTTGAAATTCGTACCTTCATGCGACTTAGTGGCTGTAAATGTTCAAAAGTTAAATTGCTACACTAACATTTGCGTTTGGCTGGATTCGTTATATTATGAAAAATCTGTCTAGCTTTTGCCATTATAGCAGTAATTTTCACATTGCAGTAAGGAAACGGATACAATCACAACAAAAACTAAAAAAAAACGCCAGACAATCTTCTCTCCGATTGAATCGAGCTTCAAAACGTAACCTCTGAAGCAATCACAGCAACACGGAAGTGTCACCTCGGATGCGATGACTAGATCCGGGGGTGGAGCACACGACCGGCGATCGTAACGTTGAATAAAAATGGCAGCAATAAAATTTTACACCGGGTTCCAACCCGGCCAGGGCCAAACGAATGGCAATGTGCGAACAATTGTGAAAATTGTCAAACCAAATAGTCATTCCTTTATGCTGCAAGCGGGCGGTAGTGGACAGAGAAGAGAACAAACGAACGGACGAACGATTTGCTTGTGGGTGGCCAAGACATAACGCGACTGAAATGGCACAGAGAAAGGAAAGCTGGAGAAATATCTTGAAGACGATTGCAGTAACAAGGAAACGGAAATGGGCCTGCCAATGCAACGTCGAGGAGTGTGGGTAACAGGAAAATTGCGACATTTTGATAGCATTTTATTGCCAGTGAGTTTTACTGCTTATTGAATAAATGTCCAGAAGGAACCCCCTAGAACCAGGGGGTAGTGGAAAGCTGAGAAGAATTATTGTTGGAGATCACGACATAGGCTGATGTTTAAGGCGTTTAATTGATACGACCGTCTTCTCAAATATTGAATCAAAATGTTGAGGTCTTACCTAAAGTATAATGATAGGATTTGCAAAAGTAAACTAGCAAAATAATCAGTATGATAGTATGGACCATCATAAATACCAGTTTTAAAAAGTAGCTAGAAGTCAAATGTTGATAAAAGTTGAATCGCTCAATTAAAACATTCTCCAGTTCGTTCGTCAGTGGAATTCCTCAATCCATCGGCAACAATAAGTGCTTCGTATGTAAGGTAAACAAAACTTCCTTTACCTTTACCTTTTCATGTTTAAGAATATTTAAAAATATGAAGCTGAAATTCAGTCACATCTGAATAATAGTTAAAAGGCAACTTTTTGCATAAAAACATTTCATATAGAAGCAAGGGGGGCCGGGAGGGGACTTCGATTTTTTTACCCCTTAAACGATCAACAGGGTACCAGGGTACCCACCTAATTCAAATGATTGTAACTCTGGCAATAATTGACTGATTTTTTTTTTTTGCACCGTTAGAACTCATTCGCATGAGGAATATTATCAGCAGTGACCATTTTAATTCATCTGGTTCCTGTAAATCCGGATTTCCGGGGCTTGCTTAATGAAGCGAGAAAAAAAAGGCCATCAGGAAATCATAAGAGACAATTATCCTTTTCGATGGAACTATTCGTTGGAGGATCGTAGAACATGGTTTATAAGCCAAGTTTGCCAAGAAGATGCCAAAGCAAATCATACAAAGGATGAATTTCCTCAGAAGCATGAAGACAAACCGAAAGAGTTCATTTAATATTTGGACATTGGTTTTGTGGAATGATGAGTTTAAGTTTGAGCACTTCAACGATGTGTACGTGTTTTATTTTTCGTAAACCCAGAGAGAAGCTTCAGAAACGACACATCCAGGACATGGTTGAGAATGGAGAAGGAAATGCTATGGTTTGGGGGTTTTGTTTTTCATGGGTTGGAGTGGTAACTTTTGTTTAAATAGATGGATTAATGACTGCTTTTCCCAAGTAACAATTTTAGTTTTATTCCCGTCGTATTGCACTCCTCTCGGCTTTGTGGATAAATCTACATTCAAAACTGTTTTGGCTACCAACACCTCCTCTATGCTATTTTGAAAGCCGAATTTTTTTCAAAGTGGCCCACTCTATAGACGGTTGTGAAAACAAGTTAATAAAACCTTTATCCGACCATACAGATTTTGAAAATGTTCTAGTGAAAGATGTTATGACCATTTGAGAACCTTCATAAAACCTATTGGCTGCCATGAAAACAAGAATGTGGCCAAATAATCACAGCTGTCAAACTTCACTGTCATATCGTGGTTTGTTTTTGTTGTTCTGCTTTGTACCATTCTCTGCTCTTCTGGTTAATTTAACAGTAAATAATATCTCAGAAAAAAGTTCTAGTGTTGGGGGAAATTTTGTTCGAAATATTTTTTGGTTGAAATATATAAAATAAATTGCTCAAAATCATATGTGCATTTAATTTTATGGTGAATATTGGCACGGTAAGAGTCTAAAATTAATGCCCCTCAGATTATGGGAGTTTACAACAACGAAAATAAAATTGAAACAAATAAATTCCAAAAATTAATCATGAATTTCCTGAAAATTGATGGAATTCAATAAGACTATCAAAAAAAATTCCGGTCTTGCAATAATTTTTCCTCATTTTACAGTGTGTCTCACAATAGCTGTCATATTTTTTCAGTCTTGTTTTTTTTTCAGCTGGGTAATTTTAACAGCGGAATTGATTATACCCGTTTTGAGTGTATTCTTTTGACAACTTGTCGCTCAAGATAACTAAGCGACTCCGTTTGTTTATATTTATCAGCTACCAAGGAAGCCATACGAGAGCAAGTTTTAAAATTACATTTGCAAAAGCTTAGACCGTGTCGGATATTCAATAGCCTTAAGCAGTTCGGAGTGAGTAAGCGTTTTGTTTTTCCATATTCAACACAAAGGAGGTGCCTGACGAACTGCCAGAATGAAGAAAAAAGATTAAATGTGTGAGGGAGCGAATAAGACGTAATCCGGCCGTATCCAGCCGTAAATTGAGCAAACAATTTTAAATGTCTCCTGCTTCAATTAAAAAGCTTCTCAGGCATGATCTGGAATGCAAGCTGTACAAGAAATAACGGGTACACGGGTTGACGGAGCGTCAAAAGCAAGCCAGGGTCCAAAGAAGCAGAAATCTCTTCCTCCTTCAGGACAGTCATAATCAACTAAATGATCGTATGTATGGCAAAAGTCTTGCCAATATTCCAAGAGATAAACAAGCTGTAGAACGCTATCAGAACGTATCGAAAATCATGGTATGTGGCGCCGTTTCACGAAAAGGAAAACTTCCTCTTCTTTTCCCAGAACCTAGCGTAAAAATCAACACTGAATATTACATCGAGCAGGTTTTGGAGAACCATCTGCTTCCTCATGCTTCAACGCTGTATGGGAATACGCCACATTGTCTCCAACAGGACTTAGCTCCAGCTCACAAGGCAAAGAATACACAAGCGTGGTGAGCGGAAAATTTTCCCGATTTCATCACAAGCGAAAAATGGCCTGCATCTTCACCGGATCTCACCCCACTTGACTACTTTGTTATATGCTTCAACATATAGGCCCTACGAAAGGGCTTACTTTAGATCAGTTGATATTTGGGACCAAATAACTCAGGAAATCGTGCGTGCCAGCTGCGATAGGTTTACAAAGCGTTTGTGCAAAGTTATCAAGGAAAAGGGCGAGAGATTCGAATTGAATTAATATGATTTATTTCTATATCATGTATCTCTCAAATGAAAAATAAATGCTATGATTTGGTTGATTTGATTTGCTGTAGTCCCATTTTGTTTTAGTGACACCTATTGTGAGACACCCTGTAATTATCTATTATATTTCAGTATAGCGATTGGAAAAATTCACAGCTTTGCTGAAGAGCCAATTTAGAGCCAATAACTACTATAAAACTTTTGACTTCCCTCAATGCCAATTTGTCGTTCAGTGCGTTGACTGGAGGCAAAATGGGTTTAAAATGCTTTTTCAACTAACCATAGTAAGATATTATGAATGAGTTCTAAACAGCAATTCCAAACAGCATTTTACGAGTTCGTAAAGTGAAAATAAAACCTTTGATAGGAGTAAAAGGAATTTGAGAAAACAAGGTTTCAAAATGGTTGTGAACAAGCTGTGTATGCACCTATAAACCTTATTTAATTATGAAATCTATTGGCAACTCTTGGTGCCATTACAAAACAAAATTGATTGGCTTTGGAATGACCTCCACAAAGCCAAGATTTTAATCCCATCGAGAATTAGTGGGCCGCATCGGTAAAACCAAAGTAACAAAGAAGCAAAACTATGTTGAGGCCTTTGAGAGAGCCTGGGAAGAACTCGACCCACAGCAGCTCAAAAACCTCGTGGAGAGTATGCCAGGTATTTTTCATAATATCTTTGGATTAATCTAAAAAATTCTGCAAAGTTGTATCGATTATCAACAAAATCTTAGTATGTGTGGAATGAATCACTAATCCCGATTCTAGCTCTTTGATCGAAAGAATCTTTTAATGCTTAGATGATTTATAATATAATTTTTAATGATAGTTGTACTTTGTTCGAACCATGTTGATTTTGATTCGAACCTTCCATGATCTTGGTTCGAACTTTTGATTTCAAAAATACGTTTTATGAACATTGAGGTACTACAAATATTTGAAACGGACTTTTTGTACTGAATGCAATGGCACCTTTTACATAACTGCCTAGCAGTGTGAAATATACTTGTATATATAATTTATTCTATGGCCAGAATTTTCAAAATACGATTAATTCAGCTATAATTTTCAACCTTTTTTATTCACATTAATCACAAATAAGAATACATTTAGTGGTAAAGAGCAATACATCACATCAATTGACATTGCAGACAGCACGCTGCACACAATGTGAGAAGGATCTGTAGTCCAATGGTTACTTCAATGTTTATTTTTAAGGGGGGAAATTTATTGCAGGCCGAAATAAATGTTGTTGCTCAAATGTGTAAGATGATACAGTATGAAATAAAATATGAAGTTTTCGGATAGGGTTTAAAAACGATTATATATATTGCACTTCAAGATGGTACAGAAGACAGCATTTCCATACTAAGCCATTCTAATTCGCATTTTTGGGGCACGTGTAATCTCTGTGTCAGGAGCAACAAGTTGTTTCAGTTTGTTTTTCTTGGTTTCATTCTGGAGCTTTCTTTTCGCAGATACTTTTTTTCTCTCAGTAGCTGCTTCGGTTTCCAGCAGCTTGAGTTTTTCCCGTGTTGACTTGATCCGTGCAGTCTCCCAAGATAACTCTGCTTCAACTTTGCGCATCTTTTTTTCGCGCTTAGCTCGGGCAATCTCATCAGCTTCACGGTCTTCAGCAGTCTTCTGTTCATCCATCTCGCGTTGCTCCATTTCCTTAATACTGTCAACGTCAGACATTACTCCATAAGATACCTTTAAACCCTTTCGTGGACGAGTGGTTTTGCTCACAACCTTTGGTAGCTGCAAAATATCCGAAGATGTTCAAGGCAAGGGTAGGGACGTTTCGATTTCAACTGGTTCAATGATGTTTAGTTGTTGTTTCATAATGAGAACATTTATCAGTTACGACGAATCGTTAACCTTCAGATGAATTCGAAGCTTATCAATTGGTTCCCGAGCTTTGGACACAAGCTTCCTTGTCTGTTGGCAAACATCATCACTTGTCGGGATGTTTGATGTTGCATTCTCCCAATCGGAATCAAATTTAAACGAACTGGTCGGAAATTTCCGCGGTTGGTCACTTTGTTCATATTCCAGTTGAGAACCAAAACATGTCGATGACACTTCTTCGGATGTTGATATTTCGTTAATTACGTTGACTGGCTCGATAGATTCGGTAAGCAAACTGGCGGTTGCACAGACTGGCTCCTCGAACCCTGACAAATTGATCATTGGACAATCACTGATCTCGTGTAGGTTGTTATTCTGATCAATTCCCTGGATATCTTCGGCTGGTAGAGGTGGGGCGTTCTCAAATCTCTGCATTTCTAATGATGACTCAGGCGTGTTACATCATGGATTTGTTATACGAGTTTTATCCATGTTTTTGAAGTCAAATGGTTGAAGTCCGGTCGATCGCCATCCATTGACGATGGTTTTTTTTTGAATAACAGCATCATTTGTCTGTTTGAGCAGTTTCACAAATTAAATTTCATTGAACATTTTGTCTGGATTGTTACATTTCCACTTCTGATACAGATCGGTGTACTTTGCTTTCAGGCCAAACACAGCAACGTCAAGAACTTGGAGGATATGTGTTGAATTGGGATACAGCACCACTAACTTTGCGTCATTCTCGTAGCACCACCTGTATAACTTTAACGAATAATGACCAGAGTAACCATCTACTACGAGCACAATTGGACGCTGTGTTCCCATTTCAATCCAACGGAGATTCAAATGTTGCGTGACGAAATAATAAAAAGCGTCAACTTTCATCCATCCGGATACAGTCTGGTTGAATCCAAAGTTTGCACCCACATACCCAGAAGCAGTTGCAGCAGCAACAAGATTACTATACGATTCTTTAAATGTTATCAGTGGTGGAATATAGCTCCCATCTGCAGAAACAGCGTACGTACATGTGATGTTCTCTTTCGGCTTACCACGCTCAACGTTGTACACAACCTTCGCCCCTTTTCGTGCATAGACTTTCTTTGGCATAGGACTCATAACGAAGTTAGTTTCGTCCACATTCCACCATGATGCTGGCCGATCTAGGAGATACAACATTTGCCCTTGCTCGAACTGGCTATGAAGGTATTCATAATATCGCTCAAGTCGGTCAGGGGTCAACCCGGCGGATGCTCTTCCAAGTGCTTCTGGTGTCCGCTTCGAGATTTCAGGATGTCTTCGTAAAAACTTGTTTAGCCATCCCGTCGATGGTATTCCTCCTTTAAAACTGTTGCCTTGGAGGGATGCGAGTTCAGAAGCTGCTTCAAGTATCTCCTTCGTGGTTTTGGGACATCCGGACGCAGCGCATAGAAGAATCCAAGCAGCAAGCTGCTGTTCATGTACATTATTCAAAACTGTGTAATTTCCGAGTCGCTTGGAGTGAATTCCCTTCAGTTTATCGCTTAACGTTGATTTCGGGATATCATACTTTTTGTGGGCCACATACGCTGACAATGACCCATTTCTTACTTCTGCCAGAGCCTTTTGTAGTGTCTCTGGGGAGTATTTTACCGGTCTCATTTTATGCGCCTACGTGGGAGGAGAAAATAAAATATTGTAAATAAACGTAAACGTCGACCTACCGTTCTTTTTGAACTTTAAACTTCAATTCAGTCGATATCACGCGCAAATCTGACCTGGTTCTATGTTCTTAGATATGTTTCCGGGCGATTTTCCTGGAGTTTTCCGCGGAGCCTTTGATTCAACTTTCGCATGTTGAGGTTAATTGAACGTAAACAAAATGCAGTGCCCCTAGCGGTGATTTGATGAAACCGAAGTTCGAACCACGATCACTGGTAGTTCGAATCTAGATTAAAAAACTATAATTATATATTTAGAAATAAGCTACATTAAGGGATTTTTTCTTCAATATAAATGTACCAAAAGTATGAGAAAGGGATACCTAGATGTTTCGAATTGTTTCAATCTTTAGTTCAGTGATTTAAATACTAGATAGACGGTTTAACAAAAAGGTCGAATAGGGACAGCTGGAACCAAATTCACATCTGTTGAAAATGTAAATACCTGAACTAGGTGCAGCAACTTTTGTATTGCAAAATGAAAGGGATGTATAGGAAAATGCCAAAAGCTCCGTTAAAAATTATGTTGAAGGAAAATTTCTCAATATTTAATGATTTATCCGTATTTTTTTAACTAGTTCGAATCACGATCAGTTTTTGCATGGTTCGAATCAAGATTATTTACCCTAATATCCTATTTTTCTGGACAAGCTAAAATATTTTGATTGAAAATTAAAATCTTTTTTATATAAGTGGTTTACAAACAAAACTTAAAAATGGCATAATAAACATGATTTCAAAGCGTTTTCAAAGCAATTATTTGCTATATCAACATTTTATCTGACTGTATACTCAATACAACAGAAAAAGCTCCTTACTACCCACACGACATCCGGAAACTGCATGATTTTGACCATCTTGAACATTGACGCGAAAAACGGAATGCTTCCACTTTTATGGGTCATCATTGGGTTAAATCTTCTTTTGCGCCCACGGTTACAGTACACATTCGGAAGCGGTCGTGAAAGTTGCTAGATTTAGACACTTGGCTTTCGAGGAATGAGCCAACAAAAAAGTCCCCCATTTCGTGCCAGGAATTAATCCGCTTACTTTTAAGAGAATCATCGATGGGTATCTTGTTTGGCTGCCACAGCGTGGCTTCCCAAATAGCAGAAATTGCAGAAGTGGGTACAGCAACCACTCCTAACTGAAAGGCGGAAAAACTATTTCCACCGAATAAAACAGATTGCCACAAAATATTGCTGTGCTGTTTTCCTACTGCCGATCCCGCATCATCCGGGAGGAAAAAATTTCAATCGATTAAAAAACTATCGTCTAACAGTTTGATTGGAAAAGTTTTACGCCATCGATTGTCGAGTAGTTTTTCAATTAAATTTAATTTCGCTACCACCACCACCGCCATCACCGCCACCGCCACCAATTTCCGCTCGCCGATCGGGGTGAGTCGCTTAGCGTTTTTGCTGCGATTGAACGCAATCAGGGAGATCATTATTTGTTCTAGAACTCCATCCTTTCGGTCATCAGCACCGTTCCACTCCAGGCAGCAGCGGTAATGTTTACTTTTTTCCACCACCATTCGAGCAAAAATCTCAACATTTCAAACACGGGAAAGCTTACTTCTGATGGGAAAAATCTTTCGAAAGTCATCGTCGGGAAATTAAAATGCCAAGTCATTATTTTAATGGGAGAAATCCTCGACGGTGGAATGTGCATCGGAGAATCGGGGAGTTTTCTGAGTTGCTGCTGTTGCTTGAACGTAATTGGATCTCCAATGCCAACTCCGACCATTTTTGGCTTTTGTGTTATGAAATGCATTATTTTTAAAGAATAACTAGTGACATAAAAAATCCCGATAGTTCACGGGATGTGGTTCCACCACTCTTAACTTCCTCAGTGAGTTTGAACTAAACTCAGTCCCAAGTTGAAAACCGGAAAGATGCTCGTAAATGTTATGTAAATTTTTCATTTCCGAGCGCCGGACGTTTGCGTTCGCATTTGTGGCCCCAGTGGCACCCGGTTCCGTAGCAGCGGTTCAGTGATGCATGATGGTGGGAGCAGCCTTTTTCCTGCACTTATTTCTAGAGTTACTCGCGCAAAAGAAGCCGATCCTCGTTGGTCGGAATATTGAAGCATGTATTATTCAAGCGCTCCGTAGCCTGTAAAGTCGACCATAAAATGTGAAATGGCCGTAAAAGTTGGGATGATAATAAATGCATAAATTTACACATGTATAGAACCACGCAGCCAGTGACCACAGTGCAGCGTGATTTTCGTCGGGTTGAATTAAGATCAATGAAATCCCGGTGCATATTCTCAGTTGGGACATTCGTTCCGATACATTTGAAATACTTAGATTCATCATACGCCAAGGAAGTACGCAGAAGGATGTACGGCCGCAGAATTTGAAATTCAGATCAGAAAACGAAAAAGGGCAAGGGCATTACTCGTTATTGTAGGCATCATTTACTTCAATGGCATCCAACTCCCTGCTCCGGGCGTGGTTGGTGCGAAGGAAGAAGGACCTTTCTCATTTCACGAAATTTGCGCGCCAGTCTCGGGCTCCATTTTTCATTTTATGGAACATATGCGACAATCGTTTATTCGAATTTTATTGCTCGCTCAGCACGTTCTCCGTCGCTGGCTTCCAGTTGGGCCATTTGTCGGAGAGTATTGATTTGGTGTGTAATTTCGTCGATTGTTCTGCTTTTTGTTGCCGCTTACTTTCGAAAAAGGGTTTGACCGAGATTGACCGACCATATTGACCATATTGGAGAGTTGAGTGCTTTGCGATATGCCTTTTTGGAACAATTGTAATAGCCGAGCATGTCCGAGAGCAGTCGTCGTAAAAAGTGCTCAAGTGGTTTTTAATCAGACCGTGCTTCATGCGTTCCAATTTAAACGGCACTTAGCACAAACATCTTTATTGTGTTTTTCAACGAACAGGAATGAGCAACACGGGTTTGAAATTTATAAATTCGTTCGAAATATTGTTATTCTTATAGAGCTGAGAGCTACTACAGGAGAAGGTAATTAATCGAATCTTCCGGTCCGCTTCTTAACATATCAGATACCAAATGGTTACTCCTTTGCCAGTCGATCTGCCAAATTTTTAAGACGGTTGCATTGAGTTATCTCAAAATATAATATTCCGCTTACAATTAAAAAAAAAAAACAATGATTGGTTGAGCTGATTTAAGAGAATTAAATCATTTGGTAAAGGACCAAGTCTGCACACCCTGCACTCGTGGTAGGGTAACTAGTACTACCAGTTGTGTAAATTTCATACCAATCGATAGAATAATCAGTATCCTTTGTTGTACACTTTCTCTTCTGTCTGATGCTGCTGTTTTCTATAACTTAATCAAGAAGCCCAATTCCCAGTCACCAGAACAAGTTCCCCGGAGATTTCAACCTGATAGCTTATCAGGTTCTTCAGACAACAAAGTTATGTTTTTGCTCACTAGTACCACCTCATGTATGTATTTCAAATCGTTCTGTCTCATATCAGGTAGCCCTTGTTCATCAAAAAAACCACACCCTTAGAAATTAAGAATAGTATAGGAGACGTAAGTCGGTCTTTGTCCTACATCGAGGAACGTAAACAAAGATTTCCTGTAAAATTATGTAAAACTGTATATGATTGAATTCAGTCTCTCGTCTTTATCCAACTCATTCTTATGTTTTAAACGACGCTTGCATGTGTTGGTCTTTGGGCACCAAAATTTACATGAAATTTTGGTGGTGTGTAGTTTCCCAAAGAATCCATCTTTCTAGCTCATCAGGTTATTGAGATACAGAAGGTATCTATTTTTGACGTAGGACTGCCTCTTTGTCTTCTATACTGGAGTACAATTTTATAAAAAATCGATTTGCGACCGTCACGTAAAAGTGGGCAGATTTTGAGCGTTAATAGCGCAGTAGTTTGTCCAGAGATTTTCAAAATTTTTGCACCAATACATTGAAAATATTTCCACGCATCGATTTCATTGCAGGACATTTCTTATTTCAGGCCACATACTATTGAAAATTTAATAAATTTTAAGCCATTTTTTATCACCCATCGTCACACACGTTGTTTCTGAAATCGCCTTGAAGTATGCATGCAATTTCGCTGACCGCAGCGCGGTGCAACGGAAATTTTCTCAAAGTGATGATAATGGTTTCGATTGTTCAGCAGAAGGTACGTCCAATTAAAGATCGAAAATGTCCGTGGTTCCTCACACAACGAGCAATTATTTGACTTCGCTCAAACACATATAACGGACCGTTGATCAGTGCCCGTATAAACAATAATCATGAGAAGTGCCTAACCACCAATTTGGAAAGATATCATCCCAGTATTCCAGTAGTGCAGTATTTTTTACCAGTCGAAAAGGTAAAAACCAACAATGCACGAGAAAAAAGAACGGGGGGTTAACTGTTTGTGGGTTGGGGGGTGTTTTGCGAATGGGCGAGGGGGGAATTGGGAGGTGTGTTGGTTTTAAACGGGGGGGCGAGAAAGTGTGTGCATATGTGAGAAGATGTAAAAGAGGAATGAGGCTGTTATGGGATGGTAAATTAATTAAACAGAATAGGAGTACGACATTCGAGATGAGTGTGAATGTAAGTATCACTCTTAAAAATAATGAATACTACGAGTGATGTAATCCTTGTTACACGTAAATACCTTGAGCCTCAAAGATGAATATAACTCAATTGTTTGTTCTTTTTGATGTATTGTTAAATCCCAGCTTGAAACCCAAAATAATAAATACTGACACACTCAAAATTACGTTCCGAATGACATATGTACAATAGTTTCTAGAATATAATTGATAACCTCAAATCTACGTCCACAAAGCGTTAAAAATAGCCACTATAGACTGCATCCTGGGATTTGAGTGTCGTAAATTTACTTGATCGTCTTTGGTGTTAAAAACATCAGAACTATTTTTAACGCAGTCAGTTCCACGCGCTACGAACAGATACAAGATCAAATTCACTGTCTTTCCTAACAGATTACAAAACGATTGCTGCCTGTTGCATAATTTGCATAACCGATTGAATTTAATTGCTCGGAAATTAAAGGTAAAGTCTTGAAATCAGTTAAATTTGGGGTTTAAATCTTTTCAAGTTCTTATTTTTCAGTGAAACACGGTTGGGCAGTTTAACACACAGAGCTCATGTGCTTATAATATACATCAATCCGAACATGACGACAACTTCTAGCATCCTTAAATATATGTTTGACAAAGACCAACGACAAAAAACCCTACAGGATAAGATTGAGCTTATTTTCACCAATACAATACATTGCCTTGGTGGTTATTTTTTTTTTGATACATTTGATAAGCTTTTGTATTTGCCTAAACACTAGCAGTATTTGAAAAATGTCATTTTGAGCTCTTCAACTTAGTTTTACGTGTTGTCACGTAAGTTATTATTCCGATTTTATATGATCCTGTAAATTTAAGAATAGACGCAAATTTCTGTCTAACGGGCCGCTCCTTTTATGTGCATCCGAGTAGACTTAAATTTACATGATTTTTTCTAAGAGTGTAGTTGAAAATTATGCTTGAAATTAATTTTCAATGAAAAGAAACGAAAGAGAAATTTATTTTCATGATTATTAAGTTTGACCCCCGCGTTTTTAACAGGGGGTTTTTATACGTTTTTGGGGGAAACTTTATAAAAAAAAAAAAATTTTTTTTTTTTTGTTCGGCGGGAGCAATATTAAAAAAAAAAAGATATTATTTTTTGCGTTGTTGATGTGGAGAATATTACATTTGGGGAATTGTTTTTGATTTATAGTCAACAACGGCGTGCTGGTGGGGAACTAATAGCCGACTCAAAACTGTGCACTTCGGCAGAAAGCAACAGAAATTTCACACGTCGATGATTGCCTAGAATCGAAATACAACTGAAGAGCAGATGATGCGTAGAAGGGAGGAGTGGCTCTTTCAGTTTACATGGCTGGTCTTATAATTTTAAAGGACAATGGCGAGCAACCAATATAATTTCTGAAGGTCGTGTAATGTTATGTTATTTTGATGGACTCGTAACGGATATTTGAAATCCCCTTAAAAGAACATGAAGATGCAGCAGCAAACCATTACGTCTACCTAAATTGTGTGATTTTTTAAAATTGCGTGCCATGTAGTTTCCATATTTTCTTAGTGTGTAGATCAAAGCAACCAGTGCTTCGAAAATGACGTGCTTTTCTTGTTCTGCATCGTTTTTGCGAAATCCAACATTCCAATATTCGATCAAATATGGGAAATAAAATAATAACGGGAAATTAAATAATCATCCGATTGCCGTACCGTACAATTGTATTACACAGCGATTCCTAACATAATTGTGTGATTGCTGTAGTTCGTTTTTCGTTTTAGGCTCTAGAAGTTTTTTTTTATATTTTTGGTGGTCCACAACCGGCAGAATGCATTTAATGGGCCAAATTCCAAGCATATTTTCATTCTTTGGAAGTGAACCGGAAGTGACTATGCAAAGAGCGGTTCCAGCAAACCTGGTGTCTCGAAGTGTGTGTGTTGACGTTTGCTTCGGTTATGTGACACTACGCCACCAGGCTACCATTCAAGAAGCTGTGCTGGCATCCAAACCAATTGCGACAATAGTAATTAAACCACCTGAGAAGACCAAAAAAGATGGCGTCCATCTGAAACCTAAATTTGTTTATCGGTTGTAGTTTCGGTCTGGTTCTGTAATCGCTTAATGATACAATGTGATGCAGAAAAGTTGCGAAAGTACCTTTAGCTTTAAATGCTACGACAAGAATTTGTGACCATGTCTCTATTGTCAGAGGAAAAACACATTTTCAGAAATTCTTCAATTTTCAGAGAACGAGTGCTATAAACCATATGGAGTGCCAAATGCTTAAGTCCTAACCGTTTGAAGAAAAATGAAGCATCACATAACCTTCTAAGACTATAAACTGTTCCAGAAATTATACGCACACCTAATGTTAACGATCCTCCCTTAGCTCAGTCGGTAAAAGCGCGGCTACAAAGCTACACCATGCTGGAGGTGGCTGGGTTCGATACCTGGTCTGGTCTAGGAATTTATTGTTAAGGAAAATTTCTCGACTCCCTGGGCGTCAGCGGCTTCCTCTGTCCAGACCATGAGCGCTCTTCTTTTCACGCAGGGGCAATTATGCTTCTAGACAGCTACAGCTGCCGTTCTAAGCATATCTGTCCCATGTTGATTTTTATCGTTTTTGTTTTTTTTTTGCATTAAAGGTTATAAAAACAAGTATATTTTCGTGTTAACAGATAAAAACATATAGTTTGCTCTGAAACTTTGAGAAAAAATAGCAGGTCATTTTGTCCCATTGTTAAAGTTCCACGCATATTTGTCCCACTGGATCAGATTAAATTAAAAATATTTTTATCTAAATTTTATATCTTTATTTAGATGAGTTTCAGCCTTTGGCTGGTTCCCCACTTTATTGAACATATTTCTGATGACCTTAATTGAGGATGGTTTCTACTATTGACGATTAAAGACTAATATAACTGAAAGCAAACAAAACACATACAAACAAATCATTCATTGAGACTGTAATCTCGACTGTTATGCAAAGGAGGAAGTAAAATGAAAATTTAAGAAGACTTTCATATATTCCACATTAAATCGTTAAGAGTGTTTCAAAACTTAAATGATTTATTTGTCAATGAATTCATTTCCAATAATAAAAAAAAACTCATAATCAGCAAACACCGTCATTCAAACTGCGTCTCCTTTATTCGTAGGCAGATTCTGGAAAAACGCTTTCTTCTCTTCTGGAATGACAGGCAAGACCACAGATAGCAAAGCAGTTTTGCGATCTTCATTAATCCCTCGTGGATGTTTTTGCCGGTAAAGATATCTTTCCATAGAGAAACCCTGTTCTGAGGTCAGTTTTTGTTGCTTTTTTGAGAAAAGCATACAATGGGACAGTTTTTTGCTGGTAACCGAGTTGGCGTATCCAATATTGTAGCTTCCTTTTTCGAACTCAATCTTTCGAATTTTATCGATGTAAGGTCGAGGATGAATTTGGTTTAACGTGTACTGTGTCACAGTCAGTTCAGTTCTGAAGAAATAATGCGGCTGCATGTCGATTACTTCCACGCTTTTCTTTGAACTTTGTACCGCTTCCTTGAAATCATCAAACGTTATCACTCGATCCTTTCGCATGGCAGCTTCAACGGCTGCGTGGAAGCTGTCTGCGGCCATAAATGTATGGCCTGATTCGAAATACTTCAACACCACCTTCTTCAGTCTTATATTCTCGTTGTTCAACATCAGAGCTAGGTGCTGGAAGAAGTTCCAGTTTTTATTCTGAGCGCTGCAATTATCCAACCATAGTGTCAGCTTTGAAAGATGCCCATACTTCAAGATCACTTGATGAAAACAGCTTAGGATGTCATTGGCACTACGACCACTAACTGATTCCGGCCAGATGCAAGCAACCACTGGATACTCTCGTGCGTATGAACCAATCGGTGCAAACGTTTCATTAAACGCGATAACACGTTGTGAAAATACAATAGTTTTCAGCCCATCTAAGCGTGGTAATTGTATAACCTGAAAAATTAATGAAATTTTAAATTTAGCTATACTAATTGATTTGAATTTGTTGTTTACCTTTTGCAAATCAACGGACATAACCAGTTGGTCTGGTAGGACTGTATCACCTTCTGCGCGATATTCTGCTCGAGTAACCGAGGCGTTTTCCACATGAGTCGCATGGTCAGAACATTGAAGACAATTACGTTCTTCATCGGAGTGCTCGGAGATTTTTTTATGCTCCTTTGCAGCCACACAAACTTCACATTCTTCATGGCCTAATTTGACGAAAGATACGTTCATTTCCTTCAGAGTTCGTGAGTAAAGCTGATAACTGGCAGGTTTGTCGTTAGTGGACAGATAATGCTTGTGCATTGACCGTTGGGTTAAATCTGAGGGAAGGTACAACCGATTCGGCGCGTGCTCCCGGCGGTAATGCGAAATTGACGGCTCGTATGTCAGAATATGGGTCTTTACAGCCTCACGTGTTTCCAATTTCCTCCTGTATTTTCCTCGTCTGCTCTCGCCTCCATTCACGTATCGATAAACCATGTTACTGTATAAAGTAATACTTTAATAAAAAGATTATAAGTTTAATGATATTGAAACTTACCCACAACTTTCGCTGTACCCGATAGTATTAAGAAAAAAACTTCCGGCACACTTGGACTGGATCACCACTTGCAGCGGGGAGACAGCAAGTGTACGATTTTTTCTTTGTCAAATCACCGATAAAACGACGTTTGCGTCGTTTGTTTACGGGGGCGAGACGGACATACTTCTGTATGAAGCTTTTTTGGCCATCCAAATCAAGTTTCCAGTAGTCCATATGTATGATATTTCGGTCATCGTGTGACAAAAGTTTAGCATAATCCTTCTGACATCCGCATTTTCCCGGAATCATTGCGTGAGACAAGCGTCGCTTTTTGGTCGCATCCTCTCGCTTAATTTCCTTTTTTTGTTTTCCTGTTTCTCACTTTGGCTGGTCCAAAATAACTTCCGTCGGAATCATCGGATGCTTCTGCATTTGGGCCTGGGGCTAATATCGGAGATCGCACGGATTGCGAACCGGATGCTGCTGCATTTGGGCCTGGGGCTGATATTGGAGATCGCACGGATTGCGAACCGGATGCTTCTGCATTTGGACTTGGGGCTGATATCGGAGATTGCACGGGTTGCAAATCAGCGGATTCTTCCGCTCCAACTTCTTTTGCTTCACAGACATTTGAGTTTGGTCCTGATAACGGAAGCGGTGCAGGCTCGCGGCGAATCACGCCTATGTCGAAGAATCTTTCTCCAGAGCCAGATTCTAGGTCAAACCCAAGGAATTCGTCGTCACTGTCACTTACGTATGATTGAAGCTGCTGTAGCGCATTCATTTCCGTTTTCTTGGTGCGTAAAACTTTTCGACTTGACTCGGAAACATTTGTAAACAAACTTTTTGCAGCAGACTAATGACAGTAACTGATGTTGAAAGTGTTGCCAACTGGGACAGTTATGCGTGGAATTTTCAAATTAGCATCAAATTTCTCGGCATAACTGTCTCACTGAACTATTTCCATGGAAAGATAACGATTTTTACAGTTAAAAATATGTATTTTGTGAAGAGTCATTAGATACAAGCCATATTTGCTTGAATATATCGACAAATGTGGTTCTGATAGTAATGTTGCAAGTTTTGCAACATGGGACAGATATGCTTAGAACGGCAGTACAGTACCGCAACTCTATCCCAAGTCAATGACGTGGTTAATGAAAATAATCGCTCTCTAGATCTCTGCTTTGTCAGTGGTCGAGATACCGCTTCTGTCATCTGTTCGGCCCCCGTGCCTCTACTTAAGGATGTTCCTCACCACCCTTCTCTTATAGTTGCCGTCGAAGATTTTGTTGCTAGAGACTTCGTTGACACTCCTGTTTCTGTATCATATGATTTCCGTAGAGCTGACTATCGTAGTATTGGTGAGGTACTGTCTAATTTAGATTGTATCGCCGCTTAAACATTTTCCCACGTCTTGGCTTATGTCATTGATAGGCATGTCGCAAAAAAGATCGTTAAGACTGAATCTCGGGTCCCTCGGATGACTAACGGTCTTCGTGCGCTTAGACGGACCAAAAGAGCGGCTCTCAAAAGATTCACGAAATACCGCACACTTTCGCTTAAACGCTATTATAGCAGACTCAACTACGAATACAAAAGACTTAGTCGTGGGCTTTTCCAACGCCATTTGAGTGTGGTTCAACGGCGACTTAAATCACACCCGAAATCATTTTGCAGTTATGTCAATCAACAACGGCAGGAAATAGGCTTACCATCTTCCATGGTCTTTAATAGCGAAACCGCTGGCACTGATCAGGAAATTTGCGATCTGTTCTCAGTAAAATTTGCTAGTGTGTTTGAAGACGAGCGACTTCCCGTTCATTCCATTAACGCTGCCGCGAGCAATGTTCCATTGGCAAATCAAATACTCAGCCTCGTTGATGTGGATTTTGATTCGATCTCTAACGCTGCATCACTTCTTAAAACATCGTTTAAGCGCGGACCTGATGGTGATGGTCCGATTTTCTTAAACAGAATATGGCCTATCTTCTGTATCCACTTCATCAGATATTCC
The DNA here is from genome assembly GCA_024533555.2 of Aedes koreicus. Lineage (NCBI taxonomy): Eukaryota > Metazoa > Arthropoda > Insecta > Diptera > Culicidae > Aedes > Aedes koreicus. The sequence goes on from JAHHFK020004447.1 coordinate 95,722, forward strand.
AGCTGTCCCTTTCTAACGGCATTTTTTTTTTTTGCTGGAAAACGGCAGACATGTTTCCGGTTTTTAAAAAAGGAAGCAAGCGGGACGTGAATAACTACAGGGAAATCACATCGTTAAGCGCCGTATCGAAGCTATTTGAACTGGTCGTAAGGAACTCTCTTTTTGCACATTGTAAGCAGTTTTTGAGTGCCGATCAGCACGGAGTTTCAACTGGGCGTTCCAAAACAGCAAACCTATTGTGCCTAACGTCATACATCACTGATAGTAGGATTGCTCGACGCCAAACGTGATCCTCACAGATTTAACATCAGCTTTCGACAAGCTGAACCACGATGTTGCGGTCGCTTAACTTGACAGGCTAGGAGTTGGCGGTAATCTCTTAAGATGGTTTCGTTCATATCTTACGGGGCGTCAACTGATAGTTGCTTCAGGCGACATTCGATCAACAAGTTTCTACGCCACGTCCGGGATACCGCAGGGCAGCCATCTTGGACCGTTGATATTTCTACTCTACTTCAACGACGTACATCTTGTTATTGAAGGACCACGACTGTCGTTTGCCGATTACTTGAAATTTTTTCTACGTATCTGCTCAATAGCCAACTGCCGTTTCCTCCAAGAACAGATTGATGCCTTTGCTGATTGGTGTACTCTAAAGCTATTGGTGGTCAAATCGGCTAAGTGCTCAGTCATAACCTTTTCACGGCAGAAACAACCAATTGTTTTCAACTAAAATCTTCTCGGCACGACCATCGAACGAATGCAGTGCGTTAAAGACCTAGTTGCCCAGGTAACCAATAAGCATTAGCATTCAAGTATATCAAACCTAAATCTGCATTTCAGATACCACAAGCATTATATTAGCATTATATCAGCATCTTGAATGCTATCTGTTGTAAAGTTGAATTTCAAATGCTATTTAAATGCTTGTAGCCTGTAATAAGCATTTCGAATGCAAAATAGCATTAATGAAGTATTATCATAGAATTGCACTAAAGCAGTCGTATATTGGGCCAAAAGTGGCATTTATGTTGCATTTAAGGCGACTTAATTGCTTCATAGGCTGCCGTTAAGACGCTTTGGAACTGCTTATTGGGTACCTGGGTAGTCAGCTGGATTCTAAACTGACGTCAAGGAAGAACCGACTGCGAAACAATTCTGCAACAAATCAACATTAATGTTCAACCAAGGCCAATGCGCAACAACTTAATGCTGAGGCTTCCTTTTTGCCGCACCAACTATGGGTTGAGCAGCGCTATACACGGGTTACAGCGAATGTTCAATAGGGTGGCGTCAGTTTTTGACTTCCATCTGACGCGGAATGTACTTCGTCGGAGATTTTCCACCGTTATTGGAGCAATTGACGGACGGAGTTAAGATAAGTGTATAGTTTTAATTTTTTTTATGACGTAGACTACGTCTTACGGCAAGGGAAATCTAAAAATAAGCGACCGTCACGAAATATCGTTACAAATTAAACGCTAATAACTAAATGAATGCTCAATAGATTTTCAAGATGTTTACATCAATCGGTTGAAAATTTTCCCGCGTATTAATGCAATTATCAAACATTATCCGTTAGCAATTTTAAGCTATTGAAAATAACCAAAATATAAGGTGATGTCTTATAATGCCAATTTTTCAGAGTATATTTACTGACTGCACAGTACTTTCCAATCACAGATTTCAAATTTATGTAAGGGAGGGCTCATATGCAGCACTGAACGATATAAAAACGAGTTCACCTTCGCAATTTTACTCATTAGTGTCGCAGTACTGGAGCTGGGCAGATCATGGAACCATTAAGGATCAGCAGCTGGCGATGGAGGCAACCCCGTTGGCATAAAACCTGCACTACCTGCGCCAACGTAGCAGGTAGTGCAACATGCCACAGAAGGTGCACTGGCGACCAACCAGTGGTGAGCTAGTTGATTGGTTTGAGACTGTTGCTAGCAAGCCCTTGGCTAGGCAACCGTTGCTAGGCAGCCATTGTATACGCAGTGGTGTGCTAGGCAGTCGGTTGCCCAAGCCGGTGATGATTTGTAGCCAGCCGGTGGGCGCCACGAGGAGCAAAATAACGTGCTTGAGTGTGTGATATTCTTAGTAGCCATCTTTATCTGAATCGCAACGTGCACGGCAGAAATAACCTGCTTCGTGGAAAGACCGAAAAGGACAAACTCAAATCCGTTCTTTTCAGGACCATCAATCCAAATCCGAGAGAGTTTGTTTAACTTGAATTTATCTAACAACTAACCAAATGGCAGACAGCGGTGGCTAAAACAATTTTAATTTTCTCTCCGTTGCATACCTTGAGCATTATGCTCAATTTACAAATGGCTGCCGTCATGAACAATTTAAATGTCTTACGGCAAGGGTTGGGTGTCAATCGAAAATCGAAAATCGAAAAATAATCAACCGTCACGAAATATCGTTACAAATTAAATGCTTGTAACTTCATAAATGCTCGATAGATTTTCAAAATGTTTACATCAATCGGTTAGAAATTTTCCCGCATATCAATTTAATTATCAAAAAATATCCGTTAACAATGTGAAACTATTGAAAGTAACGAAAATAAATGGTGATGTCTTATAATTTTGTTTTGCAGGCTGGATTTCATAAATTCACAGTACTTTCCTATCACAGATTTCAAATGTGGGGGGGGGAGATTTTCTATTCAGCGCTGAACAATAAAAAAAAATTTTTTTTTTTTTGTTTTGGGGGTGGGGTGGGGGGGGGGGCCAAGAAGCATTTGTTGGTGGGGGGGGGGGGGGGGCACCCCGGGGGGGGGGGGCTCTCTTGGGGGGGGGGGGGGGGCGAAACACCACCGCGGGTTTGGGGGGGGGGGGGGGGGGGGGCCCCGGGGGCGGCACTCCTTTTATTGGGGGGGGGGTGGCGGGGGGGGGCGGGGGCGGGGGGGGGGGGGGAACGGGGGGGAAGGAGAATATGGTGTTGGCAGCCTTGGTGAAAACACCAAACCGTGCTGCACGAGAGCCGAACTTGACTGCAAACACACCACCATGTGGCTATAATTTACCACTTCAGTTTCGTGCTTATAGATGAACCAGCAACGCAATGGACGCGACACGAGTGTACACGCTCGTGTTTTGCTTTAGACACCATGTCCGTGTCTTGATTTTTGAGATAACACCCGAGCCGAGTGGTTACGATCACAAAAAAGCTCTCAACATACACCCAGTATGACACTGGCTACCACGGATAGAGCATTGCTCGTCGGATGATTCTAAAAATTTGGTAATTTGACTTATAGGTTTGTTTTCTTGGCCGTTGGGTGACGGGCGCAAAAGTTGATTGAGTTTAACAAGCACGGCATAGGTAGAAATAAAATAAATGAACCACGCGTGTATTCCGCAATCGGACACAATCGGAAACACTCGGCTGTGGTGTTTGCCGAATCATCATACACGGTGTCTGAAGCCAAAACACGAGCACTGGCATTGGTGTTATACCCACCGCGTGGCGTGTAAGTCTGGAAGCACGGAGTCAAAGTGGTGAATTCAATACACGCGCTAGCGTGGTAAAAAATAGCTCGGCGTGCAGTGTAGTGTTTGGACATGGCTGCTTGTGTGTTTGATGTTGTCGGTATCCATCTTTGGTAAGGCGCAACGTGCAACGGCTGAAATAACCTGCTTCTTCAAAAGACCGAGATGGTTTTAGTTATTATGCGGACAAGTTCAAATTCTTCCTTTTCAGGACGACTAATTCAATTTTGAAAGAGATTGTTTGATTGGAAGTTATTCAACACTCCTATCCAAGTTCTTACCAATTGACAACCAGCGGTGGATTTAAGTTTCCTCTTCGGTGCATACATTGAGCATTGTGTAAATTTTTCAAATGGCTGCCGTCAAGACAAAATTTAAACACCGGACGCTAATAATTCGATTTGCGAATTTTTGCTCTGATCAACTAGAGGTTTTTACGATTGCCATTTTATTTACTCAAGAATTTAAAATTTTACAAAGAAAAGATGAAGATTTCCTGTACAATTCATCAATTAGTATTGGAAAATTTTAAGGAATGTTGCGTTCTGGCAAGTTTCAAGAAATTTCCTACGTTTGATGATGCTTTGGTTTTCAAAAAGGATATTCCGAAGTTACATTCTCTGCATACTCCAATAAGTACAGTTATGAATAGTTATTCTGATGTTTTGCGAGTCGTTAGCATTGGATAAGAATTTAGCTTCTAGGAAGAATTTTTTTTTTGAGAAACTGTGAAAATGAGAAAAAGTACGAAGCCTAATCCCTTTGTTGCCAAATCCTCCGACCATGTACCGATGTCGACTGAACTCGTGATTATCAGGCAAAACTTAAACGTTGCCAACTACTGGTTGAGATGCTGGAGAAAAGAATTCAACATGAGGCCGTATTGTCATTTAAACCTTTCTGAAGAGTGTACAATAGAATTTCTTAATTTTCATAATGCATACTAACATACAGAGTCCTCCCTTAGCTCAGTCGGTAAAGGCGCGGCTACAAAGCAACACCATTCTGGAGGGGGCTGGGTTCGATTCCTGGTCTGGCCTAGAAATTTTTCGTTAAGGTAATTTATCGACTCCCTGGACATAAAGGATATGTTTGTACTTGCCATACAATCATACTAATGGTACCATTTTTGCATTAGTATGATTATGTGACAAGTACAATCATACCCTAAATCGCAAGCTCTCAATTAATAACTGTGGAAGTGCATTTAGAATACTAAGTTGAGAGCAAGCAATAAGCTAATTGCGAAAGCAATAAACTTGAAACGCTAAGAAAGAATAAGAAGAAGACTCTTCTGCTAACCCAACGTCCGATTAGAACAGTACTTGCGTTGCAACATAGTTTGAAATAAACATTTAATTTTCTGCATTATCGAATGCGTAGATTTGACACGAATTCATGGAATATTTCATTTAAATGTAAACCTAATATCACTGAAATCAATTTCTTTTTTACGCTTGTTTTGGCTTTCAATTGAACAACGGAGAATTTTACGCGTCTGCTAAAATTCATTATTATTTTTTCTGTGAGTCGTAGTCTACGTCAACTTGCGTAGTCTGAGAACTGATTTTTTTGTTGTCATGACTTGACTAAGATATTGTGTAATCGTTTTTCTATGTAATGTTCTTTTTTTTTTAAACCAACATCATTAGGACCTGAGCTTGGTCTGTTGATGCATAACTACAAATAAACAAATAAATAAACATGAGAGATCAATTCAAGTGGAAAAAAATCGTTTAAAAAAAATACTTGTATGGCTATATGGTAATGTAGCTTAAAGTCGCCAATTTTCTTAACCAAAAGACCAATCAAGGCCGATGTTTACTGCGACTAGTGTTTGCTTAAAAGGTTACTTCCACAGTATAAGGAGCACCGTGTAGCTCCTTTGTTTTGTCCAGATTTGGCATTATCATCAACTTAACATCATTTGGCATTTGGAAGATTTGGCATCATCAACAGGGCTTTCCTTCTCTGGGATGGTAAGATTTCTCAGACTACGCAAAATCTCTAGAACGGTTAGGCTGCTGCGTCCGGAAAGTGTGATAAAACCATTGTCAAAAACCCCATTTGAAGGGTCAAATCCAAGCTTAGAGAATACTCATGGCGGTATGGCGGTATACGTTCCACTAATTGTTGTTTAATTTTTTATTTGTTTTGTTCATAAAAAAAAAATAGCGTGAACATACTGCCAAACATATTTTTCTTTAATTAACATTAAATTTTGTTCGGAAACAAATGGTGTTTATAAGTTATTTACGATACAGTCCTTACGTTAAGTTTCATGCGAGCCATTTGTCTTGAAAATTGAACTTTTTTTTAAACTTGTTTTCATCATAAGTTATGTTGAAATTTTGTCACTGAATGTCATTAGAAATCGAATGGAATCTCGATTCAAGTTAACTCATCTCATCGTTCATGCGTGTTCTCAGCTTCAAACAGCCCGTTTACCTCGAACACTTCGTATAAACATTACAGATTCCTCACCTCTTTTCAGTATGCATGTCACGTATTCAAACAGTGCCAGGATTCTATACATGGAAAGACACATCAAACGATACCAACATGTAACCATCGTAACTCTATTGCTGCAGCCATACGGCCAATGTTGAATAATATTTTCATCTTTCATATGGCATCAAACGTTAGTTGAACACGTATTTCTATCTTGATCCTGCAGTAAGTTTTGATTAAAATTACTCGGTCTACAACCGATCGTAAGACACACAATTTAATTGAAACACACTCAATCACTGTAATTACAGTGAACCTGGAGCTGGATCAGACCTATTCTCTTACTCAACATGATGATAGCACAGTGTTCAGATTTTACGACTAGAATCATGTTCCTTAATCTATAGCCCTCCTGGCCCACTCCGCCCTCCTTTCCAACCAACCCAAAGGGGCATCATCGACATCGTCAACCTTCGAACGAAACGACAGAGTGCATGACTTTTGCCATTTCAAAATACATATTCTACATTCCCCTGCCATACCCGGCACCATCCGGTTTTTAATGGAAGCAACTTGTCGCGTTTTTATCGCACCGGAGATTCACAGTTTAGCCGTAAAACTCTCCTCGTGTTTGCGTCACAAAAGTACTCCGGGTGCAAAGAACGTTAAATTTCGAGCAACAGCTTAAAAATTTATTTCATTACAATGTAGACAACGGCAATCTACGAAATTTCTGTGCGATAATCCTTCTTCCTTACTTATGTATACCGCCAAATGTCGGATGGATTGAGTTTTACGGCGAAATTCTTATTGAGCGAACAAACAAGTCCTTCGTTTGACAGCGCGAGATGCCCTTTCAACTGACTGACCGCTGCTGATTTACCGAAAAGGGCTTGGCGTCGTAAAATCATAAACCATGAGAGAATCGGATTTAGATGATTATGATGATGGCGGTGATGGGCATGTCTTGGTGGCGTCGTTTTATGTTGTCCATACAATATATGATGACCTCAGTAAGAAGGACAATGGGTACGGATTTGCCCGGTATGATCCGGGTCGTTAAACTTGGTACAATCTGGTGAACCACGGCCGTAAGCTTTATGGCAATAAGCTTCTCCCCGGGGTGCCATGTGTCATTTTAATGTTATTGGGCCTGTTTTTTTTTCTTCTCTCCTGCGTACAAGAAGAGGGTTTATTTGTTGATCTTTGTATCTGCGTGTGGTGAGTTCTGAATAAGATAAAAGGCAACACGATTCGACCCAATTGATATAATAGAGATAAATGAATTGGTTGCTGAGCCTGTCTATATAGTATTGAACGTATAGGATCACTGCACTCTACGTGAGAAATTTACATGAAATCGTTTCGAGTTTAAATCCAGATCGTTAATAAATTTTCATAACTCTTTGCTGAAATATTGAGGCCAAGCAGTTTTCTATACTATCCTAGAGATGAAATGTTAGGATTTTAAAACAATTGTTTACAAAACATAATGTTAAGTTCGAGTATAGCAGAGTTTCTTCAGTTAGATTTAAGGCTTGCTTCATTTAGAATTGGAACAAACTTTTGCTCATATTGTGGCGCTCCTGGTGGACGGATTTGGAAGTTCTTGGCGTCCACGTGTCGGGAATTTTGTCAGATTTACGTATGTATTTTTGACATTCCGCAAATCGGCTGTACTTTGTAAACAATCAACATGGAAGCCGAAAGAAGGGAAAAAATTATGCACAGTTATTTGGAAAATCCATTGTGGTCTGCATCTAGGCTAGCTAAACAGCTGAAATTGGCCAGAAATACCGTATGGCGCGTTATCAAACGGTATAAGGAAACATTGACGACGATTCGGAAGCCTCAAGCCAATCGTCGGAGTGGAACTGTCGACCGGAAACTGCGTGGTAAGATTTTGAAGACGATTAAGAGGAATCCCAATCTGTCGGACCGTGATTTGGCCAGAAAATTCGGTGCTGCCCATAGTACCATGAGGAGAACTCGACTCCGGGAAGGAATCAAGTCGTATCGAGCTAGCAAACAGCCAAATCGGACCATAAAACAGAATAGTGTGGCCAAAATCCGTGCTCGGAAGCTATACGTCCAGGTGCTGACCAAGTTCGACGGGTGTCTTCTGATGGACGATAAAACCTATGTCAAGGCTGACTTCGGGAAAATCCCAGGTCAAAATTTTTACTTGGCAACGGCTCGGGGGGATGTTCCAGCCATATTTAAATTTGTGTGTGCCGACAAATTTGCACGAAAATTCATGATTTGGCAGGGCATTTGCAGCTGTGGCAAAAAAACGAAAGTTTTCGTTACAAATAAGACAATGACGTCGGAACTATACCAAAACAAGTGTCTCCAAAAACAAATTTTGCCGTTCATTCGATCCCACGACCATCCCGTAATGTTTTGGCCAGATTTGGCAAGCTGTCATTACAGCAAAGTCGTTCAAGAATGGTATGCAGAGAAAGGGGTCCAGGTTGTTCCGAAAAACCTTAACCCACCCAACTGCCCCCAGTTCCACCCTATTGAGAAATACTGGGCAATCATGAAGAGGAGACTCAAGGCAAAGGGAAAGGTTGTCAAAGACATCAATCAGATGAAGACCTGGTGGAATATGATAGCTAAAACGATGGACGAAGAAGGTGTGCGCCGCCTAATGAGCCGTGTTACAGGAAAAATTCGAGAATTCCTTCGAAACCGTGACGAATAATTTTATCCGTATTTTTTCTTAAAAGTATGAAGAAACCGCTACATTTGTATAAAAAAAGATCTTGAATTTAATAATAAATAACTGAAATACAGGCAATTGTTTTTGTTACAATTCTATCTGAAGCAAGCTTTACGTCTGCTAACTTAATGCATTTTTGCAAAGTTAATGAACAATGCTGTTTCTTGGACCATAAGACGTTCATTGTTTTGATGTTTTTTCCATAGGTCTCATGATTTGAGCTCCTCGTTATTTTTATCGCTGTAGGCTGAGCTGATTGATAATTATTACGACATTTTCAAACTTGAGTAACTTTTTTCATACTTCACTGAAATCAGCAAGATTGTGCCATGTTTCTCTTTAGAGTCTTTTGTTTACATCCGCTCAGTTGTGAAGTTGTCTGTGAAATTTCGGTCGAGATGGAAGAAAATCAGTACACCGTTCGCGAAAGGATTTTGTTCACTCACATGCAAACTCCTGGGTTGTCGCATTGTGCTGATTCCCAAGGGTCTCAGGGGTCCTCCAAAGTTTCCAGCAACGGATGACAGTAGAGCACAAGTCATGAACTGGCAAAAAAAAAATCGGGAACAACGCGCAAAACAAAAACCGATGGAGCACTGGTTGCTCATTTCAAGCGGAATTCGAACATCTCGACGCGGAACTTTACCAAAAAACTTGTTGTTTCGCCAATTTTCGGCCAGAGGGCCAAGAAACGATCCGGATTAAGGACGTGTTGGCGTGTTACCAAAACGCGTACTCGGAAACTATGCTAATAAAAATACCGGAGATGCTACAATGATGATAAGATCTACATCAAAGAGACTTTTAAGCAGTTGCCCGAACAGGAATATTGCACATTTCAGAACAAGTTTGCTGTGGATGACCGTTTCAAACGGACTAAACTGTTGAAATACGCTTCGAAGTATTTGATTTGGCAGGCCATATGCACAAATAGAGTGAACCATTCATGACCAAAGGCTCCATAAACGGTGGAATTTACAAAACTAAGTTCAAAGCCGTTGTTTTGATCCAATTTGGCTTCAAGCCTCTTCTTCAAAACCGCATAGGAGAGGTTTCCCATGTAACATTGCCAGAACCATCCTGCTCTATTAACTTTGATTAAGGTTTTATGAAAGCCACTAGAAATCCATTTGGTTTTATTATGACACCAAGAGGTGCCAATAGGTTTCTTATTTTTGTCAGGTTTATGAGAACCTACACAGCTTGTTCAAAACGATCTTAAAACCACGTTGTCTCAAATTCCTTTTACTCCCATCAAAGGTTTTATTTCGACTTTATGAACTCATAAAATGCGGTTTTGAAATGCCGTTTTAGGACTCATTCATATTATATTATTATGGCTACTTGAAAAAGCATTTTAAAACCATTTTGCCTCCAGCAAATGCATTGAACGGACAGTTGGCATTGAGGGAAGCCACCAAATAACCAAATAGTTTTAAAGTAGTCATTGCGAAGATAACTTGGCTTTATTGCAGATTTGGGATTTTTTTTCAATCGTCATATTGAAATTTAAGAAATAATTGAAATGTGGAAAAATTAGTGCACCAATTTTTAAATGTAATGCAAATGAACTGTAGATCTGAGGCCAATTTCTTCCATTTTTTTAGATAACCTTATTGAATTCCATAAATTTTCAAGAAATTCATGATTAATTGATCGAATATATTTGTTTTAATTTTGTGTTTGTTGTTGTAAACTAGCATAATTTCCAAGGCGCATTAATTTTTGGCTCTTATAGTGCCAATATTCCCCACAAAATTAAATGCTCTTATGATTTGCTAACTGCTAACTGCTGACTGCTGACGAATATCTGTTGTCGACGAGGTTGTCGATTCGGGAGTAACTCATACAAGGCTAGAAGAAGCTGGTGTGGATGACAAGACTTGCCGTGGTGTCGAGATCTTAGTCTAAGTTGCTGACAGTGTTGGTTTTACGATTTGAAAAGGCCGCTTTTGCATGTGGCCAACCATGTTTCACGAAGCGATGTACCATGCTGAGAGCATGATAACAACGAGTGGCGAGCTGTACTCCTCTAAAGCTACATCCAATGTAACGGATCCGAAATCGTTCTCCGTGATGTCGCTGGTAACGACGAAATCCTCCTCTGGCTTAACGTGGTAACCGATCAGCTGGAACAGGATATCGGCATATTCTAATTTCATCATTTTGACGTAGACGACGTTGAAGTCATCGAGCAGTAGCTATAGATCTCTGTATTGTAGTCGATTCGTCGTATAGACTGGGATGCCGTTTTTTGAGTCAAAGACCGGGAAAAGTGGAGCCCGATCAGTTTGAAATGGAAAACTTCTACCAAACAGCATGTCATGGAACTTGGTCACAGCGAAAATAAATGCGAGCACCTAGCAATCTGGATGACTATAGGTTTGCTCAGCGCGTGTTTGTGCTCTAGAAACCCTAGCAGCACACTTGTTACAAATCAGTTGAAGTCACTTGAATGCAACTCAATTAAGTCAAAATCAAGTTACTGCAACCAATTTGGTCAGTTTTGTGTTGCTTGGGAGCGCACCTTTCTTGGCCCGTCTGCAAACTTGTGATTGATGGTCACACCAACTCCAACTCAAGACGCATCCGCTGCTAACGCTATCTCGCGACGTGTGTTGTATTGCTTCAGAAGCAAACCGTATTGAAGATTTGTATGAATGAATTGAAGGTTTTGTCGCATTCCGCTGGGCAGGCAAACTTCTTGTCTTCTTTGAGAAGCTCATCAGGCGAACATTGCAGCGTACTCATTCTCGGAACGAATTTTCCGTAATAATGTTGTAATATATTCTTCCTAGAGACAATGTAAAAACTATCCAAATTCCTTAATTCGACAGAGGACTGCATTAAGATTACTCCAGCGGTCTGTTTTGTCAAAATCGCCGACCAGAACATCGAGTTGTCCCGAGGTGCTGTTAAACTGCTAAAATGCTCAGATAAGATGTGGTCAGATTTTGCACGAATTGGAATTTCCAGTAAAACTGACATGGTTGGTCAAAGCAACGATAGATCGAGTGATGTGTATCGTCCGAGTCAGCCATGGAACGAATAGAATTGAAACAATTTCTGTGTACAATAGAGGCCACCTCGGCCTTGTCATGATGGGTAAAGTAGGTAAGCAGTATTAACTCACAGTGGTAGCCAATTGTACCGGTGATGACTTTGATGTGTGTTGATAGTAAGCCATTCTCGACATCTTTAGTTCACTTCAGCCTGCACGAACGCATCTAATAGGTCGATTTGACTGAAGACTTTGTAGTCAGCGTTGCGAAGTTACCACATATATGGATTGCACCGTTTGCCTTGCAAACAACGAAGATTGGGTCTACTCACTCCACGAAATTGGCCGGTTCAACAGGTCCAACTCCGTGTCGACGGTACTGCTCATGGCGTAAGCATCTGGTCTTTTTGAACGCAAAACAGGGGATTTACCTCTGTTCTAGTCCCTGGATAAGTCGCTGGTAGAAAACTGGTTTATTTTGGATAGCTCCCAGCTTGGTTGCAGAACTGATCCATAGGCACCAACCCTAGGATCAAAGTGTCGATTAGGTCAAGTTCAAGCAGATGGAGATGCTGTTTATTCACAGACAATTTACCCTGGTGACAACTTTACACGACCACTGAATTTTCAGCTTCAAAGGTTAACCCAATACTGTAGTGCTTTGAAGTACTTTGTATTGTCAAATTTAGTTGAAGACTAATTTTCCTGCCGTTGACTTCCGGTTTAACAAACCTTCTTTTTCTCCGCACGTTCTTCACCTGCACACATATGGTCGCCATTTGCTTGGCCGAGTCAATTTACCTGGAGATTTTGGCTTTTTGGCACTGGATCATTATCCGTCTTTATGACACACCTGACCATAGTACTTGCACCGATTATTGATGAAGGGACAGTCCTTTGAATATTACAGAGCTCCACAGTTCTAATAAGGCGTTACCCAAGCAACACATAAGTTTTATAAGGGTTGAAAATACTTTTATTTGACTATGTTTGTTTATAAAGAAGCTTACTTAACATAAAAGCATGAAGATGTGTTACTCGAGTACTGTCCCGGTACCTTTCTGATTCGGGGCGCTCCTTGTCTTGCACGGGAATGCTTTCCACCTAACTGCTCTTGATTCAAAAAATAATTCATTCTCTCTAGACAAAATGGTTTTTACTAAGGAATGAGTTATGTGCAAATATTTTCGTTTGCTAATGTGAATAATTTCTGCAAAATTAAACGTCGATGTGTATTTTTAATTACACCCTCAGATTTAGTTTCTACCATGGTTTTTCTTTCTGTGTAGAAGCATTTCATTGACAAAACATTTATCTTAAAACTACACCGTATCCTGTCAGTTTGAACGTCATTTTCTCTTGCATAAACTTAGATTAACTTCTTGTGCATATGTAGCACTGAGAGTAACTCAACCATCCCCCATTCTTGACTAAAAAGGGGTTAAAACTTTTATCAGAAGTGCTGCTTTCCCCATGAAATACACATTTTGTGGTTTAACTGCCTCGATTCTCATGTTCGGTTGAAATTTCTGTTCGATTTGTATGAGAGCCGGAGAGGGGAGAAGTCTCAAACCACCATAGAAAAAAATCCCTCCTCCAAAACCCCTACATGTCAAATTTGGTTCCAGTTGCTTGATTAATTCTCGAATTAAGCACAAATTTGTGTTTCATTTCTATGGGAGCCCCCCCCCTTTCAGACGAAAAGGGAGTCTCGAACCATCATCAGATTCTTTTCTGGTCCCAAAAACCCCTGCATACAAATTTTCATAACAGTAGGAAGAATTCGCGTTTTTAGTAGAAATTTGTATTTCATTTGTATTATAGCGTCCCCTTTCCAAAGAGGGGAGGGGTCTCAAACCATTGTGAAAACATTTCTTGCCTTCAAAAACCCCCACATGTCAAATGGGATTCCATTTGTTTGATAAGCTCTCGAGCCCCTCTTCCTTCCCAACGGGGAAGGAGTCTTGAACCATAGGAAGACCTTTCTCCGGCCCCAAAAACTCCTGCATACAAATTTTCATAACACTCTTATGTTTGGTTAAAATTTGTGTTCGATTTGTATGAGAGACCCCCCCCCCCTTACCATTCAAAGAGGAAACATTTCTTGTCTTCAAAAACCTCCACATACTAAATTTGGTTCCATTTATTTGATTAGTTCTCGAGTTGTGCAGAAATTTGTGTTTGTATGGGAGCCCCCCCCCCCCCCTTCGGACGGAGGATGAGTCTTGAACCATCATAAGAAGTTCAGTTCAGTTGGAAGAATTATCATGTTTGGTTTTAATTTGTGTTTCATTTGTATGACACCGACCCCCCCCCCCCCAAGATAAAAAGGAAGGGTATCGAAACACTGCAGAAACATTTCTTGCCTCAAAAATTCCCACATGCCAAGTTTGGTTCCATTTGCTTGATTAGTTCTTGAGTTATGCAGAAACTTCTGTTTAATTTGTATAGGAGCCTCCTCTTCTAGAGAGAGGAGGGGTCTCAACCTACCATAGAAACATTTCTCACCTCCAAAAACTCTCACATGCTAAATTTGGTTTCCTTTGCTTCATTAGTTCTCGAGTTATACAGAAATTTGTTTTTCATTTGTATGGGAGCCCCCCCCTTCAAGAGATGAGAGGGGTCTCAAACTATCATAAGAACCTTTCCCGTCTCCAAAAACTCCTGCATACAAAATTTCACGCCGCTCGGTTGAGTAGTTTTCGATTCTATAAGGTTCCGACAGCCAGACCGGCAGACAGAAATCCATTTTTATATACATAGATAATGTTTGCATTAAAACTTGCTCTGACGAATCTACCCATGCAACATCAATCATAGTAACTCATGAGTCAGCAGACAAAATTTGACAGCTCTATCAGTCGAACTCTAACCATGTTGGCAAAAACAGTGAAGCAACTCCCTTCAGAAGTGTGCGCATTCAAAGAACCAACCCCGCCGCGTTGAAAACGGACATCGTGCGGCACTTTGTGGCACTATTAGACAACAATCAGAGCATCGAAAGAAAGCCCGGTTCCGGACGGCCGAGGACCCTGAGCGACAGGAAGCTTCAAAGGATGCTGAAGTGGAAAACCGAGGGAAAAGTGGCTACATCGCTGCGTGCGCTTGGCCGGGAGGTCGGTTCAACCGGCCAAACAGTGAAAAAGTACCTGGCGAACATGAACATACATGTCAGGAAGCGGAAGTCGCGTCCACTGGTTTCGGAGCTGCAGACAATGACGCAGCGGCAGCGGCTGAATAAGATGGTCAACTTGATTTTCCCGGCGAAACGCGACGTGGCGGTGGTGATAGACGACGAGACATATCTCACCCTGGATGGCAACGACTGGCAGGGCACTTCGTATTTTACTTCCCCCAAGAAGGAAGTGAGCTCCGAAGTGAAGTTAATTTCACACACCAAGTTCCCCAAGAAGGTGCTGCTGTGGCTGACGATCTGCGAGAAGAGGATGTCAAAGCCGCTCTTCTTTTGCTCCGGACTGGCCGTGAACGGGAAAATTTATAGTAAGAAATGCCTGCCGGAAGTTGCGTCGTTTATCAAGAAACACCATAAGGGCAAAGACGTGGTGTTCTGGCCAGATCTGGCGTCGGCCCACTACTTGAAGCGATCATTGGAGGAGATGGAGCGGCTGAATATCGATGTGGTACCCAAGTCGACGAACCCACCCAACGTCCCGCAGCTGCGTCCCATCGAGAATTTCTGGGACAACCTAAAGCGTAAGATTTACTTCAACAATTTTGTCGTGAAAACTGAGGAGGAATTGATAAATAAAACGAAGAAAGGACTCAAAAACATGCCTACACGCATGTTTTCGTCCACCATGGCGAATGTTCCGGTTAACTGCCGGAAGGCCGCTCGCATTTTATTTTGCAAGTAAGCTTAAATAATTACCTTCCATCAGAAATTTTTCAAAAGCAATTATCTGTCTTAGTTTATTTTTATCATCATCCGGAAAAAAGTCAATTTTCTTAATGTAAATGTTAGATTAACCAGATATGCTCAAATCGTACTTCATTACCAAATTCGAGAGATAAATCCCGGATCCCAATAAGCATTTGCTAAGTAGATAAGTTGAATAAGATTCCCTTATGGTCCATTTCAAGCTAAGCTCAGAATTCTGGGCATAATAATCACAAAATCTTTACATGATACAGTAAGAATCAAGAATAAACTGTGTAAGAAATATTCCCTCAGAATTTCATGAAAGATCCACATAGGATGTTTAGTTATAAGGAAACCCTAGCAAGATTAACTGAGATTTATTGATTTATTCGGACAGCCGAGCAAAATTTTCCAGGATTGTGAATGAAAATCGCTACAAATCTTGTTCAATTGTATTTACAAGCAAAACATTCGCGAAAATAAGAACAAGATAAGCTTAGAATCGGAAGAAATTAAGCTTAGAATCAGAAATTCACGTATGGACCTGGGAACCGATACATCATAATCTGTATTGATAATAGGTGTAGAATCATGCATGCTTTCCATCAATCTTCTTAAAATCTTCAGCATTTTCTGCATCTAATTACATGTATTTGCCTCAACTTCCTTCTTTAGAATCATCATCATCAATAATATCATTATCAATAATATTTCTATCTACTTAACGGGCGTGCTCTCAAAATGCAGAAAATGTTGCTGTCCTCTGATAAAGAGAACCCTTAGGACTCTTTGCTATACAATTATCGCAGTTTCGACTAATTTTCAAATCAGGTGCAAATTGTAGATTATTTATGTAGCGACGGAACGAGATAAAATGAGTTCAAAATACATTACTGTTCCGCGACCTCGGCGTAGTGGTTAACATCCATACCTCTCACGCCAAAGTCACGACTTTGAACCTCCGGACAAGTTACGAAAATACTCAAAAGGTATTTGCGTGACTACAATTGCTATTGTCAATTTCAAATGCTTTTCTCATCTGGCTGTTTCAATCAATCAACCTTACTAAAATCAAGCTGGTTAAAATAAAAAGAATTGTTTTCAAATATCTTCAAACCAGAATGAACTCTTCCCATCAAAACCTTCCCCTTTACACATTTGAAAACACTTGAAAGCACGTTTAAGCGCATTCCAACCGAACGATTACACCTACTCCGAGACCATCGCTTACCATTGCCGGGTTCATTTCCGCAGAATCCTTTTAGAGCGCCACCACCGAGCAAAGGGCATGCTTCAAAGAAATCCCCACCGGCAGTGAAGTGCACGAGTCAACCATCCACATAATTTCCGCCCGGTAATGATCGAAAAAACATTTCTCCACTAATAACAATTAATCTCTATACCGCGTCGAAAAATGTTCCTCACTCTGAAACCGCAGAGCAGTATGTTGGCACGTTTGGAAGTGGACTCCACCTCGTCGCTGTGCATGAGAGAAACCCACATCGCTAATGGATTTTTTCCCACATTTTGCTCATCACCGCCAACCGAACCCACCGTGTCTCGATGCATCTCTCAAAGCTCGACTCACAGCAAAAGTGGTCCCCTCGGCTCCAGATGTTCGTCCCACGATGCTTCGTAGTTGCTTGTGGCAAAGTGCTGCCAGCCTACATCCCGTATTATAAAGTATGTCAACAATTAACTCTGAGCTACTGGCGGCACCATTCCACCGCACTTTTGTATTGTGTAAGCAGCTAGGATGTAGGTTTTGTGCCAAAAACTTGTAGCTCTTGGCTGCCGACCGACCAGCAGAAAACGAGCAATTCCTAAAGTACCTAGCCGGAGGGAATGATGGGGGTTGCGAGGGAACCACATAGCAAGCAGATAGAGCGAGCGGAAATGCAATTTTCCAACAGGCAATGAGCATTTTTTCCCCTAGCTTCACTTTTTCTGGCTCTCGTGTCGTCGTCGTCGTCGTTCTCGACAGGAACAACTTTTGCATCCCGTGTAATTGCAGCCATTTGAGCAATGCTACTTTCGTTGGCCGTTTCTCCAACCCTCCCGCAATGGTGGAAGGTTTCATTCTTTCTGCAAATGAATTTCCTTAAAGAATGTAGCATTTTTCGAGGTCTGCTTTTGCCTGCGATGGGTCGGTCGATGGAGGGGGGGGGGGGGGGGGGGGCGGGCAGGATACTGCAAATCGTAGGCTCACTGAGAACACAAGCACTTGTGCTCTGGGATAATTGGCACAATTTTCGTACAATTTTCTATCTCGTGTAATCTTCTGCTTGAATTGGGGGAAATCAATTAAAATAATGGAATGGTTTGGGTCGTAGCAGGACTGTGACTGTTTTGGTACGTTTATTTGTTTGAATCATTTTGATAATGGTGATCTTATGGGTGATCCCTTTTAACTGCGATAACATTCTCACGGTTGAGTGCAACTAATGAAACCATGGAACATAAAACAATTGAAGGGAGAACAAATTGCCTTTTAATTAAATCTGAGAACTTTTACAGAACTTGTCATTACATTGAGGTTATTTTTGAAGTCAAGACAGCTATGCTTTTGTAAGGCACCAGGTGGGTTTCCACCGATCTACGAAATTTGGAAGAAGTCTGCATTGAGTTATCTCAAATTATAATATTCCGCCCGCTATATCACGAAGCATTGCGATTAGTTACGCAGATTGCAAATAATGAGATCATTGGGTATAAGATCAAGTGTCCCCTGTTGGTACTAAACAGATAAGCTTTGAAATCAATTGAAACATAAAGTTGCCAGAAGGCACGAAATGCTTCTAGGGAATCTAATTTCACAAAATCCATCAACCGTAACTATAAACGGATTAGCATGGATTACTTTGATGCGCACTATTTTGTTATCGGGTATTGTCGCGTTGTCTATTGTTTCGGTTACCTATTGTCCGGTGGCGCGGATGATCAAGAGAGCACAGAAAAAAAAACAGCAAAGCTGTTTCCCGATTAGATGTGGTGGTTCGCCGGGTGTGGGGTGCCGATGGTGGGTTAATTATGATCCATGGTTTTGGTTCGCCATGCTCGCCGTGCCAATATATCCTGGAACGAGTAAACCACTATCCTATTTTGTGACTGGCTTCGGTATAAATCGATCCAATCTGCCTATCAAGTGTTGATATAATTCACATTGTTTTCTTAATGAAAAACCACCAGCACACTTTATGAGTGACCTTAAAAGCATCGTTGTGTTGGTTTAAATCAGTTCAAATTAAAAAATCGGTACTAAAGATTGTACTCGACAAAAATGATCACCATTTTAAAGTGGATATGTTTAAAACTTTCAGGTAATAAATAAACACATAGGGTATGTGTCCCTTAACTCAGCCTAATATGCAACGATCGATTACATTTTTTATTCTAACTCATAAAGTATTTGAGCTGGAAGCGATATTTAACTAGTTATACACTTGCTTAGATAAGTTTGATAAGACATTTGAGAGTATGAATCCCGAAAAGGTACACAGTTTATTTTATTAAGTCAGAAACTTTCGAAGGATATGGATGTAATGTCGGTCTGAAGGCATCAAATTGGGTCTAATCATGGATGCAAATTCGTTTCACTCGATAGATTTGTTTTTAAATGTAGTCTACGTACGATTTTTTTGTCTGATTTTCTGATTTAAGGCGTTCCAATTGTATTCGCACTACCCAACACAAAATTTCACAAATCACACTATAATAAAACTACCTAGAAACAGTTTATTGATTTTCACATATGATTTAGTGGTCATTTGATAGTCAAAACATTATAATCCACTCTGCACAGATTTTGTTCCTTTAGTTTAGTTTTGATGAGCCATATCAAAAACATAGAACTGAAACTCAGACATTATTATAGAAGATTTTACCAACAACATGTTTACTACGCTATTCATACAACAGGCCATAGTTGGGAACATAGAAAAACATATGTCTTTAACATTGGGTCCACGGTTTTCCTTCTAAGTATATCATTGTTATTTTGCCTTTGTGAACAGTCAATTTATAAAGTGTGATTATTTTCTGTACATATAGCATTGCTCAGTTTATCGGTTCAATTATGCCAAATTTAGATAATTCAAAGATCGTGCAGATAATCTGTTCAGCTTAGCCAGAGGAGTTAAGGAAATCGGAAATTATGCAGATGTCAACAACTACAAATTGATTTATAATGTCTCAATTGCTTCATAATAAATCCGTCGTCCTGATAGCAACATGATTTTGTTGAAAATGTCCGACTTAATAACATATTTGGTGCATAGGCCAAATGAAGGAGCAAGGTTAACATAACATCACTATAAGCTATGTTTATGCAAAATTTGCTTATTCAACCTCCTCTCCTAGGCTAAATGCCTGCACCTTGAACTTAACGCTTCCCATCAAATCCTGTGTAATATAGGCGCCATTTTTCTTACACATTTTCATCCACTCTTTCTTCAAATCCTTGTCGTTTTTGAAGAACTTCCCTGTTTTCCGGAGCTTGCCCTTGATAGTCCCCCAGAATTTTTCTGTTGGGCGAAATTCGGGCGAGTTTGGGGAATTTGCCTCCATCGGCTCAAAACCAAAATCGTTTCCTTCGAACCACTCGATCACTGGTTTCGCATAATGGCACGATGCCAGATCCGGCCAAACCAGAGTGTCACCTTCGTGGGACCGGAGAAAGGGCAGCAGGCGCTTCTAGAGGCATTCTTCTCTATATATTTAGCCATTGATGGTGCTGGTCATTATGTACAGCTTGCTGAATTTGCCGCAGCCACCGACTGCCTGCCACACTTCCAGTACTTCTTGGCAAATTTGTCGACCTTCCTCTCCCGAAAAATCCCCGCGGGACTTGCCACCAGAAACTCCGCTTTAATGTACTACTCGTCGTCCATTACGATGCATTTCCGGCTACACCAACCACTCGCGGTACAGCCTCTTGGCGCGGGATTTGGCCACCGTATTCTGTTTATCGGTTTGGTTTGGCGCCTTCCTTAACTTGAAGACACGACGTACGGCTCGCTTCATTATCTGCTTGACGAATCAGACGGAAGAAGTAACTTGCTTGGCTACGTCCCGAATCCAACGGTTTGGATTTCGCTTGAAGTAAAAAAAAATAGATGAGCAAGAATATTAAAGAATGAGTTGTTTACTGCCGATATTTCAAAATTAAGTGCTCGTTTTATTTTTTTATTTTAACGTAGGACTACGTTTCTCTTTGGAGCAACCTATTCAAGAGCAACCTATTCAACCTTTGGAGCAAATGTGTCAAAAAACCATTGCTTGAAAATAACGCGTGTCATCCAGGCATTCTTGGACGAGAAGTACAGCAATGGAATATGGATATTTTTGAACGCCCGGGGGTTCTTGGAATACCCAATCATCAATTTTCCTTCAATTGGCAGCTTATGTGAGCCTGATGCATTGGCACAGGGCATAAAAGTGACCCGTTGTTTAGCCGTCTTGTGCCCTGGAGCTGATTTTTCCTGATTGTGCACCAGGGTATGTTCTGGCAGAGATTTGAAAAACAACGCAGACTCATCTGCGTTGTATATTTGATCAGCTGATAGCCCACATTCAGTCACGCGGCCGTACCGTTTTTTGAAGTTATGCAACCATTTTGGGCTAAACTTGAAGCTGATCGGTATGTTAAGTTTATCCGCAAATTTTTAAGCTTGCAATTTGATCAGCATAGCCGGCGTCGGTGGTGTAGTGGTAAGCGTGACTGCTACTTGGCACCCCAGTGGGTCTGGGTTCAATCCCAGTCGACGTCGGTGGTTTTTCTGAGGCGAAAAAACTGGTCACGTCTTCCTTCGGAAGGGAAGTAAAGCCGTTGGTCCCGGTTCATATTCATGAGTCGTTAGGTAGGGTCCAGGTGGTGGAGTCGTCTTCCTGGCGTCGGTGATTGTCACCATGTGAGGAAATAGGCCGACGTAAAATAAAAAAAAAAAAAAAATTTGATCAGCTTTGTCGTAACCCTCTGATTTTTGTCCCGCTTTTGAAGAAACCAATAAAAAAGAGCTTGCTCTAGCTGATGCTATTTGCCTTTTCTTTTTATGGTTTACGTTGTAACCCATAGACGAGTTATGCAGAATTTTCTTTCCGTTCAGTTCGATTTTACGTATGGCAGATCTATCCACCCCTAACTTCTTGGCAAGATCTGTTTTGGACATCTCTTTTTTGTTCAGATGTTGCAGAATCTCAAGTTTTTGCTTAATGGTGAGTGATTTTCGTTTGATTTTGCCATGATTTTCATTTCATTTCGCTATGCTGGGTTTTGAATAAACATAATTGATTTCAATACAATGATCGACGATTGTTTAAATTCTATGTTACCTTAGCTGATCGCCGTGTTCGTCTTTAAATATCTGGAACACTTTCACTTTTTATGAACTTTTTTCAATTGCATCCACGGGGCAGTATTTTGCGAACCCGCACAAGAATTTGAAAAATAATTTGACACTTATGCTCGTACAGTGTTTCAGTTTCTGCGCTCACTGACGATAAAGCTGAGACAAGTAAACAAAATTCAGCTGCTTAAATGCGCATGGCTTATTCTCAACTTGCATTAAGTACGTTAATGTTCGTGAGAGCACTTCGCGAACCCTTTGCGTTTCTGGTAGCGCGTGTGAAGTCTCAAACGCAATGCAATGGAAAATACACGATAGGGGGGCGGTTCGGGGGATAGCCCATTTTTTTTTTTGGTAATTTTTCTGTGCGCGCTTTTTCTCTGCTTTTTGTTTGCGGTTTTAATGGGGTTTTAATAGAGAAATTTACAGCAGTTTTATCTTTTGGAAATTTTTTATTATTTTTGGGGTGTGTGGTGTGTGTGTGCAGAGAGAAAAAATTATGTATTTTTTTTTTATTTTAGGCGTCGGCCGCGGGGGGGTGTGGGGGGGGGGGGGGGTGGTTTGTTTTATTATTGGTTGGTAGGGGTCGCTTTTTTCTCCCCCCCCCCCTCCATAGACTTCTCTATCACCGTTAGTATTTGTGAGCGGTTTCACTGATACATACGTTTAACTGGTTGAAAATAGTAAACAAACCGCTGTCAAGTCCACTTCAGGAAAATGGTAAGGGATCTAATTTCGTTATAGTTTATATGATTTTGATGTTAAAATTATTGATTTTAAGGATTGTGAAGCTGCAGCACAAAGATACCGTCGGAAAGTGGAAATGTGCTACGGTATCGACCCGTCAACGTTGAAAACGATACCGCAAGAGGTGCCATTAATGGTAACATTTGCCAACATCTACCAGTTTCTGGTTGTGGATCTCAACCCATTTACTGGTGAACCAAAAGCTTGTTCAAAAGGAATGGATGCCATTCTTTAATACAAAAACGGTTGGGTCAAGAGTGTTTCCGGGCGAAAAGTGCATGATATATATGTGGTGCAAGGAGTTGTTCGGCATTCGTTCGCGCTCAACGAAAAGCCTCTCAGCCCTTGGATGCTAATAGACGAGCGTGGTAAGATTCTTGCAGCACATTGCAGTTGCGCTATCGGCCTTCTAGAAGCATGTAGTCACGTAGGGGCAACTCTGTTTGCCCTTGAAGGGATTTGAACGTCCGTCCTCGAGAAAAAGGTAAATGTTTGTTGGCTTAGGTCCGTACGATTTTATGAATAAGATCGTTCTTCACTTTTAGTTGTCTGTAACAGACTTGCCGGTGCACGATATGATCGCAGGAAGCTCTGCCCACGAACGGTTGGGCTTTGGGAAGCTGTCACGTTTTTTCCCTGTTTTTTTACGGGGGTGAAAAAAATATTTAAAAAAACCCAAAAAAAACCCCCGGGGGGGGGAGGGAATGGGTGGGGTAAGGCCAAAAAAGTAAAACCTAAAATTTGTTGGGGGGGGGAAAAAAACAAAAACACGGTGGGGGGTGGGGGGGGGTTACCGGGGGGGGGCCTTTTCTTTTTTTTCCGGGGGGTCGCGAGGGAGGAAGGGAAAGAGCGTTTTACCTGAGAGAAAGGGAAGAAAGAAGAAGAGAGGGGGGAGAAAATATTGGCCCGGGGGGGGACATAAGATTTTAGGGGGCATATATCGGAGATTTTTGTGATTTTTCGGTTATTTATTTTACCATATAAGGTTAATGTTGATCATAAGAATATAAATGAGTTTCGGATATCACGTACATCCAAGAGGTCTTGAAACGGTAAAATAAATTGTGTTCTTCAAAAGCTTGAATGGCGAGAAATCAGTACTTATTTATTTAAGCTGTCCTACTACCCATTAGGACCCCATGTTTATATTCATATTTCCCCAAGAAACTCGATTGAGGGCTGCTTGTTTCCTCAAGTGACCACACTTCATTATTTAACTACGAGTATGGGGAAGTCTAGAATGCATGTTTTGCTTTATCCATTATTTGTTATACGTATTTGCTTTTATAGCTAAATATAGGAATAAAGTACCCTGTCTTAAGTTGGTTAATTTTAACACAATTGCAGTTGAACACATCCTTTCAAACCCGGAACCAATATTTAGTGGTTGAATAAGCATTGCATAGTATTTTTTTGCTTCGTTTTTAAAACACATCTTTAAATCCACAGGTCCAAATATTTGGATAATGAACCAAAAAATGATGCTTCGGCTAAAGATCTTTTTTTGAAATGTGTTTGAGACAAATTGTGATGATGACTGATCAAACCTCGTAGTGCATCATGTTCTTCATCTGCAAACGAGCACTTCAAACACGTATCTACTAATTGTACCAAGTTAGTACAATAAATCCATACTTCATCCTCCATTGGGACAAACTTCAAAACAATAAATGTAAAATAACGGCTGAATATGCGCATTTCATTCGATGTTAAACTTTTGATGAAAGTAGCGATAATGAACTCTCTGACCAAAACCTAAACACCTAGAATGTTATAAATTAAATTTAATCACACCAAAAATTTATTTTATATACATTGTTGGGTAAATTCATAAATTGTCTCGTTTCAGCAGATAAACTCTAGGATTTTTCCAGGACACAAGGAAGGAACACCCATCCCAGTTTTTCCCTTTTACTAATTTCAGAGAGCGAACAATGGCGCTTAAACTTAGGTTCATGAGCCAGGACACAAGGTGGATATACCTTTGTCTTTCTCAAAGAAGCCAGGAAAAATGGAGTGACATTAACCTTCTTAGCAACGCCACTCCCAACGATTCACCTAAACCTACAAAATCGAGATGGAAGGACGGTTGTCCCCGTTTCCTCTTTCTTACGATCCGAAAATATTCGTTGATTAACTTATTCATTAAGTGGATAATTTAATTGCCGTTTAGTTTTGAATCTTCTTTTACCTCCAACGCTACACAGTGGGCCTGGCCGTTTTAATATTTTTGTCATATTACAGATATGCCACAAACATTAATTTTGCTAAGAAAAGTACTGGTTATAGTATTTTCCAGGATGCTTTTAATTACTGGCTGTGTGAGCGTTAGAATAGAATAGAATAGAATAACGTAGGACTACGTTTCTCTTTTCTATAGGGCCTGTTCATAAACCACGTAGACTTATTTTTGAAAATCCCCGACCCCCCCCCCCTGTGTTTTTTTTTTTTTTTTTTTTTTTGGGGGGGGCCCCCCCCCCCAAAAAGTCTACGTGGTTTATGAATAGCCCCATACCGGGTGTCATTTCAAAATTTTGAAAAATGAGAACGTTACGCAAAAGTGAAAGGTTTTTGAACGATAGTATCTCTCGTTTGACTAAACAAAATGACTTCATTTATACACCATTTGATCATGAAAACTTACAAATATTTTGCATTAAAATTTCAATTATGTAATATTAGTA
The DNA here is from genome assembly GCA_024533555.2 of Aedes koreicus. Classification (NCBI taxonomy): domain Eukaryota; kingdom Metazoa; phylum Arthropoda; class Insecta; order Diptera; family Culicidae; genus Aedes; species Aedes koreicus. The sequence continues at coordinate 121,057 of JAHHFK020004447.1, forward strand.
TAAGTAGCTCAATTTATCACTTAAAAATGACCTACTTTTGTTCCCATACAAATCTACACATGAACAGGTTGATAATATAGTTTTTCCTCTCCGGGTCCTCAAAAGCGGGTAACAAATTGTCTTCTTTCTATTTCATTTAGTTTTATTCCATGTTAAATATAGCACTAGCCACACCCCTCAGCTGTAATATTATTTTGCTTTATTGCCGGTGCCTGATTTTATAACTGAAACCTGTCCCCTCTTTTGAATTTTGCTTCGTACTGCATTTTCGTACCTCTCTTCTCTGGAGGCAATGCTATCAACACCAGTATAAGGCACAAGATTTGAAACAAAATGATTTCATTGGGATATTCAGGTTCGATTGATCGAGGGTTGTGTTTTTCGCTGTCTCGTTACGAAGATTTTTTCGCCTGAGCTTCCTCATCAACAAACCAGAAAAAAGCGCTGCCAAGTTTTTTAGGTTTTCCCCGCTCGCTCTTGGGCGGGGGGGGGGGTAAAAAAAATAATAAACCCGGGGGGCACCCGTTCCGTTCGGAAGCCCGACGGGGGGGGGGGCCCCCCCGGGGGCAAAGCGATGTGTGCGATAAAAAAATTAATAAAAAAATGTGGGGGCTTCGTGGTCAAGCGGTTAGTGGCGTCATCCGTCGTTCAGGCGATTGCCATGAAGTGAGGGTTCGATTCCCGCTCCAGCCTGTGAAACTTTTCGCAAAACGAAAATGTCCACACTGGGTGTTAGGATAAGTTGTCCGTTGTAATTCACTATATCTCGAGTACTTTTTCAAACAGACGTATCTGATTTTGTAAACAAAGAGGAGAAGTAAGATTCAAACGCTAAATTCTTGAAACCCTTAGCACTTTCATGCAAACTAGGGCCACCAACACAAGGAATAACATTTCTCTCACATGATGGTGATGCTACTTTCCGTGAGGGTGCTGAGGGTTTTGAGAAATTTACGTTTGAATCTTACTTCCCCTCTTTGTTTACAAAATCAGATACGTCTGTTTGAAAAAGTACTCGAGATATGTTCGATGTTCAGTCTGTACAACCTCGAGTTGAGGACGGTGTAAATGTCTCTTAGCTGATTTTTTTTTCACTAAACTGAACCGAAGTTCATAAGAGGGGACGGGTCATGCAAAATAATAAAAACATTTTAATATTAACCAACTATGTGAGTTATGATATGTATAAATAAGATGATACCATTCTTACTTTGCACCAACGCGATCCTATGTGATCCTCGCGGTTATATCCCTGATATAACCCACCTCTAACTTTATAACTGAAGCCCGTCCCCTCTTATAGAATTTGCTTCGTACTGCATTCTCGTGCCTCTCTTCTTTGTAGGCAATGTATAAAGTACATGATTCGAATCAAAATGTTAAATTAAGTTAAATTGAGGAGTTTAATAAACTACTATTATTTTATTTATATGGCATAACGGCACAATACTATAACAAAGCCTGATACACAATATCGCTCCATAATGCCCGATTCGTGGCTGCTCCTCACCAATCCCTTGGGCACCTTGTACACCCTAGGTCACCACGTGGTCTGCCCATCTTGCTCGTTGCACCCCACGTCGTCTCGTACCAACCAGATTCCCGTCGAACACCATTTTTGCAGGATTCTAGCAACATGTCCTGCCCAGCGTATCCTTCCAGCTTTTGCCACCTTATGAATACTGGGTTCGTCGGCGAGTTGCGTGAGCTCATGGTTCATCCTTTGCCTCCATAGTCCGTCCTCCTGTACTCCACCAAAGATGGTTCTTAACACCCGTCGCTCAAAAACTCCGAGTGCTCGCAGGTCCACTTCAAGCATTGTCCACGTCTCATGCCCGTAGAGAACAACCGGTCTTATTAGCGTTTTGTACAGGATGCACTTCGTACGGGAGCTAAGTCTGTTTGACCGTAGTTGCTTGTGGAGCCCATAGTAGGCACGACTCCAACTGATAATCCGCCATCGGATATCACGGCTGTTATCGTTGTCCGCAGTAACCAGTGAGCCGAGATAGACAAATTCATCGACTACCTCGAACTCATTGCCGTCGATCGTTACACTGCTGCCCAGTCGGGTCCTGTCGTGCTCGGTTCCGCTTGCCAGCATGTACGTCGTTTTGGACGTATTTATCTTCAACCCAATCTTCTCTGCTTCACGCTTTAGTCTGGTGGACTGCTCTGCCACCGCCTCAAATGTTCTGCCGACAATATCCACGTCATCGGCAAAGCAGATAAATTGACCGGATCTGTTCAAAAACGTGCCTCGCATGCTAAACGCCGCTCGTCGCATAACACCTTCAAGAACAATGTTGAACAGGAGGCAAGAGAGACCATCAGAGCCCCCTGCGGGATTCGAATGAACCCGATAATCCACCCGATATCCTCACACAGCACTGGGCTCCATCCATCGTAGCCTTGATAAGTCGGGTCAGCTTCCCCAATAATAAACTATGAAATAATATAACCAATTAATAAACTACTATCCGGATTAAAATTATGGTGGTTCAAATTCTTAGGCGTATCATAATCATCGTCGTTACGTCGGACGTCCGATTGAATTTTAGAATAAACGAGCTTGTATTTAAGTGAAATTTTCGTGATTCATCCTGAACAACCTTTGCATATTATCAAAAATAGTACAGTTTGGATTGTTTGAGGCATTCAGTCGAGAATGGGGAAGTCGACAGAGATTTTTTGTTAAAGCCGAATTGATTTTTTTTTCATTAAACTTAACTGAAAGAGCAATGGCTAGGTTTGTAGAACATTTAATAAGATGGGACGGGTCAAGCGAAATAATAAAAACATTTTAATATTAACCAACTATATGTGTTACGTATACGTATAAATAAGATGATGCCATTATAACTATACACCAACGTGGTGAACGTAGCGGATATATCCCTGATATAAAGGGTGTCCACGATGAAATTGCCACACTATGAAATTGCTCTAACTTTTTAACCGTTGGGTAGAATTTAATGAAAATTTGAGTGAATTTAGTTCATAGTGCATTATTTACATCCTGCAAGTTTTAAAGTCCTGTGATCAAAACTCGCGGAAATGGAGTCGAAAGAACAGCTCGTGCGTGATAAAATCTTGCGCATTCATCACGAGAACAAGGATCTCTCGCATCGTTCCATCGCTAAAACGTTGGGAATCGCGAATTCCACGGTGTCGCGAGTGATTAAGCGGTTCGAGGAACGGTTGACCACCGATCGGAAGCCCAGAAGTGAAGGAAAAAGTATTCCGTACAACACCAAAAATTACAACCACGTAGTTGGGGCCTTCAACCGAAATCCGAACGCCTCCGTTGGGGATGTGGCTAAGAAGCTGCACCTAAGCCGAAGTTTTGTCCAGAAGGCCAAAACTAAGGCTGGGCTTCGAACGTTGAAGGTACAAAAGGCCCCTAATCGCGACGAGAAGCAGAACAAGTCCGCCAAAACCCGTGCCAGGAAGTTGTACCTCAACATGCTGACGAAAGTTGAATGCTGCATCATGGACGACGAAACATATGTGAAGGCCGACTTCAAACAGATCCCCGGCAACCTGTTTTTCACGGCCAAGGAAAAGTTCAGCGTTCCGGAGCATGTCCGCACTCAGAAGATGTCCAAATTTGCGAAGAAATTCCTGGTTTGGCAAGCCATCTGCACGTGCGGGAAGCGGAGTGCACCTTTCGTGACCCAGGACACGATGAACGGACAGGTGTACATAAAAGAGTGCCTCCAGAAGCGGCTGCTTCCTCTCCTGAAGGCCCACAACGTCCCAACAATCTTCTGGCCGGATTTGGCCTCATGCCACTACTCCAAGGACGTGCTGAAGTGGTATGCGGACAATAAGGTCAATTTCGTGCCGAAAATGTTCAACCCTCCCAACACTCCGGAGCTCCGCCCCATCGAGAAGTACTGGGCGATTATGAAGCAGCACCTTCTTAAACGACCTAAGGTAGTGAAGACAGTCGAGGAACTGAAGAAAGTATGGGTTTACATGCAAAAAACGGTTGATTCACAGGTTGTGCAGAATCTTATGGCCGGGGTTAAGGCCAAGGTGCGGGCATTTGCGTATGGACTGTAAATAAAATACGAGTAAAATGGTTAAATGAAGTTTAATAGTTATTTCTCAATCCCTGAAAATTTGATGGCAATCGGATGAAAACTCGAATTTTGCGAATCAATTTTGTGTGTGGCAATTTCATCGTGGACACCCTTTAACTCACCACTAGTTTTTTGATGAAGACTATTCAATTAACCTAAATGATGAGACGTAGGTGCATCCATGGATAGACCCAATATTCTGCTTATAGACCGACATTACATCCATACCCATCGAAAGTTTACATCTTTAGAAAGTAAGTTGTTCAAATTTTTGTGGATTAGAACAGAAAACGTCTTATTAAGCTTATCTTAGCCAACGTTTTCCCAGTATTACTTTGTTTCCAGCTCAATTACTTTATGAGTTAAAACTAAAAATGTAGTCCACCATTGCATATTATGCTGAGTCAAGGGGTCCTACTTTTTATATTCAGGGGTAAGTTTTGTTCATGTTATTAGGTAGCAAATAAATTATAAACAGATAAATAGTTCGTTATGAAAACGGCAAATGCTAACTGGAAGAAATCAGCCAATGGTTTTGGGAAAACTTAAAATGAGGAATGAAAAGCAAAAAGCGAAACACGTGTGAACATATTGATGTCTACCAAGCGATTTGAATAAAATAAAATTAGATCTTAAAACACCGCACAGTTTCACGCAAGAATCAGCCACGATCTTCGTTGAGATTTTTAAGAAACAATCGCTAAAGATATAAGGCTTAACAACTTTTTACCACGAAATTTATCTTTCTCTTTTAAGAAAATATTACTAGGACTAAGACTCCACTAGGAATTGGTGAAATCCCGAGCATAAAAAATAAAATAAAAAATAGAATATGAGTATAACAACATTTTTCGGATTGAATAGCTGTAAGTAAGAATAACCCATGGATGAACTTCTTATCAAAATATCGTTGCATTGCAGTGCTGGAAAAGATTTTAATCATGGAAGCTGCAAAATTGCTTCAAAAGAGCCAAACTTAAAAAAAAAACAGCACAAAAATATCTCAAACCCTCCTCCCACGTTGCGGGGCCTTTTGTCATACGCATGCACTCATCCTCCGGAATCAGCAGCACTCAGTCTGGTTCCGTTCATCCTCGATCGATCCTGACTGGGTGGTGGTTTGCCGCACTGCGCAAACCGGCAGACAACACGAAATTCACAGGAAATTGTTCTCCAGTCAACCTTCCAGTCACAGCATGGATCGAACAACGACCATCATACGAGGACGAGGACGACGACGACGTTGACTGCGGGGTGCTGGAAAAGTTGGCCGAAAATTTTGAGCCATTTAGAAGGGAATGTAATATTCATGAGACGAGATGATGTAGGACACACGGTAAAGCGGAAACTTTCGTTCGTTCCGGCAGACTTTGTCGGTAGATATATGTAGGAGATACATGGTGGGCATGTACGGTTGGTAGGTCGGTCTGTACGTGCCTACCATTTAGAAATAATCGAACGGAGCTGCTGGGTGGAAGAAAGCATTGCATTGGATTGGATGAACGGCCAGCAGTAGTGGCTGCGGTTGGTATGTATGGTTGCTGTCTTGGGGGATTTATTTGACCCACTTCGACGTTAGATGATGATGAGCCATATGTACGAGGCTGCAGGAGCTACATATTTGATGTGGGTTCAAGCTCAAGCAACTTCTGGTCTTCTTCGACTAATGGAAGTTTAAAGCAATCCAGGAAAAGTAAGTTAAAGTGTTCTAAAACGAAATGTGAAGTGATTCTTTGCAAAGTAATTTTCCGGAAATGGTTGCGGAATGTACTCAAACGATTAAAACTCGAGAAAAAGAACAGTTTTCTCACTCGTCCAATTCCAACTTCTCACCGGCGGTGGATCGTTAAAGAAATCCCATTCAAAACTAACACTATTTTTATCGCTTCCCATCGTAGCCCATTGAGAATGTCTTCATCCTTATCCCCGAAAAAACAACACCGGGAAAACAGAATCATTGAAAGACGAGCATGGCTATCGAGCAGTGAAATGGAATTGTTACCGTTTGCCAGTTCTTCTTTTTTTTTCGATTTTTTTTTCGCTAAGAAATAGGATACTCACATTATGCTTCCACACCACTTTGTATGCAGACGGATTTGCATTCACTTTACATTCAAAGTACACGTCATCTCCTTCCTCGATGTCTTCCGGATTCATATTCGTCCCCAGCTCGAGCTTGAGCGTGGGAAGATCTGCAAGAAAATGGAAAACGAAAAAAAAAAACGTTGTTAGAACGAATAAGTGTTACGGACAAATGGAAAGTGATGGCGCAGTAAAAGAAAAGACGACCATCGTCGTCGTTGTCTGCGCGTTCCGAGAAAAGAGAAAAGAAGAAAAAAAAAACCGTTCTGAGTGATAGCGATATGGTGGCGGAAAAAAGGTGAACTCCGGACCGGAAATATCCATATCATTTTCATAGGATAATACGATCGGAACGGAAAACTAGCTGGTATATGTGCACGTCTGGGATGGCTTTTACCGTAGTCATCCTACCGGCTTGAGATAAGAAAGAAGAATGGGAAAAATAAACTTGTTCGCATTAAAATTAAATGCTGAGAGGCGACTGCTCCAGAAGCAATTCCCTTGTCAGGATTTCTTTTTTTTTTGTTTTTTTCTTGTCGAGAGAAGATTATCAGATACGTTTGGAAGTGGATGGATAGCTTTTGCGAGAAAAGTTTAACATCATAATGCTGGCAATTCGAAGACTCATTTGGATATCAACATGAAATTGAAATCAAAATTTGATTGCTCTTTACGACAGTCAAATTTGATATTTTATTTACACAGTTTGAAAGAAACATATAAACTTCTGCGTTATCTAATGCAGATTTGATGGAATGCTGGATTTGGGAAACATTCATTGAATATTTTACATTAAAGCCAGATATCGCCTATATCAGGTCTTATATGAAAGATGGCAAACAATTTCTTTGTTTACGCTTGCTTTGGTGTAGGTTCTACATAAAAAAAGTACGCATATGCACCAGGGAATACACACGGCAATGAAAGATTTAAGGGGTTATATACCTTTTTTTCGAAAAAAAAATTGAAAAGTTTGAATTTTTTAAAGGTATGTAGCAATCTTTTTATTACATGAATGATTTTATTTTCTGACCGTACAGTCTGTTGATAATGTTTATGAAAAAAATTGTGAAAACATGTTAAATATTTTTTAAGGGGTGGCTGTTTCCCTTAAACGCCTTTTTTTTGGAAGTGCCTTGCGGTAATAACTCCCCAGGTCGAACAGGTCAACTGAAACCATAAAAATAAAAAAATAAAATCATTAGTTTAGAGTAATTCCGTGTATCTGAACAATCGTTTTTTTATTTTTTTTTTGTGCATACGTTTTATGCAAAAGTTGAATTTTTCGGTCGCTAGAGGTTTTACTAAAAAATTCATTTCGGCGAAATAAAAATTTGTGCATGAAAAATGGATCGTTCAAACCAAGGGGTGTCTCACTGATATCGAGCGCAGCAAATTTAAATCAGATTGTAGTCACTTCAAAGTGAATAATCTCGATTTCCCGATCTAGTAGCACAGTCAATTTCATTGTTTTGTTTATCTACTCGCAACGAAACGGCAATTACGTGATAAAAAGTACTGCCTGCGATAACTTAAGAACTTAAAGAGAAACTTCCGTGCTGGTTTGGATAAAAAATCATCTGCTTCAATGTCTCTACCGGAGCATTCAATCGACAACGTACAAGAGCGGATAAGAGTTTCTAAAGACTGTATTCGATGAAATTTGGACACACAATATAGGTCACCAAAAATTTTTCTTGAGCCTGATTCTTTTCAAACTTTCTGGAAATAAAGTACTACTAAATGATTAAGTTTTGACATCATTGGTTTATTCAACCTCTTCTCCCAACCCAAATGCCCGCACCTTTGCTATGACCCCTTTCATAAAATTTTGGGCAAAGGACCGACTTGCTTACTTACTTTTCACCACACTTTCTTTGGTTCAAGTTCATTTTCTATCAGACTAACAGGAGTTTTAACGAGCTTTGCCTTCATGATTGCCCAAAATTTTTCAATTGGGTGAAGTTCCGGAGTGTTTGGAGGGTTGATGTCTTTTGGTACAAAAACTACATTAAAGGGTGTATTCGATAAAAATGGCACACACATATATACTCATCAAAATTAAACTGATTATCGGATTTTCTTGAAATTTTCAGGGCATGAAGAACTACTAATGAGTTTTGATTTACAACATTTGTTTTATTCAATTTCGTCTCCCATCCCGAATGCCCGCACCTTCCTTTTCACTCCACCCATCCAATTTTGTACAACCGATTTCCCAGTGTTTTTGTTGTTTTTACCCAAATTTTCTTCAATTCTAGCTCTGTTTTTATAGTTTTGGGATGTTTGCGAAGTTCCGTTTTCATAATTGCCCAGAATTTTTCAATTGGACGAAGCTCCGGTGAATTTGGTGGGTTCATATCCTTTGGCACAAACTCCGTTGGCTCGGTACCACTCCAATACGTTTCGAGCGTAGTGGCAGGATGCTAGATCAGGCCAAAACAGAGTTGATCCTTTGTGCTTCTTAATGAATGGCAAGAGACGCTTCTTAAGGCACTCTTCCGTGTAAATCGCACAGTTTATTGTTCCGGAAGTGATGAAGGGAGCACTTATTTCACCACATCCGTACAACGCCTGCCAGTTTAGAAACTTCTTTGCAAATTTCGATAGTTTCTTCTTTCGAACATCCTCCGGAACATCGAACTTCGACTTGGCAACGAAATATTCTTGCCCAGGAAGTTGACGGAAGTCGGCCTCGACGTATGTTTCGTCATCCATCACGATGCAACCGGATTTGGTGAGCAGCTTCGTGTAAAGTTTCCGGGCGCGGGTTTTCGCAGTGATGTTTTGTTTTTCATTCCGGTTTGGGGCTTTTTGCACTTTGTAAACATGTAACCCAGCACGCTTCATGGTTTTCTGCACAAAACCGACTGACACCTTAGACTTTTTAGCGACATCTCGAATTGACATGTTTGGACGGTTCTTGAATTGTTGTACGACTTTCCTGGCCATTTTACTGTCCATTGGACCACTTTTACGACCACTCCCTTCCTTCCTTTGGACACTCAGACGCTCCTTGAAGGTTCTTATTACACGAGACACAGTTGTATTTGCAATTCCAAGCCTTTTAGCAATCCACCGGTGGGACGCCCCTGGATTTTGATTGTGAGTGCACAAAATTTTCTCTCGGACAATTTCTTGTTTCGACGACATAACTGGAACTACTGAATGTATAACTATGAAACTTGGCAGATGTAAATAATACACTATGGATAAGATCTACTCAAATTTCTAGGTTTTTTACTCATACGATTCAAAAGTTGCAGAAGATTTTCTGTGTGCCATTTTTATCGAATACACCCTTTATTATCTTTGTACCAGTCTATGACAGGCCGGCCATAGTGGCAAGATGCCAAATCCGGCCAAAACAGTGTCGGGCCATCGTGAGATCTCAAGAAGGGAAGAAGTCTCAGAGGTGATAAAGGGCTGACTCATTTTGCCACATCCACAGATCGCTTGCCAGACAAGGAATTTTTTGGCGAATTTCTACGGTTTCTTCTTCCGTACACTCTCCGGAACGGCCAAATTTGAGGTGGCGACGTAGTGTTCCTGTCCTGGCATTTGTTTGGTGTCGGCTTTAATGTAGGTCTCATCGTCCATCACAATGCAGAACGGTTTTGTGAGCCACTCCCTGTACAGTTTTCTTGCACGAGTTTTGGCTACCGAGTTCTGTTTATCACTCCGGTTCGGTGCCTTCTGGACCTTGTACACATGTAATCCAGAACGTTTCATTGTTTTCTGCACAAAACAAACTGAAACTTTCGCCTTTTTCGCAACATCCCTGATCGAAATGTTGGGATAACGCTTAAATTGGTTCAATACCATCCTGGCCTTCTCCGGATTTGATGTGCCACGTTTTTTGCCACTACCATTTTTCCGCTTGGTTGTCTTACGGTCCTTGAACGTTTTGATCACATGAGATACGGTTGAATGTGCGATTCCGAGCTGTTTTCCGATCCATCGATGAGAATCGTTTGGGTTTTCGAAGTGAGTGCCCAAAATTTGTTGGCGCACTATTTCTTCATTCGAAGCCATCACTGAAATCACTCGACCGATTTTCACGAAACTCATTACACAATTGACACAACACAATGAAATACATTTAGTTAAAATTTCAATAATTTTTACCCACACGCTAAAAAGTTACGAACAATTGCGTGTGTCCAAATTTCATCGAATACAGTCTTTAGTGTATGAGTTATCATCTCGGATCTCGATTAGGTTTTGGAAATAAGTTTCACTGTTATTTTATTCATGCTTATAGAACCGGTTTTGGAATCGCATTCAGAGAGAGATCGGTATAGTGCCAGATTTAGTAAAAAACGTTCTAGATTTACTGGACTATACGGCTACCAGCATCTTCGGCGACTTCAGCGAGACTGACGTGACGGGAATCCAGCAGGAGCTGAAAACAGTTGGGCTGCTGAAAATCAGAAAGCTGCTTGCCAAAAAAAAATGTTCCAAAAAACGGCGGAAAAATCTTCTGATCCTGAGTCAGATGCGTCTCATAGTGGCGACACTGGAGTTTCAAGCACGACCCTACCTGATACCCGAAATTCTGCATTCGAATTTGTGACCACAGGAATCGAGCTCATCAATAATTATTTACGGCAAAATGAACCGCCGCAATTAACCACAACTCAACAAAACACAGCGGAATTGATTTCCGAACCTGAGTTAGATTCGACTCATAGCGATGACTTTATATCTCCATGCAGGACGGAACTCGAAGCGGAAGAAGTATTTCCTGAAACAGTTTCAATTAACTGTCCTGGCGATAATCGAGCGCAACTGCCAGCTCGAAAGGTTTATTTAGCTTCCCGATTATTCCGTAATTTCAGTGGGTCTTTAAACCTTAAAAGCACAACCAGTACATTCAAGCACACATTTGCGGTAATGGACGATGGTGGAAGAATCTACAACATAAAAATTGAAACGCTTATATGGATGGTTACTGTTGGGAAACGTCAATCCACGGCCAGGTTACTCCGGTATAGAACACCATCAATGAGACGAGCCAATTTTAATGCCAATCAAACAAACTGAAACGATCCAAGTCACATATACATCTTCACCTTATATTATATTGAAAACTCTATAATAAAAATCTAAATCTTAAACACCGAACGTATAGGAGGATTCTATTTGAGAAAGGCGTTTATTTTTTTATATCTTGAACCGCAAAGCTATCGCTATCTCTTTTGCTCTAGTTTATGTACGGCATGTTGATAGAAACTACCATCTCGTGATTTGTACTACAAAACTCATAGGCACTTGTCTACGGCGTCAAAATAATTATAAACTCAACGTAACCTTGAGTGCAAGAATGAGATTTGAATAGTACTTGTTAAAAATTTGACCTTGAGCTGACGTCTGACGTTGCTGAAAGTCGAGTTGTTGCTAAACACGACTACTGCGTCGCATGTTCTGTGCAGTAATGTGCAACGAATTGAAGTTGATGCAGTATCTTCGAATAATTCGAGTAAACTTTATTAAATATATTTGATCGAATTCATGTGAGACGCCCCTTGGTTCAAGCACACACAAAATTATTACAAATTTAAAATTTTTTTTTTTTTTTAAGACACTTTTTGCGCAACGTGCAATAAAACCATTGAATTGTCATTTACATCACTTTCACGATAAATGATTTCGCAATGCACAATAGTAGAAAAAATATAACATTATAGCAGAAGAAAAGGTGCGGAGATAAAAAAGTATTCTAACAATGCCTACTTGAATTTTTCAGTTTCGTGCTTATAGATGAACCAGCAACGCAATGGACGCGACACGAGTGTACACGCTCGTGTTTTGATTTAGACACCGTGTCTTGATTTTTGAAAAAACACCCGAGCCGAGTGGTTACGATCACAAGAAAGCTCTCAACATACACCCAGTATGACACTGGTTACCACGGATAGAGCATTGCTCGTCGGATGATTCTAAAAATTGATAATTTGACTTATAGGTTTGTTTTCTTGGCTGTTGGGTGTCGGGCGCATAAGTTGATTGAGTTTAACAAGCACGGCATGGGTAGAAATAAAATAAATAACCACGCGTGTATTCCGCAATCGGACACAATCGGAAACACATTATTTTTCGTTCCCATCTTTAATTTTTGCCAAAAAAATCTTTTTAATCTATGTTTAACTGCAAACAATCTTGGTAAAAATCTTTACTTCAAATTTTGTGTTGTAAAAGGAAAACAGATCAGTAAACGAATTGCACGATCATTGCACTCTGACAGAACCGTTTTGACATGATAATGAATCATGGCCCTAGTAGCACACTTGTTGCTATTCGGTTGAGATAACATAAATATGACTTGCTAAGTCATAATAAAGTTACTAGGGGTGTTTGTTTTGATTGCTTGCAGTTCCTTGATAGGTGAACAAAATTGGAACGAAATTATCAATCAATTATTGTTATGATCCGTCTACATTAATTTGTTGAATTTAGAATTTAGTTCTGATGTTAATATTAGCTGATCAACTCCTCCTTTCCCTCTTTGGCCTCCATGATGTCCGTACTCAAGTGGTTCCGGATTTTGGATTTATTCCGAAAAAACTCGCTTCATTCCTGCAAAAGAATGCGGAATTAGTAAAAAGTTCGCAATGAACTTTCTTAGCAAGTGAAAGCCAGCTTCCCATGAGACGTTTTTTTCAACAAGTTTCGAAGTCTTCTGATTCTTCCACCTCGTTGTCCTTGCAGATGGTTATCGTCCTCAGCTCACGAAAATCATTTTCAATGGCCTGTTCCTCACCGCTTTCGAAGAAATTCGCATATTGTTCAATAATCGAGTTGAACTCCTTCAAAGGGCGCAGCTATTCCCGACTTCTTACGAAGATGTTTCTCCAAATCTGAAACTCCTAAATCCGTCAGGTTTTTTAGGTCCACACAAAAATTTGCAAGGAGCTCCGACAGCGAGACTTCAGCTGATTGCACATGTTCAGGAATTCCATAGCTTTTGACTGGAAGATTCGATTCGTTTTGATGATAAGAGACAATACGTAGCTTAAGAAGAAGATAAATGGCAGCGTCATCGGGTCATTGAGATGTTAAGATGAAAACAATAAACTGTTGTCTCAGTTTGATTAGAACGAGAAAAACAACACGAGCTCTGAAAACCGTTCCATATTCCATTTGACAACTGTCTCCAACGATATCCATCTAGGGCAGACGGATGCAGAACTGTGGATAGTCACGTTTCAGCAGCTTCTTGATGGATCGGTCAGAACCCATAATTATCGAAGCTCCATCTGATCCAAAGCCCACAAACCATTTTTTTGTAATCGGTGCCATCGATCTGCAACTGTTTAAGAATTGCGCAAAATATGTATAGGTTTTCGCACTGCAAGACTGTATTAAAGATAATAAAAACAACAATCTCTTGCGCAACTTTAAAACAAACACTTCTCCACCGGAATACCTGGAAAAATATTGTAGTAATATCTGGAGAACTATAAGTAAGAATCCTTGCAGGCATCCTAGACAAAATTTGAAAAATGATTCCGAATTTTTGCAGGAAAAAATGTTTAGTTTTTGTACAGTTCTTTCAGGTGCCTCCAGTGATTCCTTTGAAATCACAAAACTTCACAAGAGCAGGGATTCCTCCAAACAATTAATCACAAGAAAGTTTTGAAAAAACTGCCGATGCAATGTCAGAAGAAACTCATGAAAGAATCCCGGGAGAAATGTCTACAAACGTTTGAAGAATACCTATAGAAACGAAAGAAGGAATATCTAAAGAATTGTCTGAGAATCTTGAGAAATTCTATGAAATTTTCTTCAAAAATGATCAACATCAAATAATTAAAAAAATCATGGAGAAATCATTTTGGGCACACACACAAACTGACTTTCATACTGTCATCGGTCACTGTCAATGGTGTTATTTTACTTGAAGCCTAAACATCATACTGAAAGTAGCATTTATAAAAAGTTGGATCGTAAACTGTACTCATATTTTGAATTTGAGGTTTTTGAGTGGAATGACAATTGCCAAAAATCTTTAAAATCTTGGTTTTTCTCAAAAATCTGTAATCTTTACATACCGATATCTGTATGAAAAAAATGAAAAAAATCTGTGTCAATCTAGATAAATCTGTGCATTTGGCAACCCTGGCTATACCCACCGCGTTGCGTGTAAGTCTGGAAGCACGAAGTTAAAGTGGTGAATTTAATACACGCGCTAGCGTGGTAAAAATAGCTCGGTGTGCAGTGTAGTGTTTGAATATGGCTGGTTAATACTCATACATAGAGGTAGTTCCTATGCACACTAGCGCCGTGTAGTTAGATAAATCTGTACCGATATCCACCAACTGGAATGTCTTAATGTTCTGATCAATTTTGTTGAAGACAGTAACTTTCTATTTGTCCAGAATCACGAGATATTCCTTGTTGGAACCAACACCAAGGTTCATATTGAGCGACACTTTTCTTTCAGTTAAGTTGTTGAATTATTTTACGGATCGCTGAAACGTTTCAATTATATGACAGCTGAAATTCTCCACTTTATTCTATGGTACAACATGCTAACATTATATTTTTTATTCGTTCATTTTCCGCCGACCTATTTCCTCACGTGGTGACAACCATCGACGCCAGGAAGACAACTCCACCACCTGGGCCCTACAGGCTGTCTCACAATAGATGTCACTAAAACAAAATGGGACTGCTTCAAAACAAATCAACCAAATCATAGCATTTATTTTTCATTTGAGAGATACATGATATAGAAATAAATCACATTAATTCAATTCGAATCTCTCGCCCTTTTCCTTGATAACTTTGCAAATGTAATTTTAAAACTTGCTCCCGTATGGCTTCCATGGTAGCTGATAATTATGAACAAACGGAATCGCTTATTTATCTGCAGCAATAAGCTGTCAAAAGAATACACTCAAAACGGGTATAATCAACTCCGCAGTTAAAATTACCCAGCTGAAATAAACCAAGACTGTTAAAAAGGTGACATCTATTGTGATACACACTGTAAAATGAGGAAAAATTAAAGCATCAAATTTTGAATTGTAGATCGGAGATCGATTTCGGAATTCTTTTAGTTAGCCTTATTGAATTCCATCAATTTTCAGGAAATTCATGATCATATTTTAGAATTTATTTGTTTTAATTTTGTTTTCGTTGTTGTTAACCCCGATCATCTGAGGGTCATTAATTTTCGACTCTTACCGTGCCAATATTCACCATAAAATTAAAAAAAAAAAAAATTTGGAGCAATTTATTTTATATATTTCAACCAAAAACTATTTCGAACAATATTTCCCTCAACACTAGAACTTTTTTCTGAGATATTATTTACTGGTAAATGGACCAGAAGAGCAGAGAATGATACAAAGCAGAACAACAAAAAATCAGTGGGGTTGTGTTTAACACTCGACCGGTTGACGTAGACTACGTTAAATGGCAAGCGTACTTTTGCATATAAAAAGTAATAAACGATCCATAAAAAATTTAAAATCGTGCCACGAAAAACGCATTTTTGACCCATAAGACTCTGGTGAATATCCATAAAAAATTGAAATGATCCATAAAATACGGCATATCCATACAGTGATCCATACTTTATAACAAATTTAGCAATAAAATATCAAAAATGTACCGTTTTATATCTAGGGCATGGTCGTTAAAAGTGTACGGATTACCCATATATATATAATAACTACAGGGTGTCTCACAATAGGTGTCACTAAAACAAAATGGGACTACAGCAAATCAAATCAATCAAATCATAGCATTTATTTTTCATTTGAGAGATACATGATATAGAAATAAATCATATTAATTCAATTCGAATCTCTCGCCCTTTTCCTTGATAACTTTGCGCAAAAGATTTATAAGCCCATCGCAGCTGGCACGCACGATTTCCTTCGGAATTTGGTCCTAAATATCAACCAAATGTTTCTTGAATCGATCCAAAGTAAGCCCTTTCGTAAGGCCTATACGTTGAAGCATATAACCCCAAACAAAATAGTCAAGTGGGTTGAGATCCGGTGAAGATGCAGGCCATTCTTTGCTTGTGATGAAATCGGGAAAATTTTCCGCGCACCACGCTTGTGTCTTCTTTGCCTTGTGAGCTGGAGCTGAGTCCAGTTGGAAACAATATGGTGTATTCCCATACAGCGCTGAAGCATGAGGAAGCAGATGGTTCTTCAAAACTTGCTCGATGTAATATTCAGTGTTTATTTTATATCAATCAGATACCAACTATTTTCCATACGAATCTTATTGTTATGAATGAAAGAACATGTTTACTTTTTAATGTTACCGACCGGAGAAAGACTGTTCGGACACTATGGTTCAAATGAGTAATTTGTGCAATTAGAACTAAAACTGTTTCTTTAATTTATGCGGGCGGAAGAAAATTTATTTCTCGATACTCTTTTAACAAAGAAATATTCGAAGCAATCTCGTGCAATACTTGATAGCAACTAACTACTGCCCCGGTATCGACAGTAATACCGAGTGTAAGTGGTGAATATATCACCCGATCGTTCCTATCTCTGTATCGTCTATCGGTGATAAGGGTGGGGTGCAAAAACGAGATGACTATTGATAAGCCTGTGGAACCTATCAGTACTACCAAACGGACCGAACTTATTACGCTTGAACAGAACTCTTTTATTTGTTCTGTCTCTGAATGTTCAATCACATCGACCAGATATAATTTGAATTGCAACAATTATAATTACATGAGGTCTTTCACTATTACATCCAAAGCAGGAGTTTTTATTGAATCTTTTTAATAACTTCAATAGGAGAATGATTTGGCATTGATTTTAGAACAATCGCATTACGCTCTCTTTGAAATAAATCCTAAGTAAAAAAGGGAAGAAGTTGGTAACGAAAAGGAGCCGGTAGACATGTCAGAATTACCGAGTGAAGAAAGATGATAGCGGAATTTAGTTTATGTCTCGAGGAATGCCGTATGCCTCCCTAATATTCAATGATTTAAGTCATATGACATTATCTAAAATGGGCGTAAGCCAAATCATGGGTAAATTACTAAACCAAGTAGCAATTCAAATGCAAATTGGTTTTATTCATGTTTTATGGTAGTTTTATCAAAGCATTATGGAGTTCATCCGGTTTTATCGGGGCATTTTCCAAGTTAAGGTGGTTTTAATTCATTAACAGTTCTTAAGAGTGAGTAAAGAACACTTGAAGAAACCTCCATAAAACTACATCATTTATAAGTGTAATTCACCTTATAAGTAATTTTATAAGATACTTGATCCCCCTCTCAAGACATCGTTTCGCAACTTGCATAAAACCTGATAAAAGTTTTGTAAAAGTTTTAGGATATTCTTCTTTAAGATTAATGCATCTTAGAAATGCTGCCATAAAACTATCTTAGAACCATTTGATTTTAAATAAGAGCACATATTCTTGAGAAAGAACATTATGTGAAAAATAAACAAACTGTCACAATGGACGCCCACAGGTGGAAGAAATTAAAAACTAGTGGATCGTTCAAGCGGAAATTCAATAAAAACCTATTCAATATAACTAGAAAAT
This sequence comes from Aedes koreicus, assembly GCA_024533555.2. Classification (NCBI taxonomy): domain Eukaryota; kingdom Metazoa; phylum Arthropoda; class Insecta; order Diptera; family Culicidae; genus Aedes; species Aedes koreicus. The sequence continues at coordinate 138,765 of JAHHFK020004447.1, forward strand.
AAGAAGAATGATTAGTAATTTCCATTTAATTCCAACTACCTTTATTGCTTATCTTGTCAAGATAAGCAATAAAGGTAGTTGAAATTAAATGGAATTTACTAATCATTCTTCTTATTTTCTAGTTACAGGTATTCCACTAAACAGCTCACACTATCCATAATTCTATTCAATATATTGAACACTCCTTCATCTCAGCCACGAACGACAATTTTTTTTTGACCATTCCATTGGATTCACAGCCTACTGAGACTAACTTATCAAAAGGGTCTATGCGTTATGCGTCCTATTTTTTGTAACGAATAAAATTAAATGGTGCAATGTATCGCCAGTTGAAAACCGAAATGCATAACTCATGATATTTGATTTTATGCCAGTTGTGCAAGTTAAACCTGCCGTCTCAGGTAGTGTGTTATATGGCGCACCACCGTGGAAATACAGCGCAGTACTTTTGAGGTAAGGTTTAATGTGCACTACGATTGTAAAATGTTATGTTAACGTTAAAGTCTCCCGACTCTCAATAGGCTACACCATATTTAAACTCGTTGCAAGTAAAAATTGGTATATCATCTGAGCGAAAATCGATTTTTCCCATGATCCGCACGTTTAATCCAAAGTCGCAAGTAGTGCGCTGGAATTGCTCAGTGAACCACTACACAGTGCACTTCTTCCAACGCTAGGTTCAGCGTACAGATCAAGAGAAAAATCATCTTTCACTTAACTGATGTTTCAGCTATCGACGCAATATTATTATCTGTTTTTCTTCCCAAATCCATAGTTAGCATATTCAAGTTAGAGTTTTTTTTAATGTTTAAATCGACTTACGCTGGTGATTAAAAACAATAAATTATAAGCTGTAATTATGAGCAACAATTATGCATAGGCACTTTTGATTTGATCGTTTACATTTTCTTTGTTTATGATGTGTCTTCTCCACACTGATTTTATGGCTATCTTACGAAAGACTTGTTTACCTTGAGCAATTCAAACAAGTTTTATTCAAGCGTTACTCCTCTTTTTCAAAAATAGAACAAGTGAAGATGAACTTATCGCGCTCCTAAAAAAATCTTGTTAGTCTTGTGCAAGAAATATTAGTTTTATATGCGTTTTATGGTAGTTTTAGATAAAACCATTGAAAAATAGCGCGCGTGGCTATTCTGGATTCCCTCGGAATGGTGCCATTTACATATGTATGCAAAAAAAACTCTCTTTTTCCAATGCTACGAACAATTTCTGCTGTATAAAATTCATTCTGAAACTTAAAATGGATTGTAGATACAATTTATTCAAAATCTTAAAATTTATCAGCCTAGTCTCCTAATTGTTGAATTTTCAAGTATTTTTTATTTTTCAAATAAATCAATGTTCTAGCAATGATTCCGTGGCGCATTAAAATTTTCGAACTTTTATGTTATAAAACACCAATAAAATGAACGTCGAAAGACAAATTTATCAATTGCAGGCAAAAAAATCATGTATTTCTGATCAATTTTACAATTAATTTACACTTTGGAAAAGAAACATCGTATGTATATCGATGTTTTTTTCTTCTCTTAAAAAAGTCCCCATTCAGCAGACCGAATCGAAAACTGGAATCCTCGAAACATATTTGTGACGGACTGGAAGTGTTCTTAAAGAGGAAAATCATAAAACTATTAAAACTGGTGATAGTTTTATCATAGTCCTAAGCATGTCCTGAATCTAATTACAATTATGTACCGATAAAACTATCAAGTTTTAAGCGAATCTTGGGAAATAGTCTTGAGAACTCCTGTAGTATGGGCCTTTTTGAATTTATGAGGGTTTTATGGCTGTTTTATCGATGTTATGTAGAATATCTAGTTTTATGCTTGGTTTTATCAAATGAGTCTTGAGAACTTCTTCAAGTGAACCTTAAAATTGAATTTGTTACTTGGGAATTCAAATGCTGGTATTTTTCTCCAAGTCACGTGTAAATCACATTACAAGATTTGATCCTATAGCATTGAAACTGGAAAAAATACCATACGAATATTTCTCCTTATCAAATTGCCATTTTATGCACGCATGATTACTCTCTCTCTCTTTCTCTCTCATATAATTTCTGATACATTTTCCTTGGTGCTAAAAATTCAACTTTAAAAATATTTTTATCACTACAGACACAAAACAAATCGAAAATAAAACAACATTTATGCGGTTGCCTTCTGCAGACTTGTTGTAACAAAAGAAAACCAATCTCTACCGGCAAAAAGGTACCGTCCGGAGAAGTTTTTTTTGCCCTCCGTCCGCCTCTCAGGGCATCACATCCGAGTGTGTTTTCCCGGAAACCGACGACCGCCCGAGAAGTCGATCCGCAATAAATTTAAATATTCATTTGCAAATGCTTGCTGCTATTGATACAGGCGCCCGGTGTGTATTTTTTATTCGATCGTAGAAATAAGGATATTTTTTCACTTGTTCTATCCAATGCAGACATTGTTTCCAGCCGACAGTGACGCATTGCAATCAATAATGTGGCTGTTTGCGTTTGGCAATGTACACGGCATAAACTGTCTGCCTTCCACCGGATGAATGTTTTGGTCGGGCGTTTTGCGGCAGTGTTGCCATTTGCAGAGGATCACAAAAGCGTTGATGTTATTATCTTCCGACCCCCAAACTGGCAACCGGAAATTCGTAAGCTCCCTTTTGTCTAGCCATATGCTCGTAGGAGTACTTTACAAGATCAACTTGTAGCTGATGGTAATCGAATAATGCCAAGGGAGTGCCAATTTTACATTCGCTTGTCTATCACCCGGGCGATGTATCTACATACAAATTGCAACCATTACTGTTACCAGTTTCGTTCGCTTCCGACTATCCGGGAAATACGTTGCCAGTTGATTGATGGCTGATACTGATTGCCGCGACTTCATGCCATATCGATTTCCCGGGGGCGTAACATGTGTGCATTGTACAGGATGGAGTGTTTTTGACTAGATCCCACCAGAAATCAACAAATTATTACTGGAATCGATCCATTACGTCAAACCATTGAACATTAATAAAAAAAACCAACTCGAAGCAACATTCAATACATCACTTCAAATTGGAAATCAAGTGCTCTTCGAAACTCAAATATTCCCACATTCTCCGGCCTGTTCCAAGCGGGATCGAAAGAACGCACCCAAGCACACCACCGGATGTGAACTGGAAACCATTTGGCCGCTTTACTTTCTCCCTCAAATGGCCTTTCAGGGCGTGTGGAACGTCACAAAATTTATGGCACTTAAACATGACTGGTGTCAGTTTTATTGCGCTCGTGTAAATATGATAATTTACGATCTGCACGCTCGGAAACCTTGCCAATCAGGACTTCTGCCGCGGTAAGTTTTGGTGTGGGCTAGACTTTCGTCATGTTTTGATCCCTTCTCCCATCCAAGGAGTTCTTACTCTACTCACTCAATGGCATGCAATCCAAATTAGTCCACGTTTATCGTTATGACAAACCAAAGCCTACAGTTTACACAAATGACCTCGCTTAAACCCCGCAGAAGCCATTGCCGTCGTCGTCATTTGGCCTGGCCTGTCAGCCCTCATCAAGCTCGAATCATCCAATCCGGTAGCTATTTTTGGCACTGATCCCCTAATTGATGCCAATCATCCTAATGTAATTGGAATGTCAGTTATTCTGAGAGGTTCTCTCCTCCTCTAGAATCACTTTATCTACCCCCAATCGATCGATCCCCAAGTCGCTCCACAGTAAACACCGCACAGTAGCAGTCGCACAAGTGTCACAGACGAGCCCCTTAATGCGGAGAGCAAATTCCATCATCTTCGTTTAATTCTGTTTCGTTATTCAATTTTGTCTCCTCCGCACAGCAGCCGGCCCGAGAAAACTGGTTAGGCCACCGTGATGCCGCCTACAATCTCATCGATGAACTGCAATTAAATCACAAGAGAAAGTATCTCTACCCTCGGAGGGAGAAACGAACGAATGCCAAGATACGGACCAAATAAGACACAGATCTTCTCTTTCCATCTAGCCGGCTCAGGCACGGGGCGCAAAGGAACTCGGAAAACGAAGAAAAATCCCATCTCCTATAATTTTATCCTTATTTGAGGGGATCCTGGCACGATTCACATTCTCGGGTGTTTCTGCTCATATACCCATACCCGAGGCTGCACCATGCCTCCCGGGGTCCTATGAGTAAGTGCGAAAGGGGGAGGGGGTGGTTATATGTGAAGTTATTTCATTTATTGTTTTGATCCTTGGCTTTCACGTCGGTTGGTGCCGAGGAGAAGATCGAAATCGACACCATTTTTGTGCCATTCGTTTCGGTATTGGCTTATGGTGGAGCAGTTCTAGTCACAGCTATGGTTGATAGGCTTTCGGCCTCCCTGTGGAGCCCGGATTGTTTTTTGAAACAGTGCCAGAAATCCAACAGTTGCGTCTCGTATGGTTAGTGATTTGGTGTTGAAGACACACGTTCGGTACACACTACGGGGGACAGGGATGAAGTGAGACTCAAATATACGAATGTGATTGGTGCAGTATGGCAGTATATTTCTGATGGAATAGTTATTTTTGATTTCGAAGGGGTGTTGAATGTTCAAAACTATTTCCTAATCTTAATTTATCAGGGCCAAAGAGGTTTAAATCTTTTTTTTTTTAATTTTATTTTATAATTATTTTATTTAACAAAAAACACTTTTCTGAACGTAGAACGATTGTTATTGAAAAACTAGGAAATATTAAATTATTACTTCACTTGATCACATCTAAAAATAGATAAAATATTAATGACTGAAACACATGTTCAAACGCGAGCTAGTTCCTTTAAATTCCACTAGAAAAAGCTTATCCTTTGATAAAGACTGTATTCGATGAAATTTCAAACTTTCTGGAAATAAAGTACCACTAAATGGTTAAGTTTTGACATCATTGGTTTATTGAACCTCTTCTCCCAACCCAAATGCCCGCACCTTTGCCTTGACCCCTCTCATCAAATTTTGGGCAATGATAGGACCGACTTGCTTACTTACTCTTAACCACACTTTCTTTAGTTCAAGTTCATTTTCTATCAGTTTTGGAGTTTTAACGAGCTTTGCCTTCATGATTGCCCAAAATTTTTCAATTGGGCGAAGTTCCGGAGTGTTTGGAGGGTTGACGTCTTTTGGTACAAAAACTACATTATTATTTTTGTACCAGTCTAAGACCAGTCATAGTGGCAAGATGCCAAATCCGGCCAAAACAGTGTCGGGCCATCGTGAGATCTCAAGAAGGGAAGAAGTCGTTTTTGGAGGCATTCGTCCTTGTAGATTTGTCCGTTGACGGTCCCAGAGGTGATGAAGGGCTGACTCATTTTGCCACATCCGCAGATCGCTTGCCAGACAAGGAATTTTTTGGTGAAACTCGACAGTTTCTTCTGTCCCACGTACACTCTCCGGAACGGCCGACTTAAAGGTGGTGACGTAGTGTTCCTGTCCTGGCATTTGTTTGGTGTCGGCTTTAATGTAGGTCTCATCGTCCATCACAATGCAGAACAGTTTTGTGAGCCTATCCCTGTACAGTTTTCTTGCACGAGTTTTGGCCACCGAGTTCTGTTTATCGCTCCGGTTCAGTGCCTTCTGGACTTTGTTCACATGTAATCCAGAACGTTTCATTGTTTTCTGCACAAAACAAACTGAAACTTTCGCTTTTTTCGCAACATCCCTGATCGAAATGTTGGGATAACGCTTAAATTGGTTCGATACCATCCTGGCCTTCTCCGGATTTGATGTGCCACGTTTTTTGCCACTACCATTTTTCCGCTTGGTTGTCTTACGGTCCTTGAACGTTTTGATCACATGAGATACGGTTGAATGTGCGATTCCGAGCTGTTTTCCGATCCATCGATGAGAAGCGTTTGGGTTTTTCGAAGTGAGTGCCCAAAATTTGTTGGCGCACTATTTCTTCATTCGAAGCCATCACTGAAATCACTCGATCGATTTCCACGAATCTCATTACACAATTGACACAACACAATGCAATACATTCAGTTAAAATTTCAATAACTTTTACCCACACGCTAAAAAGTTACGAACAATTGCGTGTGTCCAAATTTCATCGAATACAGTCTTTCGATAGGCCTATTTTGCTTGCGACTTACAGACTTCGTCAGTGTCGAGTGCTCGACTTGAAGGGAACATCGCAGTAGGTCTACTATTTATAAACGATTTGTTTGTTCCTCAAGGTGTCGCCCCAAGGCGGCTATTTCTAGTAAATAGTGCGCTATTTCCTAGAAACACCTAAACTATGTATTGATAGCTCATAGATTTGACTTGCAAGCCCTCACGTGACAAGATACTAAGTACATATTTTAATTTTGACACCCGCTTGCTTTAATGTCTATGTTATACGTTCTAAATTCTTTCCCGATGTGCCACAAGAACGTCCACGCGACTCCCGCGAGATCAGCTATGAGCACTACCCCGAGTTCTACAGCGAGAACTGCTACGCGAGCGACTTTTAGTTTCGGTCAATGGCTGTTTTTTTTCTTTTTCCCACCACCCGGGTGCACCCTTATCGTTCCTTTTCTCCGCATCTGAGCTATCATTTTCGGCTGCCGGTGGTCATTTCAAGCCGGTCTCCTCCTTACCTCCGTGTGATGTATCGTTCGTCTCCATTATTTGTTGTTCGTTGTCCGAATTGAGCGCCCTTCGTAAAGTAGAAAGTGTTGGTTGTATCGTCGTATCTTCGTTTACCTCGTCTGTCTTTTCACCGCTTGCAACTGTATTGTTTTCTTCCGTGTACTTGGGAATCTCGGAACACTGTCATGTTACACCCTTCTGGTCAAATCCCCGGACGAAAATTTTACCTGGCAACTGGTCATGGGGATGTCCCTTCCAGGTATAAATTTGTTTTTGCTGATAAAGTTGCTCGAAAACTAACGATTTGGCAAGGAATCTGCAGTTGTGGCCTTAAAACTAAGGTTTTCATCACATCTCACAAAATGACGTCGAAGGTTTACATTAAAGAGTGTCTGAAAAAGTGGATTTAACCCTTCATTCGGCAACACAATACCAACGTTATGTTTTGGTCGGATCTTGCCAGCTGCCACTACTCCATGGAGGTACTAGAATGGTATGCTGCAAACAATGTTAATTTCGTCGCCAAAGAGATTAATCCTCCGAATGGCCCTGAGTTCAGACCGATCGAAAAATATTGGGCAATTGTCAAGCCAAAAATTCGGAGATGCAGTAAAGAAGTGACAAATGTACAACAAATGCGTTTAAAGTGGAATAAGTTCGCCGGTACAGTGTCACCAGCGACTGTGCAGATCATGATGGCATCGATCACAAGTAAAGTGCGACAGTTTGTTTGAAACGGTAAAATGTTATAATACATTAGATATCGTTTGAAAGCTGAATAAATAACCTTTTGTTCGACGATTTGATCAACAGTGCATGTTGTTTAATTCTTGAGTTATGATCACTTGAATGCGTTCAAATTTTATTTGAATCGGGCTTCAGAACTGTTCTACAAACTGCGATGACTGTTTCGATTCAGCCAGTAGGAGATCATCAGTATTGGCACCATGTTATTCAACAATGTCTTGAAAATCTTACTGCAAACATAAATGAATCAAGAACGATAGCTATAAACATCAACATAGATGGTTTGCCAGTTTATAGAGGTTCCAAGGATTAGTTCTGGCCGATTCTTTATTGAAAAAATGAAATGCCTCACATTTAGCCAATGGTAATAGGTTTTTGATTGTGGCCAAAGTAAGCCAACTGATTCGAATGTTTTCCTGAGCCAATTTGTGGATGTAATGAAGGATGTTTTTGATAAAGGCATTATTATGAATGACCACACAGTATCGATTAAACTACGTTGCTCTATATGTTACTTTTTTTTTTTATTAATAGAGGTAAATGTATAAGAAATATTAAATTATCGTCATTAAAGGCGTAGCATATTTCAACGCAAAAATGGTTGCCAAAAGTGCACAACATCTAAGGAGTATTCTTATTTTTCCCACTGTAATTATTTCCTTTTATCCAATAGTAGAAGAAAAACGGATGCTGAATTTCGAACCAAATCTTATGGATCACACCATAAAGTGGACACACCATTGCCTCGTCTACCAATTGATATGATAGCTGATTTTTCTATAGGCGATTAACTTCATTCGATTGATTTAGGGATCACGAAGAAATGCCTTATCGGATGGAGACATGGCAAATTTGTAAATAATAGAACAGAACCAAATGGTCAGCCCAGAATGCTTCGGATATCACAAGATACCTGACTAAACTAAAAAGACCATCAGAAATACATAGGAATGTAAGCGGTCTTGACTGCTTAAGTCATTGGAAGGGTACGTAATTTCGTTTGGTTTTTTGATTTTTGTGTGCCATTTCTCTTTGCACATCCGATTATCATTCTCATCTTTTTGACCTAGCAGAATCGTTGCATCATGCGGAAGCAATTGGAGCCGTAAGTCCTTGATTTTAGCCGTGGTTGTGATGCTCTTGTGCGCCGGCGCATTGTCTTGAAAAAACAAAATTGTTTGTCTCTTCATGTGAGGCCGTTTTGCAGCTATTTCGGCCTTCGATCGCTCCAATAATGCACAATAATACTCGCTGTTGATGGTTTCATTTTTTTCGAGGTAGTCCACGAAGAGTATGCCATGACAATCCCAGAAAACCGAGCCAAAATCTTTCCGACCCATTGAGCCTCCCTAGACCGCTTCGGAGCACTCGTGCCGGCTTCAGTCCATTTCTGGGCACTCATTCTGTTGGCTGGTGTGTATTAATGGATCCAGGTTTCATCAGCAGTTTCCTATCGACGTCAAAAGTCCTTCCGATTACGCATCAGAAAGTCTATACTGTTTCGAAGTGCTCTCGCGTTCGTGTTTTTGGTCAAGAGTGAGCATGCGCGACACCCAGCGGCAGGATAACTTTTTCATATGCAGAATCTCGTCCAAAATATAGCGTGTGCGCTCAGCACTAATCTCTGTGGCATCTGCTTCACTCTCCGGCCAGCCAACACCATTTCATGAACTTTTTTGAAATTGTTCTCTGTAACCGCATCGGAGGGCCTGCCGCTGCGGACTTGATCGGTAGTGGAGTTACGGCCACCACGAAACTCTCGAAAACAATATTTAACGATGTAATTTGACGGAGCATTTGCCCCATAAAAGTTATTCAACCTTCCTATTGTATCGTTTGCCGTTTTAACTCTCAAAAAAAAAAACAAAACAAAAATTTATGAGAGAACGAAAATCGTTTTTATCCATATTCACGTCAACAACAATCAGCTGTTAAAACAAAACTAAGGGCAGTGTCGCACTGAAATTTGGCGTGTATGCCTAAATATGGACGAACCACAAGGTACAAGGCAGGCCTTTTTTTCAGTAGCACCGCATTTTAGCGGTCAATGAGGTTACTTTTCACCCCACCTATTGTGGAGAAGATTAAACTACAAGTTAGTTGGTTTTTAACGACTTACACTGGTTAGCAAAAACAATAAATTTCAAGCAGGAATTATGACTAGAAACAACAATTTTTCATTTGCACTTTTGATTTGAACGTTCACATTTTCTTTGTTTATGATGTGCTTTCTCCACACAGAATTTATGACTTTCTTACGAATAACTTGTTTACCTTGAGTAGTTTTAACAAGTTTTATTCAAGCAGAACGCATCTTTTTCAAGAATACAAAAAACAGAGAACTTATCGCGCTCCTCAAAAACTCTTGTTTGTCTCGTGCAAGAAATATTAGTTTTATTGGCGCTCTATGGTGGTTCAATTGCAGGCAAAAAAAATCATGTTTTTGTGGTCAATTATACAATGACATTTTTTTTTTGATTATTGTTTATCGAGATTTTCAGCCTCGGGCTAGTTCATCTCCCTCTATGAAATTACATAAATATCCACTTTGAAAAGAAATATCATATTTATATCGTTTTTTTTTTCTTCAATAGCTATCATTCAACTATAAGAGAAAAAAGTCCCCATTTAGCAGAACGAATTCAGAAATGGAGTATTTGAAACAAATTTCTGACGAACTGGAAGTGTTCTTTAAGAGGAAACTCGTGAAACTATCAACACTTGTGGTAATTTTATCATGGTTTTAAGCAGATCTTGAATATCACTAGAAGTACATACCGATAAAATATAAACTTTCAAGTTCACCTCAAGTAATAGTCCTGATAACCTTCTTAAGTATGGGACTGTTTGACCTTATAAGGGTTTAATGGCTGTTTTGTCGATGTTATGAAGAATACCTAGTTTTATGCGTGGTTTTAAGATATGAGTCTTGAAAACTTCTTCAAGTCTACCTTAAAATTAATTTGTTACTTGGGCATCTCCAATTTCCTTTTTTCAGTAATGTTGCTTGAAATAGAATCATCTACATTTTTTGAACGATTTGCTCTCTTGTTCAGAAAAAAACAGTTGATTTCTATAAAGCTTTAAAAATGGAGCTAACGACAGGTAATGTATAATGTTACTGTTACTAGTGTGGTGTTTTTATTTCTTTGAGTGCGCCTGTGCTCTGCTTATTTATACCATAACGGAAATAACTCATAACCAGGTCTCCAACAGAGCGATTCCAGGAACAAGTGGGAAATTTTCCAGTTTTTATTTTTTTTTTTTTTTGATTTGTTTGAAACCTTGCATACAAGTTTTTGGGGAAGAAAAACGCCGTTTTACATACTTGGTTCGCCATTTTGAATCTAGCCTTACTAATGAGAAGGGCCTATGAAAAATGCACATGATATCTTCAAAAAATTGTATCTCGGAAACGGTTTGTCCGATTGGTTTGGTGTCTTCGGCGAAGTTTTAGACAATTGTTGGTGCTATATGGAGAAAATATGCACGGTAAAACAAAGTTTGGTTTTTGTGTTTTGAACTAAAATATAGATTTTCCCTTAAAAGTTACATGTCAATAATTTTTTAATTATCCTTATGTTATAGCTGACTGAAAATGCTATCTCGTGCACAATGGGTTGTTCTGGAGAAAATAGGTTACAATGAAAAAAAATTTTTTTTTAAATATTACAATTTTCAAAAAAGCTATTAAAAAAGTCAAAAAAGTTTGTCACCCTAATTTTATGAAAGAACATCAAATTTGCAAGTAAAAAGTACTTCGGTAACATTTTTCTAAGATGCACCGTTTAGAAGATATTACTGATTTAATATTGATTTTTTTGATAACTTAATAAGTTTTGGCCCTTTTCGGATGTACTCCGTTTTTTTCAGTTTCAAAAGTATTTTTTTCGGAAAGATTGAAAAATTTTGAGTTAAAATGACACTGACAGCTTAAAGATTCGAGTGAAATTCTCTGCCTTAAAAGTAACAATAACAATATACCTACGCCAGCAAATCTACCTCGCTCCAACTCTCCAAACTCTACCTGAAGGTTCGACGATACCTGAGCGTTCAACTCTACCTATCTTCCAACAGTCTTTACCCAGCATTCTATGATTTCTACCCGTGAGCTGTATAATAATGTCTGACTCGGTTCTGAATTCATCCAGTATCTACCAAACAGTAAATGCAGAAAGGTTGCTAGTAGCATAGTGATTATAGTAATTTCAGCTCATAATCCTGTGTTTTTGAACGAGATCCAGTGTTGTTTGATAACATAATAATTGTAAAGGAAAGTGTAACACGTTTTGGTGCAAAGGTAAGTTTTAAATACACATTTTAATTATATGTTTTGTGATATTTTCGTACAAAACTAACAATTGGAAAATATTTTCTATGTTACAGATTACAAAATGAGTAAAATAAGATGTATTCGCCCATTCAAAGACATTCAGTGTTCGAAAGAGCTGCGATATCTCACGGATGGTATCATCCAAAAACTAAAATCAATTGGATTTTCCAAGGTATCCACACTGAACACCAAGGATTTTCGTATTTGTTCGTCTTACCGTCTACATATTGATTCAAGAGCTCACCTCACCCAAAACGAAGAACAAAGCGTAGCCGGCGGCTCAAGGATGCCAACTGTTCAGACCATACCTGATGTACCTGATTCGCAAAGCTATGAAAGTTTGGTCACGATACCATCAGCGTCAACGCTAAGCACAATTCAATCAAATGAAGACTTCACGATGCCTGTAGACGTCGAAATATTCAACCGAGGAATAGCAGCTATTCGTGTTTCGCCTATAGATTTAGGTAAGGTTAAAAATGTTCACTATCCTGAAAAAAAGTGCGCTGAAATCGTCGAAGGTGTACGAAGAAATCTTTTTAAATTAGACTTAATTTAATTTTTTAAATTCAGCCACAAGGCAAGAAAAACTATCAATTTTATCATTGTTACCAAAATCATGGTCAGTACAAAAAATTGTAGACGAATTTAAAACCAGTAGAAATATGGCATCAGATGCAAGAAAGGAAAGAGATAATGTATTTGATTCATCTCAAGGTTCAAGCTCTGGAAAAGCTTTGAGTAATGAAACAAAAGAACTGGTTTTGAATTTTTTGAGGACGATGATATAAGCCGTGCAATGCCAGGCCAAAGAGATTTTGTTAGCGTAAAGACAGGAAATAAGAGATTAGCTGTTCAGAAAAGATTGTTAATGATGACATTGAGAGAAGCTTTTAATCGCTTTAATGAAATGTACGTCAATGTAAGAATAGGGTTTTCATCATTTGCAAGCCTCCGGCCAAGGCAATGTAAACTATTGACTATCACAGGAACACATAATGTTTGCGTTTGCACTACGCATGAAATTGTCAATTTAATTCTACATAGCTTAAAAAAATACAATGTCTTGAATGATCTAAAAACCTCAGTTTTAGAAGACAGTTTATTGAAACAACTGGAAGAAAACTTTGTGGAAAAGCTTTCATTCGAACAATGGGTTACCACTGACAGATGTGATTTAGAAACTATTGTAAAGCAAACCGATGAGTTTGTTTCATTTTTCAGCTCAAAATTAGAAAGTTTGATTCCGCATGATTTTGTAAAAACCGAACAATCCAATTTTTTGAAAACTACAAAACAAAACTTGCAAGATGGTGAATTTTTAGCTATTTGTGACTTTTCTGAAAATTACAGCTTCATTTTGCAGGATGAAGTTCAATCACACCATTGGAACGTGCAACAGGCCACAATCCATCCTTTCGTAATATATTATACTGAAAATATGCAAATTAAACATTTTAGCTTCATTATAATTTCTGAAGAACTAAGACATGATTCAGTCGCTGTTAATTTGTTTATTGATAAAATGGTAAACTTTTTACAAATTGATCAAAATAAAAACATTTAAAAAAAAATATTTTTTGTCAGATGGTGCTGCTTCACAGTATAAAAACCGAAAAAACTTTTCTAGCCTTTGTAAATTTAAGTCAAAGTATGGTATTGACGCTGAATGGCATTTCTTCGCAACATCGCACGGAAAAGGTCCATGCGATGCTATTGGAGGTACGATAAAACGCATGGCTATCAGAGCAAGTTTAGCCAAAGAACGCGAACACCCGATAAAGACTGCAAGAGAGTTGTTTAATTGGGCAAACAAACGAAAAGAAGAAGAACTTACAAAGTTGTCATTTTGTTATTCTACTACAGAAGAATACGAAAATATGTCTTTGCAGCTAAATAATCAATATAATAATGCAAAAACAATTCAAGGAACTCAAAAATTCCAGTCATTTCTTCCTCTATCAGAAAATACAATAAAGGCAAACCCGACCAGAAGGAAATAACAAAATTATTTCAAGTGCTGTTATTCAGTTATGCCTTTTTTATAACAGAAGTTGTTAGAATTTAGATCGCGGATGTAGTTAAAATAACTGAAATTGTTACAAAAAAATCCTCAAGAGGTAACAAAATATTAGCAAACTATGATATAGACATAACATAAACAAATCAAAATTTGTTACAGGTTTGTTACGATGCAGCAAAATTATATCAGCTATTGTTATAATTAATCTGTTTCTTCATGCAGATTGTGCCTCCCAGGGTATTATATTTTAATTTGTTATAATTATGTTACACAATTATTCAGATGAAAACATTTTTAACAAATTTATATCATAATTAGTTAGTCGTAACAAGGTTTGTTATAATTTTGATATTTTTATGTTATGCCCTTCTGGTCGGGAAGCTTTATTCAAACTGTCCTGACAATGATGCCAAAATATTCTATATTGTTAAGAAAGTTGTGTAAACAATAATTTTATAAAAATACAGGAATAAAAATAAACTGATGATATCCAACATATAATGTTATTTTTTATTGCGCACAATCACCATCCCTGAAAAATAAGCTTAATTCGCTCTTTTGAATCTTGCTAATTGAGGAGCTTGCATTTGCAGTTCTCAAAAAGGTGTATCTCGAAATCGAGTTGTCTCATCGGTTTGATGTCTGTGGCGATGTTTGCCAATAGAGAGAAAATATGCATAGTATAAACACATCCAGTTTATATGGATTAAACTGTTAGGCGATATGCAAGAGTTGAATGCACATTTTCAACACAATACACCAAAAATAACTGGAAGAAATCATTGTTCCTGATAGTGGGATTTTGTAACTTGTTTTTCAAAATACTTTTAAGGCAGAGAATTTCACTCGAATCTTTAAGCTGTCACTGTCATTTTAACTCAAAATTTTCCAATCTTTCCGACAAAAATACTTTTGAAACTGAAAAAACACGAAGTACATCCGAAAAGGGCCAAAACTTATTAAGTTATCAAAAAAATCAATATTAAATCAGTAATATCTTCTAAACGGTGCATCTTAGAAAAATGTTACCGAAGTACTTTTTGCTTGCAAATTTGATGTTCTTTCATAAAATTAGGGTGACAAACTTTTTTGACTTTTTTTAATAGCTTTTTTGAAAATTGTGATATTTAAAAAAAAAAAAAATTTTTTCATTGTAACCTATTTTCTCCAGATCAACCCACTGTGCACGAGATAGCATTTTTAGTCAGCTATAACATAAGGATAATTAAGAAATTATTGACATGTAACTTTTAAGGGAATATCTATATTTTAGTTCAAAACACAAAAACCAAACTTTTTTTTACCGTGCATATTTTTTCCATATAGCACCAACAATTGTCTAAAACTTCGCCGAAGACACCAAACCAATCGGACAAACCGTTTCCGAGATACAATTTTTTGAAGATATCATGTGCATTTTTCATAGGCCCTTTTCATAAGTAGGGTTGGATTAAAAAGGGGAAAAAAGATATAAAAAAGGGGTTTTTCTTCCCCAAAAATTTTTGGGAGGGTTTTTTTCAAACAAAAAAAAAAAAAATAATTCTTGGTGGAAAAAAAAAGAACGCCTCAACAGTCTAATATGAAAACATTTGATGACTTCTAAACGATTTCAAACGTTTTGAAAATACAAAGGAACTATTTTTTCAAGCATAGTCTTGATAACGTAAATTCATTCCTGCTTTTGTTCGTCTGCACTAGTATATTGTATTTTTTTCGCCGAAATACCATGAAATTGAAACATTTCCCCTCCTTCAACATCATATGTTTTATCATCATCGAAATTCCATTTTTCCAAACACATTCTCTGAAAAATATTTTTATGACCCACAGCGTCTTCGCTGAGTGCAGGCCACTTCCCGCACAGCTTTTCTTTTCCGCCATTCTTTATAACCCTATTATCGCTTGGCACGTCGAGGTGGCCGTTGCGCCGGTGAGGAAAATGTTTTCGCCTTTCTTTGTAAAGTTTCATTTTGTTCGAACCGGTTCAATATTTTCTCGCCGGGTAATCTAATCTCATCATCTACGTCCTTCGGGTCGCTCAGAACCCTCCACCACCCCACCCCGGGTGGACATACTTTTGTCTGCTGCTATTTCTGAAACTTCCGGTGCTTTAGTGGTTGGCCAGAGAAAACTATCTCTTGCCGTTCGTTGCTGAGATTTTTTTTTTTAATCTGCCCAACGAAGAATGTCTCCTCCGCTGCTCGGGGCATTCCTGAACGTCTGAATGCTCAAATTGAACTTTCTTCAAAACGGGGAAGTTGATTGTATGGAGGAGCCGGGAAAAACGTCTATTTTTGACCACAGGACAAAACCGCAAAAACGTTTCGTTTCGCACGAAGCGGTATCATAAAATCGAGAAAGTTTTCCTCGCCTCTACTGTTCACCGTTTCTGCCAGTTGCGGAGGCTTGTGCTTTGTATATTTTTCAGAACTTTTGCAGTGGTTCAGAAGCTAACCTTCTGTCCTTGTCATCGTTTTATTCTGATGGACTTGTTACAGGATCTTTAAAAATAAAATGCAATGTTTCATGATCAACAAATCGACCATTTTCAATTGATATTGAGATTCGGACAAAACACTGTCAACACATTTGGACCTTGGTAAATAAACGATTGGGAACGAAATAGCCATTGGTGATGATGAAATAAACTTTGACCTTGTTTCGATTCGCTAAGTAGACAACCATTCACTTTCTATGTCAACTCCTCACAACCTCTAATCGGAAACCAAGCTGCAAATCCGGACAAAACACAGCGTATGAGTACGCACGACTCAGCAGCTTATCGCCATGCAAAGTTATTTTCATGTCTTTACCACACTGCCCACGAAAAAAAATCCTTCCATCTTCCCTGACAAACCCAACCAAAACCCCAACAGAAATCTCATCCTGGCAGATGGTGGTTTTTTGAGCGCTGTCTGTGCCCACGCGGACGCACATATGTATGAGAGCCGAGCAGAGAGCTGTACGTACAAGATTAATTTCAATTTCACGCCCCACAAACCCTAACGAATCGTGACATAATTCCAGTTTCCTCCACTCAGCGAGCGAGTGGCAATAATGGGTTGATCCGAGAAGGGGGGTTGTGCGTATGTCATTTGGTCACATTTTTCACTCCTCGCTGTTGGTGTGGGAGATGGTGGCCTACTACGAGGAAGATATTCTGTTTACTTTGCTGATATCTGCCTGTTTACTCCACGAGCAGTTTACTTAGCGAGTGGTTGGCTCGAGACAGCCGCTCAGCATGTGTGTGTGCGGTTAATGGGCACGGCCCGGAATTGACTCGGATTTAGCTCGCTAGTGGCCTAAGATATTGTCTCAATCGGTGAGTAAGCCAGTGCTCGGAACAAATCGAATCTAAATTTGTCCCAGCAACCAGCTAGCTTCAAGTATTTACCACTCAAAGAAATCCCTAATTGAGTTCCTCTGGCATGAACTTACGTATATCATACTATTACTTTCATGGGAATTCCGCCAACTTCCTACATAACAACTTCCCAACAGGAGTAAACTACATAACAACTCGAGCAGGAACCGTCAAGCCCATCATTACCCGGCAACATTGTCGTTTTGTGTCGCATTACACCTGTCAGCTTTCCGTCAACCTAAGCAACTTGACAATCGAGAAACTTTTTCTTCCTCGCTCGGGTACCTTCCGTTTGACCCTCATCATCTGATCACCAATCTCAAAGAAAGTTATGCTGACGAAAATCATACAGCACCTGGCTTTGGCTGGCTGGCTGGCTGGCTGGCTGGCTGATGATGGCATGGAAAGTTACCTGCTGCACTTGTGTAAAACTCATGCCCTCAAAGCAGGTATGAAAGTCATGCTAATAATACAGTTGACAAGCTAGCTACAAAGTAGATGGCATTTGCTTGCACCACATTGTAGTTTAAGGCGGAAAGGGTTCCAGCATCGATTTTCTTCCATGCGCTACACGGCAGGAGAACGACAAAAGCAGCAGCAGTGGGTTGTTCTTTGATATGCTGCGCATTTACCGGAGAAGGATGCAGGCAAGTTAGCGCACGTGTGTGTATGTATGTGTGACAAAGAGTGTGTGTACGCTAGTTAAGCACCTCCGGTAAACGAAAGAATGCTTCAAAATCTCATCTTCCCATGGGTTCTTTGTAGTTTACGAACATTGAAACGAAGATGAAGAACGGCACAGCATGATCACTTTAGAGGTCCTCCGCAACCCTCCCACGTCGAACTCACGGCCCCAGCTCTAGAATATCCATCAGGATTTAAGCTGTCAGACATCGTCATCGTTGTCATTCCAGTTTCACGACTTTTCGTAACGTTGCACTCAATAGTGGTTGCTTTTGTTACTGGCACTCTGAAACTGCCGCTCTACATATAGGGTGAATTGATAAATTTCCGGCACACTAAGGGCAGCTCCATAATTGTTTTAAATGTTGCTTTGCAATCTCATACAGACGCTCCACAAACTCTTCAGAACAAGACGGTGGGTCGTCCGTGAAACTGACAAAGACCTCACTTTCGTAGTTTGGCCAATCGGCGAGTGAGCCCTAAGGAGGGCCCAGTTAAAGCTCGATTCACTTAATATCTGGACGCAAGAAATCAGCTCTTGGGATCGAAGTATGCTTTTTCTGCGAGCAGACTTGTTTTATATGCTAGATTTCACTAAATTTGAGCTAATTTTCTTAGTTTAAATAGTTCATTTGTTGACAAAAACATCAATAAATATGCAAATTAATAATTTCCATTTTCGGTTGTTTTGAAGTGGGCCGGTGTTTGAACTCATGACCGGACTCGCACATCCAATCTAACCTTCGGCGCAACCCAATGTTGTTCTGGTCATTTGTGAACACAAAAAGGAATGTTAATGGGCTACCGGTTGAAATTCATCTTGGTGACAGAATCGCCAGCACACCAGTCGACAAATGTGATCTCCTTTCTGAGCACTTCAAAAGTGTAACCGATCACACCATGCCAGCATTGGAGCAAGTCAGCGAAGCACTCAGAGATACTCCCAGAGACGCGTTTGACTTCAATATTCCTGCGATTACATTGGACCTCGTTGAATCCGCAATTTGGAAGCTGAAACTCTCAAACGTGGTAGGACCTGACGAAATTCCTTCATGTGTAGGGGAGAACAGTACAAAATGCACTGGTCGGGTAGAATGATCCACTCAACAAATTTGTTCAAATCTTAAAAACTATAGCTTTAATGGAATGCTACTTAATCAATTTTTACATAAAACAGCATAACACATAATTGTGTAGCACAATAAGATACTAAATATACCAAAATATGATCAAAATTGAAGATATTGTCATGACTGTACCTCACATGTAAAAAATAGTGTTAATAAAATAAGCTTTTCCAATGCGTTAATATCCATGGTTTATAAAAAAATTCACATCACATGTATTACACACAACAACATTTCAAAATAGTATCAAAATGTCCCTATAATTCTACGTATTTTCAGAATATTTAGACAAAACTATGCAAAACTAAAACTGGGCTGAACGTACCGTGGCGTTATATACGTCTACACGCTTAGAAAAAGGTCCCCAGTGGAGCAGTTAAGTGTAGGAAGCAAACGTTGGGTATAATCATGTTAACCTACCGTTGGGTATAAATAACTTACTTCTGGCATAGTTCTACCCAAAAGTAAGTAATATGTACCCAAAGTTGGCATCCCACACTTAACTGCTCCGTTGGGTACTTTTTTCCAAGCGTGTTTATAATGAGGAATGGGTAATGTATCGCAACGTTTTGCTATCTTTATTCTATACCCATTGGCTGCTTGACTACCAAACAGAGCTAAAAGGAAGTGGCGATGTGTTGCAACCTCCTCACTTTACAACTCTAATCAGTAACTTTTTATAGCCGTGTTTTACCCTTTTACAAGCGGGGCATGCTATCCCATTGTGGTGTAGCATATCTCAGTATTGTGGTACGTCTTACCCCAATTTTGCGGTGCATATTGAGCAATGAAACAGGCGTCTTACCCCGGTGTCTTGGGATCAAATTGAAAAAGGTTTGAAAAATCATGAAAAATCATCGTTTTGGATTTAAATCACATTTGATCTACAACGAAAACATCGTAATGCACCATACTCAATAACTTCTTTCTAAATTTCAGCTTCCATTCCCTAGAAATTCACGATGTTGCTTAATCGGTGCGTTTTGTACCATCCTCCCCCACTAAAGAATTGCTGTGCAGTATTTACGGTTCCTCTTTTGAAGTTTTTCAATATTTCGTTACGCCAGGGAAAATATCCAACACGTTGGAAATCTTCGTTTATGTTCCCAATTTTCTAGAAAGGAGATAAACAAAATGCCGAAAATTATCGAGGAATCACATCGCATTTGCTAGTTGCAGACTCTCTCCTGAACAACATGGATCTCACCCCAGAAGATCGATCTCAACCAACCTTGCACCTTTCGTTTCCTCGTGTCTCCGGAATATGGAAGCTGGATCTCAAGTCAACGTTTTTTTACACGGATCTCAAGGCTGCTTTTGACCGGGTCGACCATGCTATACTTTTGGCAAAGTTAGACACACTTGGTGTGTCAAATAACTTAGTTCGTTGGTTTAAATCATACCTAACGGACAGCATACTCTGTGTGAAAATTGGCTCAGCTCAAGCAAGCTACTTTATTAATATGTCGGGCGTACCTCAAGGCAGCAACTTGGGACCACTGCTGTTCTCAATTTTCATCAACGAGGTTGGACTGATACTTTCACCTAACTGCAGGTCGTTATATGCAGACGATGTGAAAATTTATGTGGTTGTGCGATGCTTCACTGATTGTTTACGACTACAGCACTTGATCAGTAGCTTTGAAGAGTGGTGTTCCAGGAATTTCCTCACTCTGAGTGTTAACAAATGCTTCATTATCACATTCCATCGAAAACAACTGAACCCAATTGCATTTGATTACATAATAAACAATCAACCTCTGCAGAAAGTTGATACTGTTCGTGAATCACGCTTGACTCCGGTTTGACATTTAGACAACACTACACGGTCATGATTACCAAAGCCAACAGACAGCTCAGTTTCATGTTTAAGATCTCCGACGAGTTTCGTGATCCCACCTGTCTGAAAGCATTGTACTGCTCTCTTGTGCGTTCTATCCTGGAATTTGGAGCCTTAGTATGGTGCCCGTAAAATTTCTTTTTAAAGACTGTATTCGATGAAATTTGGACACACGCAATTATTCGTAACTTCTTAGCGTGTGGGTAAAAATTATTGAAATTTTAACTGAATGTATTTCATTGTGGTTGTGTCAATTGTGTAGGGGGTTCGTGAAAATCGGTCGAGTGATTTCAGTGATGGCTTCGAATGAAGACATAGTGCGCCAACAAATTTTGGGCACTCACTTCGAAAACCCAAACGCTTCTCATCGATGGATCGGAAAACAGCTCGGAATCGCACATTCAACCGTATCTCATGTGGTCAAAACGTTCGAGGAACGTAAGACAACCAAGGGGAAAAATGGTGGGGAAAAAAACGGGCACATCAAACCGGAGAAGGGAGATGGTATTGAACCAATTTAAGCGTTATCCCAACGTTTCGATCAGGGATGTTGCGAAAAAGGCGAAAGTTTCAGTTTGTTTTGTGCAGAAAAACAATGAAACGTTCTGGATTACATGTGTACAAGGGGCAGAAGGGACAAACCGGGGGGAGAAAAAAAAAACGGGGGAAAAAACGGGGAAAAAAAATTTTACAGGAGTGGCTCACAAAACCGTTCTGCATTGTGATGGACGAGGAGACCTACATTAAAGCCGACACCAAACAAATGCCAGGACAGGAACACTACGTCGCCACCTCTAAGTTGGCCGTTCCGGAGAGTGTATGGAAGAAGAAACTGTCGAAATTCGCCAAAAAATTCCTTGTCTGGCAAGCGATCTACGGATGTGGCAAAATGAGTCAGCCCTTCATCACCTCTGGGACCGTCAACGGACAAATCTACAAGGACGAATGCCTCCAAAAACGACTTCTGCCCTTCTTGAGATCTCACGATGGCCCGACACTGTTTTGGCCGGATTTGGCAAAAGGGCATTCATCGAATACAGTCTTTATGCTCTCCGTCATCTGCCATGGAATGATCCTGTCAACCTTCCAGCGTTCCTGGATCGTTGCTCACTCTTGGGAATTGAAACATTGGAGCATAGGCGTACAGTCATGGAAGCAGTCTTCGCAGCAAAAGTGCTACTAGGTGAAACCGACTCAGCCAGGAATTCTGGCCGAATTCTTCATTTACGCTTCTGAACGAGTTCTGCGAACAAGAAATTTTCTGCAGCAGGGAACCGGTACTGCAAACTACGGCCAACATGATCCAATTCGATGCATGTCGTCGCGCTTCAATTAACTCTACACTCTAAAGGGTGTTTCGATCAAAATTTGGTCGACTTAACTTGACGCATTTCCTTTTATCGTGCATTAAAAAAATTTGCACACCGCTCATTTTGAAGATGTGTGCGTGTCATGCCTCTATTTTGATTTTGAGATTAGCACTTCAGTTATCAAAATGTCGTCGAAGGAAGAGAAGCAACGCATCAAAAAATTGCACGTGCATGGCGAAAATCCAAACTACTCTCACGCCAAGTTGGCGAAATGGTTGAATGTGGCTAAATCAACTGTTACCAACGTATTAAAAGTGTCCGGTGAACGTTTTTCGACAACCAGAAAAGCTGGATCGAGGGAAAATCGAAAACTGGAGGCCAAGGCGACGACAAAAAGAGTTGCCCGCTGTTTTGAGTGGAACCCCAACCTCTCCGTCCGAGATGTCGCAAAGAAGCTGGGATTGGCGCCTTAAACCGTGGATAGAGCTAAAAAACGAGCTGCACTGTCGATTTTCAAGAAAGTGGTGACTCCAAGTCGCGATGATAAACAAAACGCGTCGGCCAAAGCACGATCGCGAAAGTTGTACACGACGATGCTGACGTAGTTTGATAGCGTGGTACAGGACGATAAAACTTTAAGCGTCAAGGCTATCCTGGTTTAACAGGAAAATTTTATACGGCAACCGGACGGTGAAAAGGCGGTAGATTTTCAAGCACATTAAACTGTCAAAGTTCGCGAAGAAATATCTGGTGAGACAGGCCATCTGTACCTGTGACTTGAAGAGCAACGTTAACATTGCGACCGGAACCGTCAACCAGGATTGAAACACAGCCGTTCTATTTTGGCCAGAGTTAGCATCTTGCCATTACGGAGAAAAAGGCCATGGAGTGGTATGCTGCCAACAACGTTCAAGTGGTGCCCAAGGACAAGAACCCTCCCAACACTCCAGAGCTCTGCCCAATCGAACAATATTAGGCCATCGTCAAGCGAAACCTTAAGAAGACTCAAAAGGCTGTTGTGTGCGAGAAACAGTTCAAGGCAAACTGACGTTTTGGAGCGAATAAAGTGGACAAGGAGACTGTAATAAATCTCATGGCGGGTTTTAAACGAAAGTCCCGGCAATTCGCATTTGGTAAAAAGGAAGCTTAACTGAATATTTCTCCTGTATTTTGTATTAACTCAACTTGAAAAAGAAAAAGAATTTGATTTATTAATAAAAACTTTGATCGACTCACACACATTACTGTTTGACCAAATTTTGATCAAAACACCCTTTATTTGACTTCAACTGTTTTGCTGAGATTTTCCGTCCCCGAATCCAGCGTAGTTGGATAGAAAGCCGCCAGTTCAGAAGTGCTGGCATGTACTACATACTGGTATTAATGGCGAAGATACCAGACGACTGATTCCACCACGAAAGATCATTTTCAATTTTAAGGTGTAGCCTAGTTAGAATTTGAACAAGACTATTACGCATAATTTGGATGTACATTAAAAAAATAGTATTCCGTTTTAAATCAATTGATCGACTTTATGTGAACTTTAGAGGGAAAATACAAAAAAAAATCATCTCGAATTCAAAGAAATTTGCGGACTTTTCCCGGAATACGTTTCATCAACCGGCGCACATTATTCTCATCCATCGTTTTAACAATTTTATTCCACTAGGTTCTCAATTCATTGACAGTTTTGACGGCACTGCCATTCACCTTCAACTTCCTCTTCATAATAGCCCAAAATCTCTCTATCGGTCTGAGCTGGGGACAGTTTGGTGGGTTGAGTTTTTTCGGTATAAATTGAATCCCGTTGGTTTCATACCACTGTAGCACTGTTTTACTGTAATGGCAGTTTGCCAGATCTGGCCAAAACATGACAGGTTCATTTCGGGATCTGAATACATGCATACACGCATGTTTTCGTCCGCTATGGCGAATGTTCCGGTAAACTGCCGGAAGGTCGCTCGCAAAGGTGTAGATTTTTTAGCTAATTTGTTACCTTCGATGGGAAATTTATCAAAAGCAATTATCTGTCATAGCTTTTTTTAATCAATTTTTTTAAATGCAAACGTGAACTACAGATGCCTTACCAAATGACGTACTTACGTGGAAATTTTTCTACAAACACAAACTTGAATTTGGCAGGAACAGATCCCCGAGCCGTAGCCTAGTAAATTTTTTGACCCGGTAGCTCTTTGAAGTCGGCCTTTACATAGGTTTCATCATCCATGAGGAGACAGCCATTGAATTTTGTCAGCACCTGATCATACAGTTTTCTGGCCACATTGTTCTGTTTTTGATCCCCATTTGGTTGTCTACAGGCACGGTATGACTTGAAGTCTTCCCGGAGACGAATCCGTTGCACGGTACTGCGTGCGGTGCGAGGCTTTTTGGCCAAATCGCGGTTTGAGATTTTGGGGTTTGCCTTAATGTTCTTGATGACTTTGTTCCGCAGTTGACGGTTGACAGTACCCACCCGCCGTTTGCTTTGAGACTTGCGATCCGTCGACAAAGTTTCTCTGTACTTTTTCAAAACACGCTACACGGTATTTCGGGAAAAACCCAACACTTTAACAAGTTTTGGTCCATACCATGAAGGGTTTTCCAAATGATTGCGCACAATTATTTTTTTTCTTTCTTCTTCCATTTTGTATTTATTTCTCTGAAACACGTTCGAACTGCACCGCGAAAAAACTTCTGATGTTGTTATTTTTATAGGGAACACATAAGATGTCACAGTTTACAAATCCAACCACTAGGGTCGCTGGAAGAATCAAAAATGTTTGTTTCAATACTAAAAGGGCCACACCTTACTGACAAGTTTTGTGTGTGTGTACTAGAATTAATTTTGTTCTACTTGCTTTGTATTCCTTCTATTTTGGTTGAATAATGTACGGTTTAGAGACACGGGGTTTTTACGCCACATGGCTTTTCCCCATAACATTTCTATAAGATGTTTAACCAGTTGGAATTATTTAAATAAATATATAAATGAATAATTCATTAGTAATTTTTCATTCTCTGAAAAGTTCAAGAATATACGATAATCGGTTTA
This sequence comes from Aedes koreicus, assembly GCA_024533555.2. Taxonomy (NCBI): domain Eukaryota; kingdom Metazoa; phylum Arthropoda; class Insecta; order Diptera; family Culicidae; genus Aedes; species Aedes koreicus. The sequence continues at coordinate 163,833 of JAHHFK020004447.1, forward strand.
ATTATGGTGAATTAATATGCGTGTACGATTTTTATCGAATACATTCTTTATCAACCACAGATTACTGTTTAATATGTGACGAAATGATGAAAATGTTCTCGTCCGTCTGCTTGTGTAGAAATTGCCCATAGTGCAATGGAGAAGGACACATTGTTGCTATTTCACCCTACCTTGTGAATGCATCGGATGATATACGACCGTTATTTTCGCTTCAAGCAGATTCTTTGCATGCACTCAGGTAGGAGGTGGAAAGAGGGTTGAAGACTTTTTCCTATGACACCCTTCTGATCCCCTGAGTTGATGACGACGGTGTACGGTGGTTTCCGGTGAGCTGTCATAAACAGAAAGGAATGGATTTTTCAGCAATTTCTCCACTGGAGGAAAGCGAAAGATCACTCCATTCGCAGTAGTGTTGCTTTTCTGTGGCTTGACTTGTCTGTCGTGTTTAAGTTCTTGATCCGAAGATCAACGGCTCTTGTATTCAATCGTCACTGCGACAGGAGACAAATTGAGAATAATATTCTGAGTAAACGAAACGCAAAAATTGATTGGATTGGAATAATACCCAAATGGCTGAAAAATTTGTTGGTCCGGGTCAACGTTTGAATTTGCTTGGTTAGTTTCTTAGTCCCTACAATGTTCTGACACATTTGTCGTTCAAGACTATGTTTAGAAATTATTGCAAAGAATATATCGTTAGTAAGTAAAATCTCTCAACTTTACTGAAAATCGCATCGATTGGGTCAACATTATCGAGTTCGATGTTCAAAGCTATTCAAGGTGGAGCAAAACTAATCCGAGCCCTGAAGACGGACATCCTTCAAGACAACACCGAAAGAAGGAAATGTATCCTTTTCGTGTCAAACGGAAAAACACCCAACACCGAAAGGTTGCGTTTGTTCAAATGCAAATGATTCGTTTAATGTAATGCCTTATCTCTTTATCAAATGTTGGCCTTTTCCCTCAGCACCGGAAAAAAGGTGACTCTCATTTTTCTTGTTCCCCAAACCACCTTTCTTTTTTTTGGGTGACCATCACAAGCACTTTTCGGTTCTTTCACTTTTGGACCGAAAATTAAACGGATAATTTATTCCACGACAGTTGTTACCTGTCGGCCCTTAGACTGTTCTTTCTCGTGACCCTTTTTGACCGTCCATCCATCCGACGTGAGTGATATTTGTTTTTCTGTCCGTTTGAATTTCTTGGTTCGTCGAAGGCTCGTCACGGATAGTAAAGGGTGCACGGCCTATTTTTCGAGTGTGGGTTTCCTTTCCTTTGGAGAATTGACTTAATTGGCTTTCCAGTTTCAACCCTGTCCAGTTGACAAAAAGACATCCGTTAAATCTTTTATCCAACAAGCCATGGAGGCCCGAAATCATCATCGTTGTTTATTCACTTCATGCTACGGTCTACACTGGAAAGTGACCATGCTCAACGGAAGCTGAACGGCTGGCCACTAAAGAGCAGGTAAATTAAATCACAGGGGTTCTTTTCACTTGCTTGAATGGTATGCAGAGGATCCGTCGTGCGTAGGAAACCTCACTCAAAGTAAAATCAAGGAACCTTTAACCATTTGCCGGTTGTCTTGATAGCTCTATCTAATCTCAAATTGACGATGTCCACGTTGTTGTCGTCGTTTGTGGCGTGGGATGGGCGACCGTTTGGGGCTCAGCCTATTTAAAATCGGAAACTATGTCCTGTCCAGAGAACCACCAGTGACCGGAACCGAATGTTTGAATGTTGTGTTTATCCATATTACCACAAGGGCCCTGGCCACACGCATCTTACCCATTCCACAGCTGGGGAAATGACTGGGATCTAATTTCCAAGGGAGCACATGTTTTGAAGGAAGTGCCTGGTCTGGTCGTGAGTGTGCTTTTTGTTTGCGTTTTCCAGAGGGGGAAAACTTTCGAAAGCTCTTCAGACTGACTGTATTGTGTTGTTCGTGGTTGTAATTGGCGCCGACGAGGGTTGGAGAACTAGAAAAACTGTAATCAATCACGGCTTGGTGATCAAACGGAAAACTTTTCTGCCGTTCGGCAATTAAATCCGTGGAGGAAGGAGGAACAAGAAAGGGAGAAGACCGGAAGGAAGTGAGGCCTTGTTTGGTCTGTTGGGGTTGGGAACGGAGCAGAGAGTATCTGGAAATCTGATTTGTACTGATTGCCATCAATTATGACTTTGAAATTGATTAGGTAAAGATGGTGGAGTGATTGATGGAGATGGTGTTTTGCGATGTTTGATCGAAATAAAACTGAGTAGTTGAAAAAAGAGAATTGAATTGTTTTTTGATCTAACTTTTTTGTTTCAAATTTACTTACAAAGTTGACTAGAAATGGTTATTTTTTATAAGTCTTGCGGTGTCCTACGTTAGGGTAAAGTGGTAATAACGTTTAAGTGTGTTAAAAAAAAATTAAGGTTGGAGATGTGGGGAAAATTTTTTGGGCGCCAAAGGAAAAGAAAAGGAAGTTACAAAAAAAAAAAAATAGTTTGGTGGAAGGGGCAGAAGAGGTGTTTGTTAAAAGAGGAAAAATGATGAGAGAAAATAAGTCTACCACCACGTCTACCATAGAGTCACTGTCGTCGTCAGTGGCACCTCACCCAGGAGGAAGGATGGAAACAACGGAAGGACAGCCGTCGCTCAAGGGCGTTAGGGAGGAAAATAATTTAGAACAGGGCAAGACCAGGGGTTTCCACTCACAGGAACAAAACATGACAGCGGCGACGTAAGAAGGGAAAATTACACTGTGAATGAATGGAATAGGACACGCAGACAGCCATGAATGGAGCTGAAGAGAGAGGGTTCGCAAAAGGAATAAAAAAAAGTAGCACAGCGTAAAACGATTACAAGAAAAGAAATGCCATGACAGCTTCTGGTTAAACGTAATATGTTTATAAAGGGAAACCGAAGCATGAAAAACACTTCCCAGTTTCCATCGTCATGATGACTACCTACCACTATGCACATCCTGTGGTTGGAATCATCGTCGTTGGTGCGATGCCGGAATGGTACCTTCTACTAGTGATGACCGAGCTTACCAGCTAGATTTGGTGAAAGCGCTGCGAGGAAAATTCGTTTTTAAGGGTGCATCGCAGAATTTCATTTATAATTTGTTTTGAGCTTTCATTCCATTTTGAGATGAATGCAAGTGACACATAATTTATTCAGCATATTTAAATCTTCATGATGTGCTCGGTGAAATAGCTATATGAAGACTGAGCGAAGCTTACTGTGTTGATTTCGAATAGAAAATGTCTATGAAAAAAATACCACTGTCATCCTGCATCAGTATTAAAACGATGCCTTTTAATAGCGGAAATCTGCAAGCTCACCCGACTAGCAGGGTATAACATAAAAATAACGAAATTATAACTAACCTTGTTAAGACTAACTGTTTATGATATAAATTTATTAGAGACGTTTTCATCTGGAAAATTGTAGAACATACTTATAACAAATTAAGATATATTGCCCCGCGAGGCACAATCTGCGTAAAGAAATAAATAAATTCTAACACTAGCTGATATGATTTTGCTATATTATAACGAAACTGTTACAAAGTTTGTTTTGTTTATGTTATATCTATATCATAGTTTGCTATAATTTTGTTACCTCTCGAGGACTTTTTGTTGCAATTTCTGTTATTTTAACTACATCCGCGATCAAAATTCTAACCACCTCTGTTATAAAAAAGGCATAACTGAATAACAACACTTGAAATAATTTTGTTATTTCCTTCTGGTCGGGTATGAACTAAATTATCCGTTTCAAATATTAAAATAAAAACAATGATATGAATTCGTATCCTTCTGAAGAGGATAGACATACATCTCTTTCGCAAATTGCGCAATAGTTATTATTTAAAAGTATATCTGAGAAAAGGCCAAACTAGAAAACTATGATCAACACTGGTGCGCTTACCCAACCTGAAATTAATGAGAAATTACAATCTGATGCGTGGAGGGGGTGACAATACGGGTCATCAATGTGTTGTCCACAATTCTTGTTTCATTGGGCAATAAAAATCTATTGTACACGGAGAAGTACTAAATAGAATACATTTTATTCCAAAAACATATGCAATCTATTCATACATTTGGTGTATATAATGTAAAAATTTGATTTTTACTTCATAGCATGAGACTGAGTTAGGGCTCGAAGTGCTTTTCGTAAAGTTTAAAGATGTTAGTAAGGAATTGCATATTTTATTTCTGAAAAGGCCAAAGGCGCAGAAGTATTTCGCCACCTTACGACTTCACCTTTCTCCAGGAGCACCGACTAGATACGGCTCAGTGCTGTAAATAGTAATTTCGTTCATTTGGATAAAATTACCAATAACATGTTTCAAAACTAAATTTATGAATATGATGGGTATGATAAAATTGTGGGCCGAAAAATGGTGAGTTGACAACCGCAACATAGCTCTGGTCCTTAGGGCCAGCTAAGGGTTGCGTAACGCCTGGGCACTGTTGTCCTTCTGACTTCAGCTAGATTGAAAAAGGTGCGTGCCAAGCGTCTGTCCAGCAAGGAGTTTTAATGTCAGATCATCCATGGAATTCCCAAGTGTTGTATAATATTTTAGATTATTTTGTTTTCCCTCGTGGCTATGGTAATGCAAGTCCGTCTACAATTGCAGGAGAACCACAATCTGCCGACAAGCAGGCATAACAAATATAATTCTTATTATCATTTTATATTATTACATCCCTCAAAATATTTTTTATCCTTTTTCAGCTTCACATAAATAAATCATTGTTTTAAGGTAAGTCTTAGTCCACCTAACTCACGTTATGTATATGAAAAGATGGAAAGGTTTTTAATGTTTTTTAGAAAGGATTTTGAACGACAAACTTTGATGTATGCATGATTTATGATATGTACTACCACCCATTGTAGCACGGATACTAAGTCCGACAGCAATGGGCTCTCCTCTCTGTTAGACTTGATCAAGCTTTAATAACCACTGATTATCCTAATCATGCCATTGCATAAAGGGCCAAAAACGGGTTGGGTAGATTGATATGCCACATAACTTATAAGTTTCCACAGGGATATAAAGAATCTCCTTCCAACAACAAGATTGAACAATTGGTCAAAAGAGCGAGCTATCTAACATGAGGATGCCCCAATGAAATATTTATATATTAGGTGCGCAACTAAGTTCTCGCTGTTTTTTGGTGAAAAAGGAACTTTATTTTGAAAACAAAGGTTACAAACGAATTATTCAAAGTATTGCCTATCACTAGCTACGACTTTTTCCCATCTTTCTGGTAGAACGTGAATACCATTTCGATAGAACTGTTCGTCTTTTGATGCTATCCAAGAATCAAGCCATTTTGAGATGTCATCATATGAGTGGAATTTCTGACCAGTGAGACCATGTGCCATCGAACGGAACAAGTAATAATCGAACGGTGCAATATCAGGAGAATATGGCGGGTGGCGTAGGACTTCCCATTTGAGCGTTTTCAAGTAGGTTTTCACGGGTTTCGCAACGTGAGGTCGAGCGTTGTCATACTGAAGAATCACTTTTTCGTGTCTGTGCTCGTATTGTGGCCGTTTTTCGTGCAGTGCTCGGCTCAATCGCATCAATTGAGTTCGATACCGTTCCCCGGTAATGGTTTCGTTTGGTTTCAACAGCTCATAATAAATAACACCAACTTGGTCCCACCAAATACACAGCATAACCTTCGCAGCGTGAATATTCGGCCTAGGCGACGATGTTGAAGCATGCCCGGGCAGTCCCCATGAATGTTTCCGTTTTGGCTTACTGTAATGAATCCATTTTTCGTCACCCGTCACAATGCGATGTAGAAAACTCTTCCTTTTTTGCCGCTGGAGCAGTTGTTCACAGACGAAAAAACGACGCTCAACATCTCTCGGCTTCAAATCGTAAGGAACCCAAGTTCCTTGCTTTTGAATCATTCCCAACGCATGCAATCGCTTAGAAACGGCTTGGCGGGAAACTCCTAATCCTGAACCAAGCTCTTCTTGCGTTTGACACGGATCCTCATCGAGCAATGCCTCCAATTCAGAGTCTTCGAAGTTTTTTGGCCTTCCTTCACGCGGACGATCATCAACACTGAAATCAACGCTTTTGAAGCGACGAAACCAATCACGACACGTTGTTTCACTCAGAGCAGCATCACCGTAAACTTTTTGGAGCTCTCGATGTGCTTCAGCTGCCGTTTTCTTCGAATGAAAGAAGAAATTCAACACTTCCCGCAAATGACGATTATTTGGCACGAAATCAGACATCTTCAAACAACCAAAATATCTAACACTAAACCAAATTACTGATTTGGCAAAGCGGTTTGTTTACCATATTTCTGAGCTTGGTTTATGACGCTTGAGATGTACAACATTCAACCAGCACTTACTACTGGCGCCATCTATTGCTTAACAGCGGGAACTTAGTTGCGCATCTAATAATAGTGTATATATTTATGTAAATGAAAAATGCTTATACAAAGACAGTACAACCAGAAACCAATTTATATGCAATTATAGTTTTACTACCATATCATTACAACAAAAAAAGATAAAAAATGTATTTCGCCTATATTTCCCGTAATGTCCTTCAATGTTATTAGAATGGATCTAAGGCAAGGATGATCCCAGAGCGCGCTGCAACTACGAACCTAACGTTAATAGTGAAATTCTCAATGTGACCTCTAGGCACACGATCCTCTGTAGCAGGTAGAAAAACTACTTGATGTGATATTTCCACAATGGAACTAACTCTTAGCTTCGGGTCTTGACCAAGAATCTCTGCTGAGCCCTTGCGGCACGGCAAGCCGGCCAGTTCAGCGCAAAGGAGGATATTTTACGACAAACCTTACAAAACAAATGTTTTTCCTTTTCCATAAAAAAAAATAAATTGAAAATTCGAAAACTAACATTGTTTATGATCCTCTATTTGTTATTTGACAGTCATAAAGAAACAAGCGTTATCGTATTATGATATTATTACAATCGTTTTATGAAATTTATTACCAGAGTTTCCTTCTTACTATGTTCATGGCCGCTCAAAGCCCCACAGGAACCTGTTCCGGAATAACCGTTCCGGGGACAAACCATCAGATGGCCACAAAACGTTGAGAAATATCCTTCTGGGGATATTTCATGTATTTTGATAAGCATATTGCCAGGGTTTCCTTCTAAATATGCTCAAGGCCACTCGAGGCACCATTGGAACCTGTTAAAGAATGGCAGCATAATTAATCATCAATTAAAAGAAAGATTTGAGCAATAAAAAATAAAAAAAGTGCCACTAAATAATTATGGCCTGTGCCAATAAATAATGTGTGATCAGCATTAAAAATTTAGAAATGAGCAATAATAGATGAGAAATGATCTTTGGATAATCTTATTGTGGCCGGTAAATCTGTCAAATAAAGCAACAGCTATTAGTATATGTGCAAATAAATATGGCTTTATTTCCGCCAAATGATATAATTTGAGCACTAAACTACTCGCATGTGTCTTGGAATTTTTATTTGATTTTCCCATAAAAATAGTAAAATGAGCAATAAATAACTGAATAACCACAATAAAAAAAACTCAAATGTCCTAGGTAGTAGATACAGTTACCTTAATAAATTTCATATGGTTATTTTTCTTAACGACCTATTTGGGGTACCATCCAAACCATTAAAGAAATGGTTGGAGGATTTGCGATATCGTTCGTTTAAGGTAATTTTTTATCAGGGTACCCATCTTTAAATTCAAAAATAATTTGATATCGTGAAAACTTTCCCATGAAATATTCAACAACACCATTTGAAAACTAAATGGGTTCCAGAGAGCAGAAAATAAATCCAGGCAAAAAATTGGGAATGAGCCATAAAAAGTTGTGATGTGTTTTAGGACAAATAAAAAAAATCACATGGAAGAGGTAAAATGAGCAATGACTATTCAATAATACGCAAAAGACAATGATATTTTTGCAAATGGACTTATGAACGTACACATTCCAAATAAGAGTTGTTGAGCTTCTACAATTGAAACTTTTATCAAATGATATGTTGAGTTTACCAATAACCATAAGACTGTCACTTGAATGGAAAAAATATTGATACTTATAAATACGGTTGACAAATGTATCCATGCCAAGGAAAAGTACAACAATCAACCTGTGATAATTTTGAAATAGTCATCAATCCATTATCAATGTTCAGGCGCACAAATCAAAACAGCAATCGGAAATAAAAAATATGAGCAATTTTATAATATAAAGCAGCTCTTAGAAAAAGAGTACTCATTTGAATGGCTTACATTTTTCAAAGCAGATTAGTAACAACGCCAGTAAATTCTGATTCTTGGAAATTGGATGATAAACTGGAATAAGATGTTTTTCGAATACTCTTAAATGTGTGATAAACTGAAGCTATCTGACTTTGAAAAAGCAAACAATCTTGTTATTTTGGTTGAATCTGACCCCTACATCTTTTTGGTAGCCATGGTAACCCTTGAACGGGGGGTGTGGTGGATGAGTAGATCAATTACAAGGAGTTGAATGATGAATTATGTTCGTCGACAATAAGAATTTACTGGCGTTGTTACCAATCTGCTTTGACAAATTTAAGCCATTTAAATGAGTAGTCTTTTTCTAAGTGCTGCTCTATAATATAAAATTGATCATATTTTTTATTTCCGATTGCTGTTTTGATTTGTGCGCCTGAACATTGATAATGGATTGATGACTATTTCAAAATTATCACAGGTTGATTGTTGTACTTTTCCTTGGCATGGATACATTTGTCAACCGTATTTATAAGTATCAATATTTTTTCCATTCAAGTGACAGTCTTATGGTTATTGGTAAACTCAACATATCATTTGATAAAAATATCAATTCTAGAAGCTCAACAACTCTTATTTGGAATGTGTACGTTCATAAGTCCATTTGCAAAAATATCATTGTCTTTTGCGCATTATTGAATATTCATTGCTCATTTTACCTCTTCCATATGATTTTTTTTATTTGTCCTAAAACACTTCACAACTTTTTATGGCTCATTCCCAATTTTTTGCCTGGATTTATTTTCTGCTCTCTGGAACCCATTTAGTTTTCAAATGGTGTTGTTGAATATTTCATGGGAAAGTTTTCACGATATCAAATTATTTTTGAATTTAAAGATGGGTAACTGTATCTACTACCTAGGACATTTGAGTTTTTTTTTTATTGTGGTTATTCAGTTATTTATTGCTCATTTTACTATTTTTATGGGAAAATCAAATAAAAATTCCAAGACATATGCGAGTAGTTTAGTGCTCAAATTATATCATTTGGCGGAAATAAAGCCATATTTATTTGCACATATACTAATAGCTGTTGCTTTATTTGACAGATTTACCGGTCACAATTAGATTATCCAAAGATCATTTCTCATCTATTATTGCTCATTTCTAAATTTTTAATGCTGATCACACATTATTTGTTGGCACAAGCCTTAATAATTTAGTGGCACTTCTATCCTTTTTTGGTGCTTTTTCTGAATTACTAAGTGCAGGTAAATATTTTAGTCGTTAAAGAATGCTCGTTCCGCGGGCATGTCGACATATGGCCTTTAATGGAATAGAAATAGTTTGTAGGCGTTTTTCCAAAGATTGTAACATCCATTCCCGGAAATTCAATTGATATTCCCAAATAGTGTCTCCGTACTGAACCACAGGCCAAGAAACCCGGATTCCCGGGAACCAGGTGCACTCATACGGACATTGCATATAATGTCTATAAAGCGGATGAGTTTTTGAATCCAACAGTGCTTAAAGAATCCGATATTCTTACGACATGCCCAGCCCATCGTAGTCGACCGTTTTTAGCGATTTGTACGATGGGAGGTTCTCCCAGCAATTGGTGCAATTCGTGGTTCATTCGCTTCCTCCACGTTCCATCTTCCATCTGCACTCCACCGTAGATCGTACGCAGCACCTTCCGTTCAAAGACACCAAGGCCGCGTTGGTCCTCCACTAGCAATGTCCGTGTTTCGTGGCCGTAGAGAACTACCGGTCTAATTAATGTCTTGTAGATGGTCAACTTTGTAGTTCGGCGAACTTTGTTCGATCTTAGCGTCCTTCGGAGTCCAAAATAGGCACGATTGCCAGTCATAATGCGCCTTTGTATCTCTCTGTTGGTGTCGTTATCGACGGTCACCAATGATCCCAGACACACGAGTTCGTCTACTACCTCGATTTCACCACCGTCGATCTGAACTCGTAGTAGGAGTCTAACATTGTATTCTCGTGAGCCTCTTCCCTTCATGTTTTTTGTTTTTAACACATTAATCACAAGCCCAATCCTACCAGCTTCAGCCTGAAGTCTGATGTACGTGTCCGCCATCGTCTCAAAGTTACGTGCTACGATATTAACGTCGTCAAACACAAACACGACAACAAACACGACAATCCATCACCATACCGTAACCCTCTCCGAGATTCGAAGGGACTCGAGAGTGTCCCTGATACTCGGACAACACACATCACTCGATCCATCGTTGCTTTGACCAACCACGTCAGTTTTTCCGGAAATCCATATTCGTGCATAATCTGCCATTGCTGGTCTCGATCGATTGTATCATAAGCTGATTTGAAATCGATGAAAAGATGATGTGTGGGCACGTTATATTTGCTACATTTCTGCAGCACTTGCCGAATCGCGAAAATCTGGTCCGTAGTAGCGTAGGCACCCATGAATCCCACTTGGTATTGCCCCACGAACTCCTTTGCAATTGGTCATAGGCGGCGGCATAGAATTTGGGAGAGCAACTTGTAGGCGGCGCTCAGTTGCGTGATTGCACGATAGTTGCAGGAATCCAGCTTGTTGCCCTTTTTATAGATGGGACACACTTTTCCTTCCATTCAATCCTCCGGTAAACATTCCTCCTCCCAAATCTTGGTAATTACCCAGTACAGCGCCCTGGCCAGTGCTTCACCACCGTATTTTTATAGCTCGCTTGGGAGTTGGTCAACTCCAGCAGCTTAGTTGTTTTTCAGCTGACCAATTCCCTCCTCAACTTCCTGAAGGGTTGGGATCAGGATCCTGTCATCTTCTGCGCGTGTTCCTAGATTTACTGCCATGCCACTTTACTTCGCTGTAATATTATTTAATTTTAGTCCTATACTGCTTATAAGCGCATGCTAGTCTTTTTTGAATATAGTAGTTGAGGTTCAGAAGTGCAATTTTAAAGTAAATGTTATTCTGAAATGCTGAAAACCTGATTGGGCCTTTGATGCATGTCATGTTGCTGCAGGCTCTTGAGATAAATGGTTTTGGAATACAAAAATGATCCCAAAGCGTGCTGAAATTATGAATGAAATGAGAATGGAAAATAATATGATTTGATTTACAGGTATGGGTATACAAATTGATTAGGTATACGATCTTCAGTCGCAAACCCTCACATCGCTATTGTCATAATGACAACATCGCCCAGGCTTCGCCAACCAGCGTCTCCATGTTTCGCAGTCGCACCCTCCTTCGAAGTTGTCAACTCTTCATTTGAAGCCCGGGTTTTTTACGTAGGACTTATGTCTGTCTTTTCTATTCCTGTATAGAGGCGCCGTTCTAAAATTTCTGAAATCGACGGCGTTACGCAGGTTGAGAGATTTTGAACGATTAGAGAGGAGATTCTGGACCACAGAAATTTCACGATAAATATTTCATTTGAAAGGTAGAACAGTAAAGCTGGATCTCTGTTGCTAACTAAATTCATTACATTTGTATAAACTAACTAAAAAGTACTTTTTAGAAAAACGTCTAAACGCAAAAAGCTATTGGTAGAAAATGACATCATATTTGCGCCACGCTCTGATTGGTTAATACTGCCACAGTTACCGTGCCAGTGATAATCAAACAAGTGGTAACGTCCGACCAACCAGATGTTCTCGCTGTGCATCCGTAAAGGCAAGCGCATTCACCGTCTGCTCTGGAAGGGCAACTAAACACAGCGCGTTGTTGCCGGTGCCCCCGTCTACCTCGCTGCGGTGATGGAATACGTGACCACACAAGTGCCTATAATAAGAAGAAGACCAAAATTATCCCATGTCACCTGCAGTTGGCCGTCCGCAACGACGAGGAGCTGAAAAAACTTCTCCGGTTTGACCATTTCACTGGGTGGTGTGCTGCCAAACCCCAGGCCGTCCTGCAGCCGAGAAAAAAATTTCAATCGTGAACCGTGTTCCCTCCGTAAACAACTAAAATCTGTCCTTTTCAGGACGACCAAATGAATTTGCCACCTAAGAGTATGTTTGATTGAAATTTCTCTTGAGCTCATCAAAATTATCATTGCCACGCACCGGTTCAACATGGCGTCCCGGAGAAAATGGCGAAATTAATCGCCGACGTCATCTTCGTGGTCAAGTGGTTAGCGGCGTCACCCGTCGTTCAAGCGATTGTCTTGAAGTGAGGGTTCGATTCCCGCTCCAGCCAACGGAACATACTGGTCCACTGGGTGTTAGGTTAAGTTGTTCGATGTAATTCGCTCTATGTTCAATGTAAATGTAAACACAGGATCCATTTAACACTTACAAGCACGTTGAACAACAAACAAAATATTATTAACAGTTAATTTGACCCGAACTGGAGAACCAAAAGTCTAACACTAATAGCATAGAGTTTCATGGTTCTTTAGACTGAATAAAATATAGTAGAAATTTATTAATTAGATGACATCAATTTTTACACATCAACAAGCAGTCCTACGTCAACTTTGCAGTTATGTCACTGACATAACTCACCCTTTCGTTTTTTATATTCTAATAACCTAATAATCTAATAATAACCTACCCAAGTAACAATTTTAGTTTTATTCCAGCCGTATAGCACTCCTCCCGGCTTTATTGATAAAACTTCATTCAAAACTGTTTTGTCTACCAACACCTCCTCTATGCTTCTTTAAAGCCGAAATTTGTACAAAATGGCCCACTCTATAGACGGTTGAGAAAACAAGTTAATAAAACCTTTATAAGAACATAAAGATTTTGAAAATGTTCTAGTGAAAGATGTTATGACCACTTGAGAACCTTCATAAAACCTATTGACTGCCATTAAAAGCAGAATGTGGCCAAATGGCCACAGCTGTCAAACTTCACTGTGAAATCGAGGTTTGTTTTTGTTGTTCTGCTTTGTTTGATTCTCTGCTCTTCTGATTCATTTAGCAGTAAAAAAAAGGTCTATTGTTGTGAGAAATTTGGTTTGATAGCAAAATATACAAAACAAATTGTGTTTTCTTTATTGGCACGATAAGAGCCGAAAATTAATGCGCCTCGGAAATTATGCGAATTCACAACAACATAAATCAAATTAAAACAAATATATTCCTTAAATTAATCATGAATTTCCTGAAAAATGCTTGGAATTGGTTGAGATTATTTATAAAAAATACAAAAATTAGTCTCCAATCTACAGTTTATTTGCATACCTTGGAAAATTTGATGCATTTATTTTTCCACATTGCAATTATTTCTTATATTTCAATATGGCGATTGAAATAAAATCACAATTTTGCCATAAAGCCAAAGTGGTTGAATGGTTGCCATCAAGAGCCGCCGCGCTGACGGTCCCGGTTTGAATCTTGATCTCGAGATAGGCACATTTTATTTTTGTGAGCCATCTGACTCTCGAACACTCATCTCTTACTCATCAACTTAATATCACTGCGCACAACCTCACGCACACGTTCAATTTTTCATTGCGAATTGCGGTTGCTTTTTTGCCCACAACTTATGTTAGATTTGTCATCCAAGTTACGATCAATAAAATGAAACAAAATCATGCAAAATTGTAACTATCACAATCTTACTTTCTTGTTTTGGGTGTAGAGCGAATTACGAACAACTTAACCTAACACCCAGTGGACCAGTTTGGACATTTTAGTTTCGAAAAGTTCCACTGGCTGGAACGGGAATCGAGTCATCACTTCATCGCCATTGCTTCAACGACGGTTGACGCCGCTAACCACTTGACCACCAAGATGACGTGGGTGATTGATTTGGCCATTTTCTCCGGGACGCGGCAGTTTAAGCAACGCCATGTTGAGCCAGTGTGTGGTAATGAATTTCGAACAGCTCAAAAGGAATTTCAACCAAACATATTCTTCTATAGTTGGCAAATTGATTTGGTCGTCCTGAAAAGGACGGATTTTAGTTGTTTACAGAGGGAACATGGTTCGCGATTGAAATTTTCTTCTCGGTCATCTTGGGCTGCAGGTCATCTTGGGTGTTTTTCAGCACGTAATACTACGATAAAAATAGATATTTACACCGTGTCTTCAACCTCGAGATTGTACAGACTGAACATTGAACATAGAGCGAATTACAACGAGCAACTTAATCTAACACCCAGTGGGACAGTATGGACATGTTTGTTCTACGAAAAGTTCCACAGGCTGGAGCGGGAATCGAACCCTTACTTCACATGCCAATCGCCTGAACGACGAGTGACGCTGCTTACCACTTGACCACGAAGCTGACGTGGGTGATTGATTTGGCAATTTTCTCCTAGACGCGGCTTTTTAAGCAACGCCATGTTAAACCGGTGTGTGGTAATGAAAATTTCGATAAACTCAAGAGAATTTTCATTCAAACATACTCTTTAGTCGGTAAATCGATTTGATCGTCCTGAAAAGGACGGATTTTAGTTGTTTACGGAGGGAACATGGTTCGCGATTGAAATTTTCTTCTCAGTCTTCTTGGGCTGCAGAACATTTGGCAGGACACCACTATGTGAAAGTCACACCGGAGAAAAGTTTGTCCGGTTCCCGGGGGTTGGGGGGGGGGGGGGGGGGGGGGGGGGGGTGTTTGGGGGTTTTTTTTTTATTAATCTTGTGGGTTGGGGGGGGAAAGTGGGGGGGGTAGAGGGGTTGTTTGAGGGGCTCGCCAGATTCAGATTCAGATTTAATCGGTATTTTATTTAATATCTTCTGTGTGCCTTACATATTTTACAGTTTAAGAGATTTACATACATGTTTTCATCTTTAATTGGTTTTTGACATTTGTAATATCTGTTTGTTCTTCAGTTCAGGGTATTTTTAGTATTGGATTACTCCAGCATTGTTTAAAATTTGATAACCTACTTAATCTAAATTTACATATCAATTAACTAGAGCTCGAATGAGCTGGTACTCGGAGGAGGCTGCCCTTTCCACGAATGAGTTGTTGGCGTCATCAATACGCTCGTGTATTGTCTTGCATCCACTTGCTCGGCATCCATGATGGTTCGAAGTAGCCGATTTTGGACGACTTGAAGTTTTTTCTTGTGCATTTCGGCACATGATCCCCAAAGTGGCATGGCGTAGTTCACTACTGGAGCAATGATGACCTTAAACACAGCTATTTTGTTTCGCAATGATAGTTGAGATCTTCGGCATGTTAGCGAGTAGAGTGAATTCATCAGTGCGATGCATCTTTGTTTGATGTTCTCCATATGGACATTATACATGAGCTTTTCGTCGATGGTTACACCGAGGTAGTTTACCTTTCTCGACCATTTGATGGGACATCCGTTGACAATAATTCAGCAGTCTTCTGGCGGTGAAAATTTTTGTGATTGGCGATATTTGAAGACTATTGCTTAGGTTTTTGCTTCATTCACTTTTATTTTCCAGCTGGTCAGGTAGGTTGTATAGGTTGTCAAGCCTCGCTGAAGTCGAGCTCGGTAGACCATTGGTGATCTTCCTTTCGCCAATATTGCACTGTCGTCTGCGAAGAGTGCCAGACTACAACCGTCTGGAAGTTGCGGTACGTCGGATGTGAAGATGCTGTACAAAATCGGGCCCAGCAAGCCTCCTTGGGGCACTTGTGGATGAGTCCGTCGTGCCAAACGTTATCAAATGCTTTTTCCACATCCAGCAGAGCCATAGCGGTGTTGTTGGAGAGCGATTTGTTTTTGCTGATGATTTGTTCAACTCTTACCAGCTGTTGGACGGTGGAGTGTCCCTTTCGTAAGCCGAACTGCTCTGGGATGATGATTTGATGCGCTTCGATGTGCTCCATTATTCGCTGGAGTATTAGCCTCTCGAAGAGTTTGCTTACCGCCGACAACAGAGTGATGGGCCTGTAGCTTGTGACGAAAGTTTTCAATACTTATTTTTCGGTAGCTTTAAACATTATGTTTAGTGTTGTAATGCGTGTGTGTAATCATCTGACTGTATACTCTGACACGATGTTAACAAAACAGTGGTTCACGAGTAAAAAAGTTGTAACACACTACCAAAATGTCATGTAAATTTCTGTCTCCTGAGACCGACACATGCAAGCGTCCTTTAGCACATAAGAATGAGTTGAAATAGATGCGAAAATAAATTCAATCAAACACATCTTTTGTCGAATTGCGTATTTGTCGGTTTCAGGAGACAAACTTTTACAAGAAATCTTTGTTTACGTTCCCCTATTTTTTACAAGCAGGAATTACGTCTTGTGTAAAATTCATAATTTTTAAGTGTGCACCTTGTAACAGATCGAATCAAACAACTACGGCTGCAATGCTCGAAACGTTTGGTGTCAGCATTAAAAAAGAAGCATACCATCATCGTATTCTCCGATGAGAAAATGTTCACCGTTCGCCCCCGTATCTAACACGTACAGGGGTGGTTTTTTCCGGCGGAGGTGGTGGGGGATTTTCCGGGGACCGGATTATCCAGTTTTACAACCAACCCAAGTAACACAGAATGTGTCATTGCATACATTTGTGCTTTAATGTGACAAATTATTATGTTATCATTCCGGTGATATAAAACCTTATAGGGTACTATTATAGAATTGACATAGCGCAGAAGGTGGAGCCTATGAAACAAAATAATTATAGTTTGACAATGATCATAAACAAAAAAAATCTGAGGCTAAAGTAAAACAAATTTTTATTAGTTTTCAATAAGGTATGGGTTTGAACCTAGAACTCCAAGCTTACAAGATCGGTCTTCTTACCACTCGACCATTTCTATACGTGAGAAATGGAATCATAAGAACCCTCTTATCCCTCACAATCCCCCAAAACAATTCAAGCAAAAAGTATGGGTTTATTTGAAAAGATTTATTATGTTTAGGTGATTATTCGATTTCACTTTAGCTTATATTTATTCTAGCAACTATACCGTTGCAAATAATGTTCGATCGTTAAAGGAATTGGCTAAAGCAATATTTAATTTCTCAAATCATACTTGAATGATTCTTGCATGCAATTAGGCATCATACTAGCATGGAATTAGGTTTTTGAATGTTTAGCGGTCAAACATATGTGATATAAATACATATTTGATAGTTATTAGTCTTACTTAAAAGTACAGGAACGGTAATTCGAGGTCCAATACGACACGAACAAAACATACATTACTAGTTCTGATGGCATTGCAAACAAGATGTCAGACGTAAACAAACAAGTTCTATCTTAAAAACATTAAACACATATATGACAAACCAATTTGTCATATTAGTAAATCTAGACTCAAATTGCAAGACACGAACATCTTCATGACTAAACTAGTCAAACTGAACTTTTATAGATCTACAGCATGACACGTGGAAAAATATAACCTTTTTGTTTATGTTTTCGGTGCTACCTGGGAAACATCCGGTGGGAGTCATGGTTTTCGGGGCAGTTGCGTCCAATTGATTGAAAATGCCTCCAGTATTTATCAAAGCTGGGTTAAAAGTTAATGCCGAGGTTTACATGAACATTTTGTAGGACCACGTTCTCTCATGGATGAAAGCCAACTTTGAAGCACACCAACACGTCATTTTCCAACAGGATGGAGCACCGTGTCATACCTCAAAAAGGACTCAAGCGTGGCTGAAGGAAAACATGGAATTTTGGCCAAAGGACATTTGGCCTCCTAGCAGCTCGGACTTGAATCCTTTGGATTATTCAATCTGGGCATATGTGAACGTTCTCACCCCAGTGTTGGCGCCCTGAAAGCTTCCTTTACTAAGGCATGGAACTCGATGACTGACTCATACATTGAGAAGGTATGCTCTCGATTCCGTCCCCGTTTGGAGAAGGTGATCGAGAAAAATGGTGGACATATTGAGTAATATTATCATGAAAGGCTTAATAAACGATTCCCTTAATTATAAAATTATATAGTATAGTTATAGTTATAGTTTTTCGTATTTTTTTATGGGACATACTGTATGTTGCAGCTTTTTTAAATTATGTTTTACAAAGTGGTTCTGCTTATTGTGATACCGAAAATCAAACGTACATGCGTCTTGTACAATCTAGCCGTTGGTTCGTGCTTTTGGTGTAGTGGTGCTGTAGTAGTTGAAGAGTAACTCACATAGTATTTTGTTTAAGTAAGGAGTATTTATAAGCTTCTATTTATACAGTGTAAATGGTTGCAATGAATTATTGTTTTTTTGTTTTTTGGCTGGTAATCAATTATTTGTATGCATAATATGCATATATGGTAAGTTCAATGCATGAAACTCTTTTTTCTTTTCCTTTTAAAGCCAACAAGCCATAAAAAACTGATTTGGATACGTTTGAATGGCTGTGTCGAATTGGCGTATGCAACGTTTGTTTCTTTTGTAGCTGTGTATTCTTGTTTACATTTGAACATTGTTTCTGGATCTGGCTTTGTTTTATACCCTTACCGATGGAAGGTGAAGATAGCATTTGTGTTGAATGTAAAAAACGTTGAAAGAGATGCAAGTAAATTGACCACTTGCATGTACTGTTCCGCCAAAACGATCTGACCACGACCTAACTCGGCTGTACTTTTCCCCGTTCGTCTTTTGTTGTTTTTTTTGAGCGACCTCTTGATAGGTTGGATTCTAGAACTCCACTGACTCGCATTCGTTTTCATCATCACCATCATCCCGAAGACACGAACTTTCTCCCTCTAGCGTTTTTCCATTTCCACCCCGTTCGGATTCAGTGCATCCAGCCACCCACTAGATACACAACCATTTTAGCTGTTCGTCATCTACCGTATGTTGACTGCCCAACGCATCGATCCAAAATGACCGTTGGAAATAGATCAAACTATATAATGTTTACCCTCCTTTCCCGTACTCAATTACGCATCATTTTAAACAAATGTTACCCGCCGGTAACACTGTACTATTCGCCAGAAAGAGTATCTTCACAAGCACGTAGAAAAAAATATCGTCAAAACAAACATATCTCAGGTTACGATACTCATTATGCTTGGCGTGTGTGAGAGCTGCGCAAACGAGCTAGTAAAGTGTGGCGGATTCTGCTCGGCTCAGTTTTGTCTTGAGTGCTCAAAGATAGATAGTACCACATGTGCGAAAGTTTCAAGCAACACTAATCTGTTCTGGATGTGTAACGCTTGCAGTAAAATGATGGACAGTGCGCGATTCAGGAATGTCATAGTTTCAACTAATGCTGCTGACTCCGAAAAGGACATCGCAACTCCGTCGTGGAACTGGCTGTTCAGGGCAATCTGCAATTACTTGCGCCACAGTAGACAGCATGTTTTGGTTGTATCTGTCCAACATATCCGTTGAAACTCCTGATGAATGTGTAACAAAGTTAGTATCACAACGGTTAGGCTCCAATGATTTCAAAATCGTAAAGTTAATTCCGAGAGGAAAGGATGTGCGTTCTTTGAACTTTGTGTCATACAAAGTAAGGATGCCCATACAACTGAAGGAGAAGGCTTTGCAGGATTCCACTTGGCCCAGTGAGATCTCGTTCAGAGAGTTTGAGGAAAGGTGCATTCCTAGAAAGGTTTTTTGGAAGCCAGCCATCCTAACAATACCCGAGACAGGATCCAACATCCCGAATATTTCGACCAACGCAGAGAGGACCGTCAGGATGGATCAATAACGATGAACGAAACTGCACACAATATCTCGACTTTTTCCGAAATCTTGAATGAAGCCGACCTGCACTATTTAACGGTATACTATCAAAATTTGAGAGGCATTCGTACTAAAACTAACGAGCTCTTTCTGAAGCTTACTGCCTGTGAATACGAAGTTATTATACTCACTGAGACGTGGCTTCGTTCTGATATCACTAGTTCAGAGTTTGCTGCCAGCAACTCGATATTTCAGTGTGATCGCATTGCAGCTTCTAGATACCTTCAGCGAGGGGGTGGAGTTTTAACCACGGTTAAAGAAAACCTCAACTATAGGTGGGTAGACCTTGTTGACTGTGGCAGTATTGAGCAAATCGCTGTGCGTTTCAAACTAGATAAGGTGACGATCTTTGTGTATGGAATCTATCTTCGACCAAACGCATCTCCGGAATTATATTCAGCGCATTCCGCAGCAGCCCAGCAAAGTGCGTCGGATTCTGATAATATTGTCATCGTTAGAGATTACAACCTCCCTCAGTTGGTATGGTCCTACGATGAAGAGATCAACAGCTTGCTGCTGTCCAACGTATCGACTGAACAGGATATCGCTTTGGTTGAATCAATGGTTGCCTCCGGACTACATCAGCTCAACAGCCTGCTAAACTCGAATCGTCGTACACATGACATGGCATTTGTTAACGAACCAAACGATGTTGAACTTATCGAACTTCCGTCATCCCTCCTCCGAATCATCAACCATCACAAGCCATTCGTTCTTCGCATTGACGTGAATGCCTCCTGCGTGTAACCAGCTAGGGACTCGAACATCACTGATTATTTCGATTTTCAACGTTGCCATTTTCCGAAACTGAATGGACGTCTATTGGATTAAAATGTTTCGTGCAAAAGATGCGGATGAAACGGTACGTATGTTTTATGACAAATTGTACGACGTCGAATAAGTAGGCCTCATTCGTTTAAGCAACCGTGGTGGACAACTGAGTTACAGCATCTCCGTAACATTGTGCGAAAAACTCGTAAACGCTATTTTCGATCACGGACTACTGTGAACCGGATCAATCTACAGTCGCTCGAAACCAATTACGCCAATTGCCCGGACGCTGCTTTTCGTTGCTATATAAGACGATTGGAGCAGACTGCGAAACAGAATCCGTCATCCTTTTGGTCGTATATTCGAAGCCGTAAGCAATCTAACTGGATCCCTACCGACATGAGTTTTAAAGAAACTTCGGCCGATTCACCTCACGAGCTAGCTAATCTTTTTGCCGATTTATTCGAAAATATACACTGTCAAATGTCGCCATCTTTTTCCCCTGACAGTCTTAAATCCTGTCCTGCTTTCAATTTGAATTGTCCTGCTCTAGTTGTGAGCCAACATGAAGTTTTGTCAGCCCTGTAAAAGTTGGACAAGTCGAAAGGGTCGGGCACAGACAAGATACCGGCGTTGTTTTTAGGAGAATGTGCTGACTCACTGCTGATGCCGTTGACGATTATTTTTAACAGGTTACTCAGTAGAGGTATTTTTCCCGAAGCGTGGAAGTTAGCCTCAATCACTCCGATTTTCAAAGCTGGTAACAAACATGCTGTTGAAAATTACAGAGGTGTTTCGATTTTATGCTGTATGGCCAAGATGTTTGAACAGTTGGTTCACAAAGCTCTTTACGCTGTATCTCGACCGCAGATTTCTAAATTTCAACATGGTTTTGTTAAGAAGCGATCCACAACAACGATTCTGATGTCTTACGTAAATTTCCTATCAACGGAAATTGAGAATCGTCACCAAGTTGATGCCATATACTTCGATTTTTCAAAAGCGTTCGACAAGGTTCCTCACACCCTTGCAATACTTCAGCTTGTATCTGGGCTTTCCTGATTGGATCACAAAGTGGTTGCGCTCTTACTTATCTGGTCGGAGCGCTTTCGTCAAATTAAACGGCAGTTGGTCACGCGTCTTCTCCGTCACGTCAGGTGTACCGCAAGGAAGCGTTCTGGGACCACTGATTTTTATATTTTTGAAATCACGCTTTCTCCTCTACGCTGACGATCTGAAAATCTACAAGGTTATATCATCGTATCTCGACAGTTGCGCTCTTCAGGCTGACATCGACGAGATTTTGTTGTGGTGTTCTGAGAATGGAATTGAACTTATTTCGTTCACCGGCCAGCAATCCCGAAAAGAATTTTATTACTCCCTCAGCTCAGAAGCTATAAAGGGTGTTCAAGCCATTTGTGACCTAGGGGTTACTGTAGATACGAAACTCCGGTTTAATGAGCATATTAGCACAAAAACCGCAAAGGCCTTTGCAGCACTGGGATTTATCCGTCGCAATACACGTGGTTTCACCGATATATATGCTCTCAAGGCGCTGTACTGTTCGATCGATCGTAGCATCATGGAGTATTGTAGGTGGGTCCGGATGGAAAGGGTTCAACGCAATTTTGTACGGTATGCTCTTCGTCAACTCCCGTGAAATGACCCAGCAAATCTACCTGACTGTCCGAGTCGTTGTAGACTGATCGATTTAAAAACTTTAATGCACAGACGTCCTAACCTACAGAGGTTATTGGTTTTTGACATTGTCGAAGGTAGTGTAGATTGCCCGGCGCTGTTGCAAAACATCAATTTTTATGCACCTTCTCGCCAGCTTCGTGACCGTAGTTTACTTGTAGTCAGTCGCCATAGAACTACGTATGGGCAAAACAATCCTTTCGATAACTATGTTAGATCGTTTAACAATGTGAGTGCTGTTTTTGATTTTAATATGTCTAAATGTGTGTTCAAGAAAAGAATTATAAACCTAGGTTAAGTACCAGTCTGATGAGTTCTTTTAATTCGAGACGAAGAACAATAAATAAATAAATATATTTAGGTAGCGGACGGCGGCAATCAACAACGGACAAACTAATCACCAACTTAATTTCTTAAATATATTAATATGAAAATTGCAAAATCACTTGTGAGCGTTCTATCCCCCCTATAAACAATCCACCATTCGAGACACTTTGTCGAAGTAAGCCGCGCTGAAAATCTGACGAGTTAATTTTTCTGTTGCGTATTTTTCTCTCGATAATACATATTTTTATCTTTGCAACAGTGAAGAGTATAGGTTATTCGCTTTTCAATGCATTTTAACGTTAAGTTTGGTTGCTTTTTCGATTAAATCTCTCCGTGACGTTCAATTGGTCTGAAGAAAGTTTCGCGGAGCCATTAATGAGTGAACGTATGCTGCGGCAAATAGCAGTTGCTAGCGCACGGCTACCATTTCGAAGTGGAAAAGTATGCAGAAGTGTTGAAGGCCACTAGGAATGTTGTATCATTTCCAACGTCAGCCGAAAATGCATGCGCAGCTACCCAACCAAGTTGCTACGGCAGATTGGAGTTCGGGTTTGAAAGCAGAAGGGAAGATTCGGAAAACTTTTTTCCATAATGTTCTTCACATGAATTTCATTTCAAAATCCTAGAGATTGAGTTCATTGTGATTATTACTTAACTTGTATAGGAAACAAATAAACAAGTTTTATGCTTGAAGGGTCCAAATCATAGACTATTGTGCTCGTTAGTACATGCCTAAAAAGTTTGTCGACAGTTTTGAATATTTTTTGTGGGTGAAATAGGAGCAAAACACCTGTGAAATTGATTCCGGTCAGCTGAAGTTAGACGAGTGATTTAAAAAAAAAAATGGTTACAACTTTTGGCTTTAGGAGAGTGAAATCAAGTGAGCACAAGTCCAAAATGGAAATTTTCTGCTGTGATTTTCAGTTGCAAAAGTTGTATTTGTAAAGCGCGAGAACGTTATAAAAAATCGGTACTTTGTATTTTGTATTTGCAATGTTTTAATTGTGCCAAACTGGACTCGCGTTATAGCTCTGGCATCGTTTGACGGACATTTTTGCATAATTAGTGCAATTTTTGGAACGGTCTAGCACGCGCGAGATTATACCTATTGGGCACGAACTAGTACTGGATTAAAGCGAAGAATTTTATGCTTTTAATGGACGTTAAAGATGTAAAAATCGATCATGGTTCAGTGGTGGAAAACCTTGTTGGCCGTGAGCAACGCAATATGGGGCAAGCATGGCGGGTCTGGATAGGCATCATTTAGATAACCCCGGATACCATGGAGGAAGCAGAACGCTAACCAGTCGGACCCCGCAAAGGACAAGATGTGGTAAGTGCTCTCAAAAACGTGGAGTGAAACAAGTAATTGTAAGCAATTTTGTCCCTATATAACTGCAAAAAATATAATCTAATCTTATTGTGAATTATATAGGGTATGTCTCCCTTGACTTAGCCTAATATGCAACGATCGATTACATTTTAAAGTTTTTAAGCTGTAGGCGAGATTCAACTAGTTATACATTTGCTAAGATAAGTTTGATAAGACGTTTGGTAGTATGTATCACGAAAAGTTATACAACTCATTTTATAAAGTCGCAAACTTTCGAGGGATATGGATGTAATGTCGGTCTATGAGTACCAAATTGAGTCTATTCGTGGATTCTATTCATCCCATTCAATAGATTTGTTATTAAATGTAGTCTTCGTATGTTTTTTTCTGATTTTCTGATTTAGGGCGTTGCCAACTATATTCGCTCGAACCCAACACAAAATTTCACAAAACAAACTATAATAAAACTGCTTAAAAACACTTAAGTGATTCCCACATATGGTTTATCGGTCATTCTATAGTCAAAACTTTATAAATAACTCTACACTGATTTTGTTCCATTGTTTTGTGTTAAGATGAGTCATTTGAAAAACTCAGATATTTTTATTGTAAATTTGACCAATAACAACATTTTTAATAAACTTTTCATGCAACAAGCCATGGCACAGTGGGTAAAAATGGTCCCAAAATCCCATTAATTTTGACGGCGTAGGGTAGGAGTCCTAAGAAATAGCTTATCTCATTGGAAAAAATGCCATGAATCGAATGGTGCTAGATTCATTTAGTGTTGACCATAGTAAGTATCCCATTTTGCCCGTTTCTTCCCTCATTTTGTATGCAAACTAGAATTATTACTCAAAAATTCAACTCGGTGCTACTATATTGAACCCAAGTGTACCGTAAATCTGCAAAACTAGCTGGAGAACTGGATGAAACAAATTTTACTTTGATCGGATGCCAGGAAGTGGTCCATTTTACCCGATTTCCCCTCATAATTTGATGAACTCATGTACCATGCGGTTCTGAAGATCGGCGCCAGTGATATTACTCTCACTTGCACTTTATCTATGTAGAAATGTCCAGAAAATCGAATGGTGATGGTTTCGTTTAGGGTTGAACTTAGAAAATTGTCTATTTGACCTAATTCTCCCCTCATACTTGAAAAAAGTCATGTACCATGCTGTTCTAAAGTTTGGCGCCAGAAATATTACTCTCACTTGCACTGTACCTCTGTAAAAATGTCCGAAGAATCGAATGATGATGGTCTCGTGTAGGGTTGATCTCAGAAAATAATCCATTCTACCCGATTTCTTCTCATAATTTGATAAACTCATATACCATGCGTTTTTGAAGATCGGTGCCAGTAATATTACTCTCACTTGCACTGAACTTATGTAAAAATTGCCGGAGAACCGAATGGTGATGGTTTCGTGAACTCATGAAATTGACCATTTTACCCAATTAAATTAAATTGAAATAACCGCATGATATGTGAGGTTATGCATGTATGAAGAGAAATCGGGTAAAATGGACCACTTTCTGGCATCCGATCAAAGTAAAATTTGTTCCATTCAGTTTTCCAGCTGGTTTTGCAAATTTACAATGTACTTGGGTTCAATATAGCAGCATCAAGTTGAATTTTTGGGTAATAATTCTAGTTTGCATCCAAAATGAGGGCAGAAGCGGGCAAAATGGGACACTTACTGTGATCAACCCTAAATGAAACTAATACCATTCGATTCATCGCATATTTTCTCATGAGATAAGCTATTTTTTGGGACTCCAACCTGCGCCGTCTAAATTAATGGAATTTTGGGTCCATTTTTGCCCACTGTGCATGGTTGGGAACATAGAAAAAAATATGTTTCTAACATTGGGTCTATGGTTTTCTTGTTAAATCATTGTTATTTACCCTATGTGAACAGTTAGTTACCTACTGTGCCATGTGACTATTTTCTGTACATTTTTGCTGCATTACTCGGTTTAAAAGTTCAATATAGCTAAATTTAGATCATTCGAAGATCGTGTAGATAATCTGTACAGTTTAACCAGTGAAGTCATGATGTCGTAAAAGCAAAGAAAATCGATAGTTACGTGGAAGTGATTAACTAGAAATTGCTTATAGACTGTTCCAGAAAGTATAAGCACACTTTCAAAATAAGTAAAAAACCATGTTTTTTTTAGTTTTAATAATTTTATTTGGCAAATCATCTTTGTATTTTTGTTTTATATGATATTTTACTCTCGTTTAAATTTTTGGATGTCGTCCGCTGGTTTTATGAATTTTTGAAGCTTTGCTTTGGTTAAAGCCCAAAAAGTCTCGATTGGCAGTGACTCCAGGCAGTTCAGCGGATTCATGTCTTTCGGCACGAAACATACATTTTGACTTTTGTACCATTCTAAAGTGTCCTTTGCGTAATGACATGACGCCAAATCAGGCCAAAACACTACTTGACCTTCGTGCTGCCTGATCATTGGCAATAATCGCTTCTGGAGACATTCCTTAACGTATTTCTGAGTGTTCATCGTCTCCGTTGTGATGTACGGACTAGATGTTTTACCACACTCGCATATTGCCTGCCAAACCATAACCTTCTTACCGAATTTTTCGGTGAAAATTGCCTTCTCCGTTTCGAGGATGTCTTTGTCTTCGCTTACAGTATAGAATTGTGGTCCGGGAAGCGTTTTGTAATCTAGTTTCACATACGTTTCATCGTCCATTATTATACACCCCGAATTTCTACAAAATAACGAATCGTAGAGTTTGCGGGCCCGTGGTTTCACGGACGCGGCCTGTTTTGGGTTCCTTTTGGGTTTTTTTTTCTGCTTCCGATATGTTTTTAGCCCAAGTCTTTCTTTGGCACGCATGACGTTACTCGACGAGGTCCCTAGTTTTTTCGGAACATCCCGAACGGAAGTCGCTGGTTTTCGCTTGTAGGCATCCCTGATCATTTTATCGATATCCGGACTAACAGGACCGGATTTCCGACCACTCTTCGGCGCATCTTCAAACGTACACTGTTCTCTATATTTTCGAGTCGCAGATCGTACCGCTTCGACGCTTACACCCTCTTCCTTGGCCAATTTTCTCAAGGAGAGTCCGCTCACAAAGCACCATTTGTGCACGATACTTTTTCGTTGTTCCGGAGTAAGACCGCGCATTTTGATAGGTAACAAGAAACTGAGCACTTTTTTGATGCTATGTCATTCAGAAATGTGCAAACAAAAGGACGCAGCCAAAACATGTTGAAATATTTCATTATATTCAAAGTGACCTTAAAATAAGGTGTGCTTATACTTTCTGAAACAGTCGTTAATAATGTCTCAATTGCTTTGAGTGCAATCGGTCAGCCTGATAGCAACATGATTTTGTTGATTATCGCCGAATAAATGACATATTTGGTACATAGGCCGGATGAAGGAGCTAGGCTAACATTATATCCCGTTACCCTATATGATCACACCACTTATCCAGGTGAATCCTGATCCATCGAGCCCTACCCTACTAACATAGGAAAACCTCCTTCCTGTGACCTTTGTGGGGATGCAGAGGTAAGCACGGTCCTTAAACAGCAAAGGTCATACTAACTTTCCTTCCCTATTCCCACCTGATTGTAAGGACGTGGGCGGCGCCATTATTGATTATTAAAGAAATTGAGTCACGCAAACGTGTACAGTGAGAATGGACGGTTACTCACAGCTCCCATTCAGTTGATTCATTGTGCAATTTCACTGATTCTAATCAATCACGGAGTACCAACCATTGATTCGTGCAGTCATTCAAGCTAAGCTAACCTAAAGTTGAATGCACATTTTTTGGGAATTTCAGTGTCGAATTAAGGTAGATGAAGAAACATTTCAATGACTTTCAAATTGCTTATAAATATGGACGGTCCTAACACAGTTCTGACTGTATCCAAAGTGCTTTCTTTACCAGCTGGGAACTGCCACTAAAGAGACCTGATTTCCGGGGTAACGTTAAGCGTTATATCATAGCTTATCCTTTAATTTGCCAACTGCAAACATTCCATCGACTTACGGGAGTTCCATATTCATGGCGTAAATCCCCAGAATGTTTTTTTTTTTTAATCAAACCATGAACAAAGTTTTCAACCTCAGCTCCACCGGTCAAAGTCAGTTCAGTCTCATCCGAGGTAAACACAGTTGATGCAGCTGATTTTAAATCTTGCCAAGGATGAGCAACTCATGAATGTTCCTCAAGTGCACAATAATCATCCTCGAAACTTGCATGCTTAGATGCAACAGCAGGCTGCAGCATGACTTAAAAATATCTTCAACCATGAACTTGAAGCCACTTGCAATCATCAAGATGTTCATAAGAGCAATTATAACCCGTGCTCCAAGTGAGTTGCCGTGGTAATTACGGTCGTTTTGTTAACTTAACTTTAACCACCCCATAAATAAGACAACCCTCACCATAAAACCCCAAATCAAATTTTGCGAAAATGTTCACCAAAACCCATCGCACCAGCTGGGTGGCATATTGTTGAACGGCCGTTTGGTGTAGAGGAAATCTTTCGCTCGGCAATTGATCTTCCAAAACGATATTTTTCAACAGCGTTGTGGGTAATTACGACTCGCGATCGCAGGCCAATTGCTTAGCCAGACAATCCAAGAAGGTCACAGTCAATTTTTGTCCTTTTACGATGGACGTGACTTGCAGGTCGGTGGTGGGCAACCGGAGATGAAGGTATAGAGCGCTGACGGTGATGACGATGCTGACGGTCTGCCAGCGCGTATGAATAGATGCTGTATGAACACATATAAGCGCTGAACCTCACCGTGAATGATGATAATTTTTTGGCGGTAAATTATTTTTCGGAGGTAGGTTAGGTTGATAGATGCACGCAACCTTTTTGCTCACAGCGGAGGGGTGGTGGGGGGAAGTGATTAAGTCTTTTGGTAACGATCAACCCCGAAACGAGCCCCAACAAAGGGGATTCATTATAGCAATTTCTCATTAGGAGGCAACAGGTTGGGTGATTGTGCGTTGTTTGTGTTTACGTGGCTTCCCCGAGCGTTGTTGTTGCGTGAAAGATGAAAGAGTGTCAGATTTACCTGCAAGAAGGTCAATTGACAATGGACTGATGCTGATCGGTGTTTAGCGCGTAATTGAAGCGTTACAAAATTGGCGGCAAATCTTGTTTGACTTTTGGTCGATCAAGCCTTGGCCACGGTCTTGAAAATACAATACGTAATCGACACGTAGGACATATTTTACATGGGAGGAAAACAAACCTTACTGTAGAATTTATCAACCCATAATTTCGACTCAGCACCAGCAGCAGAAATCAGATCACTTAACAGAAAAGGGTATCTCAGTCGAAGCAACTCCGGACGCAACACTTCGATTAACATAAATGACATTATGCAAAATGGTTCAGAAACTATCAAAGCTGTTATAACTGAATCAACTGTATCAGAAATCTGCACCACAAATGCGAAGGTGACCAAACTGCCCGCTCCGGAGCCAAGTGAAAGGAAACGACCGTATGATCAGGCCCCTCGGGGGTTTCGAGTGGAGGCGAAAGAAACCCCGGTTCGCAGGGAATCATTATCAGATGAAATTGCCAAAAAATGCACACAATCTTTTATGACCAAGTTAATAAATTATTCAAATATCTACAACGGGAGAGCCGAAACAGAAAGCTGAAAGCGCATTAGTCGCTGTGACTAGACGCCTAGATCATTCGCCGAAACTGCAGAAATGTCTTGCAAATATTCACATTTTTGGCAACCGGCTGCTGCTGGCGATAAAACGTAATCGCGAAACGGGAGGAAATTAAATGGCCCGCGCCAACCGTTCCTAACAGCCAGGAGGGTGCCGAGCGGAGTCATCTTAGAGACAACCTGTAAAACCTGTTTTTTCGCATTTGGCTAGTTTTTCGGTGGCCCCCAAGCTAGTGGATGGTGATATTTCAACCCACCAAACTGCAGATTCTGATACGGCATCGTCATCGTGGTTTTGATAGTGTTGTGTGTCAAAACTCACCTACGGTCACCAAAGATCGTCAAATGTGGATAGTAAATTTAAGTACCCGGGTATGGGTAATGTTGCGTCCGGATTAATTATGTGAGGCGGGATTTGTTTTAACGGTCAGTCATTGATAAGCGGAGGGGTACTCAGACAACTAGTTCAATTTATATAAGCATGTTATTTCAGTAGGCATTCGAAGAATTGAATTGGAATTCATTCATAATTAATTAATGCTACAAAAATTTGGCATGAAACTGAAACAGTTGACTCTCGGATGCAAAACCGTATATTCGTTCTTCAATTAGGTGATTTAGTCTTTTTCTCCTTCAGATAAATTGATTCAATAACATAAGAAAAATTTAAACACTTCCAACGCAAATAACTCAATTATTTGTCGACCGACTTTCAAGATGAATCAATCAGTTGAAAGGATTTTGCGATTATCAATTAATTTATCAAACATTTTCATTCAACAATTTCAAACTATTGAAACTGATAAAGAATAAAAGGTGATGACTTATGATTACCTTTTTCATAGTAAAGGGTGTACGGAATCAAATTGCGACAAACACACAAATACTCGGCAAAATTCGCCCGTTCAACCAATCATCTTCAAACTTTCAGGAAGTAAAACAAAACATGTTATGAATATTTTCCCACGTTTGTTTTATTCAATTTCAATTCCATGTCCAAATGCACGAACCTTCTTCTTTACACTACTCATGTACAACATTTGGACCAACTTTTTTGGGGGGGGAATCCTTTTTTTTTTTTTTTTGGCGTTTTTGGGGGTTAGGTGTTGGGGGTTTTTGGGGGGGGGGGGTTCCAAGTAACATTGCTAACACCATCTTGCTTTATTAAGTTTTCTAAAGTTTCATGAAAGCCACTTGAAATCAATTTGGTTTTATTGTGGCACCAAGAGGTGCCAATAGGTTTCATATTTTTGTCAGGTTTATGAGAACCTACACAACTTGTTTACAACGATCTTAAAAACTTGTTTCTCAAATTCCTTTTCCTCCTATCAAAGGTTTTATTTCGACTTTATGAACTCGTAAAATGCTGTATTGAAATGCCGTTTTAGGACTCATTGATATAATCTTATTATGGTCAGTAGAAAAAGCATTTTAAAACCATTTTGCCTACAGTTAATGCATTAAACGGCAAATTGGAATTAAAGGAAGTCACCATAAGACCACATAGTTTTAAAATAGTCATTGCGAAGAAATATTGGCTTTATGGCAAAACTGTGATTATTTTTCAATCGCCATATTGAAATATAAGAAATAAATGAAATGTGTAAAAATAAATGCATCAAATTTTCAATGGTATGCAAATTAACTGAAGATTAGAGACTTATTTCGGAATTCTTTAAGATAATCTCATCCAATTCCAAGCACTTTTCAGGAAATTCATGATTAATTTATCGAATGTCTTTTTTTAAATTTGATTTATGTTGTTGTAAATTCGCATAATTTCCGAGGTGCTTTAATTTTCGGTTCTTATCGCGTCAATATTCACCATAAAAATAAATGCGCATATAATTTGGAGCATAATACGCTGCAGAAAACACAATTTGTTTTGGATATTTCAAACAAACAAAATTTCCCGCAACACTAGACCTTTGTTTTACTGCTAAATTAATCAAAAGAGCAGAGAATCAAACAAAGCAGAACAACAAAAAACAACCTCGATTTCACAGTGAAATTTGACAGCTGTGGCCATTTATCCGCATTCTGGTTTTCATGGCAGCCAATAGGTTTTATTAAGGTTCTCATGTGGTCATAGCATCTATCACTAGAACATTTTCAAATTTTTGATGGTCTTATAAAGGTTTTATTAACTTGTTTTCACAACCATCTATAGAGTGGGCCATTTTGTACAAATTTCGGCTTTAAAGAAGCATAGAGGAGGTGTTGGTAGACAAAACAGTTTTGGTTGTAGTTTTATCAACAAAGCCGGGAGAAGTGTTATACGGCTGGAATAAAACTAAAATTGTTACTTGGGATGCTTCAGCGCGAAATTGACCTCCTTAGCCTTGTACCACTCAAAAACCTCTTTCGAGTAATGGCACGAAGCTAAATCCGGCCAGAAAATCGTAGGACCATCGTGTGACCTCAGCAGAGGAAGTAGACGCTTTTGGAGGCATTCCTTTAGGCACACCTGCCCATTGACCGTTCCAGTTGTCACGAATCGGGTGGTCCGCTTTCCACACGAAAAAATTGCTTGCAAAATCATATATTTTTTGGCAAACTTTGACATCTTCTGCTCTCTTAAGTCCTCAAGGATATCGAATTTATCATGAGTAGTGAAAAACTGGAGCTCCGGAAGCTGCCGGAAGTCTACTTTTACATACGTCTCGTCATCCATAACGAGGCAATGTGGTTTCATCAACATCTGGGTGTAGAGCTTCCGTGCACGTGTTTTACCTACCGTATTCTGCCGTTCATCGCGATAAGGCAGTTTTTGGACTTTGTACGTGTATAGTCCTTTGCGTTTTTTCGCATCTTGCACGAAAGTTTTGGTTAGATTCAGTTTCTTTGCCACATCTCGAACTGAACTGTTGGGATTCCTCTTGAAAGCTTGAACTACCCGCTTGTGATCCTTAACACTATACGGAGATCCATTTTTGCCACTCCTTTCTTTTCAATCGATGTTCAAACGTTTGTGGTACCGATTTAAACACGAGACACCGTAGAATGTACCATTCCCAGCTTCCTGCTGATGGCACGATGAGAAAGATCCGGATTTTCGAGGTACGTGTGCAAAATTTCTTTGCGCCGCTGCTGTTCTTCCGACTCCATCTTCGCAACGATAGCACATCTGCTAGTGAAACTTACACAACATAAACAAATACACATTGAACTAATTCCACTCAAAATTTCAATAGAAAATACCCAACGGGTAAAAAGTTACAGCCATTTAAAAGTGGTGCCATTTGATTCCGTACAACCTTTAAACTCACTGAACGCACAGTGTTTTCCTATTTAAATGAGAGCAATCGAGGTCTCATAATGAAAAAACAAAAAAAATAAATGTTTAATAAATGTGTGCGCGGCAAATTGGAGAAATGTTGGCTTTTTTTTAAAATAGTACTTTATTGTTTGTTGAAGAGGGGGTTTTTGCGCGGTGTGTTTGGGGGGGGGTCCTGTTGGAGGGGTTTTGTTGGGTGGTGGGCGAGGAGAAGGGGAAGGGGGGGGAAGAACAAAGTGGGAGGGGGGTTTTGTGGTTTTTTGTTGGGTAGGAAATAGGACTACGTCTTTTTCAATACAGGGGTACACGTTGCAAGTACGAAAATTTCGAGCGTCACGCAATATGCTTAGGTTTTGAACGTTAATAACTAATTCATTTCATGACCGATTTTCAAAATCTTTGCACCAATCTATCTGGAATATTTCTACGGATCAGTTTTAATACTGAAATTGATTGATTGTCAACATTAAGCTTTTGAAAATAACTTATGTACAAGGTGATGTCATATTATGTCGATTTTTCAGAGTAAATTAACCAAATGCACAGTATAATCCCAGCACAGACATATTGAAGTAAGGAACGTCTCCTAGGCAGCCATGTATGATATATAACGGGTACATCTTCACATTTCGATTTAGTTTTTCGGCAGTCGTGGAGCTGTGCAGAGCAAGATCTGCAGTCGGAACGCATTTGGCGGTAGCAAGCACCCTGGAGGGTACACTGGCGAGCGGTTGTTGCCCAGAGAGGCGTTGGTGCAGTTGGCTGTTGGTCCCAATGCTCCCGTCAACCTCGCTGCGAGAAACATGGCTGCTGAAGCCTACGAGTTGACGGGAAATGCCGCCTGTGACAACAACGAGACAAGAATCATCCCACGTCACCTGCAGATGGCCACCCACAACGACGAGCAGCTGAACCAAGAAGACCAAGAAGAATGCCCAAGTTCAATCGCGAACCATGTTTCTCCCCCGTCAACTAAATCCGGCCTTTTCAGGACGACCAAATCAGTTCGCCAACTAAAGAGTTTGTTTGGATGAATTTTTCTCTTGTGTTGTTTGAAATTTCCATTATCGCGCCCCTGCTGAACATGGCATTGCTTTAAACGCCGCGTCCCGGAGTTAATGACACAGCGCGTTGAACAACCAACGAACGAAATTCTAGCACGGATAATGCGAGCCGAACTGCAACAGGCAAACCGACCATGTGTACAGATCTATAGTATAGAGGGTAAGTTGAGTTCGTTGTATTTCCTAGTTGTACATACTGGATTAGTTGCTGGCGGTTTATAATAAATATTTCATAAAATGATTCAGTATTGAACATAACCAATAACTAAATAACTGTTTGAAGTTTGCTTTTTTTTTGTAATCGCTGCCCGCTGTTTGCTGGCATGTGATGATTTACGTATCACAGTCATCATTCTCTTATAACTAGTTGTTCAACAGCATATGGCGTAGCTTCCCGACTGATATAGAGTATATTGATATCATATGTCATACATATTATTTCCACGGAAAGCAAGAATTATGAAGGTAAATATCAAGACAGGCTATATCAAATAATTAAGGTTGTAGTGCGAACGTTTAGTGTATGAGAATTAGATTTGGAAAGAAACCAATTTCGGCCACTCTTTAAACAATCAAGCGATCTAGATTGCACTTTGCTGCGTAGTCCTACGTCACCTATGCGCACAACCCCATTGGACTGTACCTTGTAGTTTTTTAAGCTAGAATTTAATTTAATCGGATATGATGAAAATGCGCACGATCAATAGCTTTCAACGCTAATTGATAGCAAATTATACTCAGCATTTTGAACGCATCCTTCTGGTTATGACACAGAGTAAACTCTGGTTACGATTGTAGTGAATAATTCTGATGATTGTAAGCAAACCCTGCTTATGTACTTCGGATAACAAATAATAACAAAGAAGTATTTTCTTGGAGTATTGAGTATGTATATGATAAACCTACAAGGTGCGGCAGAAAATAATGTGAAAATGTTCAAACTTGAGTATTGGGTTAATTCGTGTAGCTAGTGACTGATTTCTGTCGAAAGTGTATTTGTATATGTTTACTTTCAAGTGCTGCATCCAAACATTCTATTTGTTTTATTGCAAATTCGTCAAAATGTTCGCAAAAGAAGTGATCACCAGTTTGTTGCTCGCCCAGTAGAAGCCGAAAGAGATTGCCAAGGTGGTAGGGTGCCATTTGGCAACAGTTCACCGCATAAAAAAGTACCTGCAGGATGGTCCTAAGCAGCGGAACCCGGGAAGCGGACGTCCGCGCTTTGCACGCATGCCAAACGTGATCAAATCGGTTCGTGCAAAAATTGCTCGCAACCCGGTGCGTTCCATAAGAAAACTTGCAAAGGAAGCCAATATTTCGGAGAAATCCACGCGGAGAATCATCAAAGAAGACCTGCATCTTCCAGATCCAGAGTGAAACGCTACTTGATTACGGACCGGATTAAGAAACTACGAGTGACTCGTTCCAAGAGATTGCTTTCCTTGTTGAAGTAGGAAAAAATGATAATCCTGTTCTCCGACAAAAAGCATTTCAGCATCGATGCTGTGGCCAACAGCCGCACGGACCGGTTCATTTCACCGCAGAAAATGAAGAATGTTACGGAGAAAGTGAAATTCAAATTTCAAACCAAACATCCGGCTGGTGTCATGATGTTTGGCTTGGTGGCGTCCAACGGTTTGAAAATGCCGCCTGTTTTCATTGATGCTGGAGTTAAAATCAATACCGAACTGTATATCGGTATTTTAAAGGACCAACTGCTTCCCTGGGTGAAGGCCAACTTCTTCGAGGACCAAAACGTTGTCCTACAGCAGGATGGGGCGCCGTGTCACACGTCCAATCGAACTCAACAATGGTTGAACGATAACATGAAGTTTTGGTCGAAGGATTTGTGCCCCCCTAGCAGTCCAGATCTTAATCCGTTGGATTATTCGATTTGGGCATATGTTGAAGCACGAGCCTGCAAAACATCACACCCTAGTGTGAAAACCCTGAAGTCAACCATAATACGCTCATGGCAGTCAATGTCGGAGGACTACGTCCGAAAGGCATGCTCTGGCTTCCGGCGTCGGCTCGAGGATGTTATTAATAAAAACTGAGGAAACATTGAATAAATTTGTTTAAAAGGACTTTATAAAGATAAAATGTGATTTGAAAGAAATAGAACAAATTTTCGCATTATTTTCTGCCGCACCCTGTATTTGAATAGTGAGCTTTAGTGGCGACCGTTTCGGAACCAGCAATAAAGCTGTTCATGGCGTTAACCGATGGCAGTCGATTCTTCTGAATGTCACATGTAGTAGGAAGGGAGATTTTTCGTTTGTGCAATTTTGTTAAAAAAAAACAATGTCAATTTTCTTTTCAAAATTTTTGAACCAGGGATAATTTTTGGACACGTTCTTGTCGTACTCGTTACTCAAATAAGATTATAGTTGTTATGAATTTTAAAAACTAATGATTTTCTTGTACTGAAAAATCTGAGGGAATATCTGATTGCCAACCGGTGGCTTTCGTTTCTGCCATTAGCCACTTGTAGGGTATAAATTTCAATATGAAAATGTAAATACACTATTAGTGCTTGCTCCATAGTTAAAAATGCAGCTATTCTATCTCTATAATTTTTAAACCATGCAAACTGGATGATTTTTCTGCACCTGCTAGTATAACTCGCCTCGGGAAAAAGTTGATGAAAATCTGATAAATTAAACATTTTTTCCCATACTGGAAAAATCTGCGCAGAAATCTATATTATCATTAAAGAGAGGATATCCATTTGAGAGAAGAAGCTAGAGATAAGCTGGTTGAAATTGGTTAACTATCACGGAGGGATGACCAGAACCGAATTTTTACCTGCAATTTTCAATCAACAATCGTGATTTCTTCGGCACATCAACTTTTAGGTTTGAAATGCAAACCCAAGTACTGAAATGATAGAAATGACAGAAAACACAATTAAATTATTTCAATACAAAAATTTAAAAAAAATATTACACAACATTCTTCAACTGCAAAAATATCATAATCGTTCAATATAAATGTACAACAATACACTAATACACAAAATACATTTAAATTCCCAAAAAAATAAGCAAATTCGATTATCAATACGTTGATCTGAATCGAAAATACAGTAGATAAATCGCCCCTCGACGTGAAGCCTGCATTTGCTTGTTTTTAAACAACGCATCCCATTTGTCGTCACAGTCGGTTTGTCTAACATTTCCGTGAGAGTAAATGAAATAAAAAATACACATTGCCAATCTTACACTGAAAATTTATTTTCGTAAATTAGCTTTCACTCGCTTCGTAATCATGGATTTTGTACATAGAACAAATGTCTCGTATATTGTATGAAACATTCATATTGCTTTTTATCTTGTGAAATGCTATCATTACACCTTTTTGTATAATGCACGAAATAGATTTCGTGAAGACCAGCCAATCGCTGCTTCGCTGATGTTGTTGCTGGGTTGGGCGGAAATAATTGATTTACCCCAAAATACAAATTGAAGCTGTGTCGAGAGTTATAACTTCATACTGATTATTCTATTATCACCGCACGAGTCGCCATGGCATAGTGAGATCAACCGAGGATGCAGTATCAGCTCTTTCCAAAATTACAGGATCGAATCCCATGTCAGAAACAATAAAAAAAGACGCTGGACAACTCCACGTGGTTGCGCTTTTTTTGTCAATTACATTTCGAGTCGATAAAGTAGATCTCTCAGTCATCCAGGCAAACATCAGAGAGACGTTTTTTTTTAAAATTGGTAACAACATATTCGTAGCTCTTTGTATTGTTTTCGTACAATGCACGAATGTTGTTTCTGTGTCAACAAATGCTTCGTGCTTTTGACAGTTGCGCGTGTGCCGTTAATTACGAATGTATCTTCATAAAAAGAACAAATCAGTTTCGTTGCTGAAAACAACGAACAGATTTGTTAGTTCTACCTTCGATTTCGTAATATAAACTAAAATTAACTTTCAGTGTAAGATCAATGACAAACTAAAACTTTGGTCATGTACGTCTGTCTCATAACCTGCTAGTAGACGGGTTTGTTATCATAGCAATCGACATGTTTTGGTTGATTGTTTTTGGGGGGGGGTTTTTGTTGGGGGGAAAAACCCGTTTGTTTTTATAAGTCCCGTAAAGGGGGTTCTTTTTTTCATGGGTTGTGTTTTTTTGGGTTTTTTTTGTTTGTGGTATGTTCTAATAGAAAGTGGAGCAGAGGTTCTAAAAATTTGCAGTTCTAATTAAAGATTACATACAGCTTCATCAGATGCCCCAGGTGCTGAATAAACTGCTTAAAACCCGTCCCGTACCCTATGTGATAAATACGCCGTCGGTTGCTTTTTCTTGAGGATGACTTCACCGGACACTAGAAATCCAGCGATTGCTCTGTCGCATCTGTCATTTCACACTTTAACTGCACTCTTAACATTCTCGGATAGATTGTAAAACTCGCTGCTTTTGAATATAAAGTATGAATATGTATTCTTCAAGTATTCTTAATTCAATGTTTTGGCCTTTTTAGTCTTAAGGCACATCGCATATTCGATTATTTCTACCGTATGTCAACATTCTACTCAAGATGATCCACTGTTCTTAATTGTGAGCCTCTCGATAAGATCCGACCATAGAGGAACGCTCCAAATCCGACCATAGAGTATCATGTTAAGTGTATAGTGCACACAACATGCTTGACTAAATTGTAATAAAAATTGACTATCATATACACCTGCCCAACGGATGTCTGTTAAACTGTAGCAAAACATCAGAACCAATATGAATTTAAAAAAAAAAGTGACAACACAATGTCTCATGGACCAGACTGAACAAAACAAAGTGCAACTGCATCACTATGAACGATAACCTGTTTCAAAGATCGATGACAAACACGAACGACCAGCAATAATCCAACGAAACCGATTCGAAACAAAAAAAACTATATATCTACTCCACAGTTATTCGACCGCCCGGTTTGTGGCTCTCATGTAAGCCAATTTAATAAATAGCTTTTTCACCATGCGTCCAATATTAATTAATGACTTTATTGCAACTTCATAAATCGAACAGTAATATATGACTGTACGTGGATTCTTTCGAATTTATTCCGCGGAAATACAAACCTTGCAAAGCTCAAGACTCGCTTTTAAGCTGGTTTATGCATCTTCTTTACGTATTTCGACGTGTGCCAGGCAGAAAGCAGTCAACTTGAAAGGAAATGGAACGTATGCAAATGACAAGGACCGCCTAACCTACATTCGGTTGTGACCGAATGTCTAAATGCATGATATTTTTCATCTTCCCGCGCCGAAACGAACTTTGGAATAATGCTGCAGCAACTGTCCAACGTCTCGGTGTATCATAGCATGAGTAAACACTGGTGACATGCATCATATGGACACTTTAAATTATTGCAGCTTAAAAGTAATTAGGGTAATATTTACCTGTCGCACATCAAAAGTGCAACATTGTACCGGCGGTAGATCGTTTGGGAAAAAAAACATGTGCTCAGACTTGCTAAAGCCAAGTAGCAGGGTAATCCAATTTTGCAAACAACGCAGCTGGTAGTTAGCGAAAGCAATAATCCTCCGACGTCTTGTAAAAGTCATAAAATTTTCGCACTACATGCGAATGTATAAATTGTCCTATCGAATGCCAAACCGCAAATCGCTTCAACCTGTTCAGCAAATTCTTTTGCGCCATTCGAAGCTAACCAGAAGTAAAAACGGTGGAAGATATATTGACGAAGAAGAAACAGCCGTAATTTGCAGAGTTCTTCAGCTCGCTGAACAACGCCAGCAACAGCGTGCTTGGCCAAACCGTTTAACCTCCGCCTAATTGATACTTGAAACATATTAAAACTATACCACAAACAACGGAATATCCATTCATCTCCATAGTCTACGGTCTCGCAGAGGACAAGACGAGATGGTTCAAGACGCAAGAAGAACAATACAAGGCAGACCGTGTCGGTCGGCCGCAGCTTCTCATCACCGAACTTGAAAAATTGAAATCTTCAACCAGCCTCCGTTTTCAGCACTTCTGCGGCCCTCGCGCGAGGAGAGAAAACGATTCCACCCGGCTAGGCCCGTGTGTTGGTTGTAATCAGTTATGTACGCGATTTCCACATGTACAACAAACCGTGTGTCTGACGTCTAGCTGCGTAGAGATCGAAGAAATCGAGTTGAATGAATCCCCACAGGTCTATAATTAATAATATAAATAATACTTTGGGAATTAATTATCGACACCGTATTCACCGTTTTTCCCCCCACTGGGCCAGAGGCCAAACACACTTCACAACGCTGGCTGCCCGCTGCCAAAAACCATTGCCCGCAATTCACGTACCTACACGTATATATATTCAATTATAATTTTCCGATTGGTTCTGGACCGACAGCTGCCTTTAAAAGTGCTCTCCTTTTTCTCGAATTTAAAGCAGTTCAATCATCGCGAAAGGCATTTACCTGCAAACAGTTTGCTTCCAACCACCAGTAGTAAGGCGTGAATGATTTGGAAGAAATAGCGAGAAAACACGCAGTTAGTGCTGGCAGTAATTGCAATTTGATAAGCTGCCTACAAAAAAAAATGGCAACCTGTTTTAGAAAAAATAGATGAAAAAAAACTGAAAATGCGCTGACGAGCGATTGCTTGCAGTTTCGACGTGCTATTCCACCTGACGCCATGACGGATTTAATCGCACAATCTTTACCGAATGTTATGGGAATGAAGTGGCCGAAGTTTGTTTAATTGATAGCCAAGGAATAATTCCGACAATTGATTATTGAGCGGTTTTCAACAGAACGAGCTTCACATTCATCAGAGATGTGTGGCCTCCCATAGACTTGGAATTATTGAATGAATTGATTTGAATATCTTTTTGCGGATATTAAACGTCTTCATTCTTAAATCAAGCTTGCCGTTCTGATCAAAATGCCAATGGCAATTTGACGCGTACCTTTCGAATAGAAAAATCCTGTGACTGGGCTGTCTTTTTCAATGGCTATATTTGTCATCATTGGTTCTAGCTAAAGGGTGTATTCGATAAAAATGGCACACAGAAAATCTTCTGTAACTTTTGAATCGTGTGAGTAAAAAATCTAGAAATTTGAGTAGATCTTATCCATAGTGTATTATTTACATCTGCCAAGTTTCATAGTTATACATTCAGTAGTTCCAGTCATGTCATCGAAACAAGAAATTGTCCGTGAGAAAATTTTGTGCACTCACAATCAAAATCCAGGGGCGTCCCACCGGTGGATTGCTAAAAGGCTTGGAATTGCAAATACAACTGTGTCTCGTGTAATAAGAACCTTCAAGGAGCGTCTGATTGTCCAAAGGAAGGAAGGGAGTGGTCGTAAAAGTGGTCCAATGGACAGTAAAATGGCCAGGAAAGTCGTACAACAATTCAAGAACCGTCCAAACATGTCAATTCGAGATGTCGCTAAAAAGTCTAAGGTGTCAGTCGGTTTTGTGCAGAAAACCATGAAGCGTGCTGGGTTACATGTTTACAAAGTGCAAAAAGCCCCAAACTGGAATGAAAAACAAAACATCACTGCGAAAACCCGCGCCCGGAAACTTTACACGAAGCTGCTCACCAAATCCGGTTGCATCGTGATGGATGACGAAACATACGTCAAGGCCGACTTCCGTCAACTTCCTGGGCAAGAATATTTCGTTGCCAAGTCGAAGTTCGATGTTTCGGAGGATGTTCGAAAGAAGAAACTATCGAAATTTGCAAAGAAGTTTCTAATCTGGCAGGCGATTTGCGGATGTGGTGAAATAAGTGCTCCCTTCATCACTTCCGGAACAATAAACGGTGCGATTTACACGGAAGAGTGCCTTAAGAAGCGTCTCTTGCCATTCATTAAGAAGCACAAAGGATCAACTCTGTTTTGGCCTAATCTAGCATCCTGCCACTACGCTCGAAACGTATTGAAGTGGTACCGAGCCAACGGAGTCAATTTTGTGCCAAAGGATATGAACCCACCAAATTCACCGGAACTTCGTCCAATTGAAAAATTCGGGGCAATTATGAAAACGGAACTTCGCAAACATTCCAAAACTATAAAAACAGAGCTAGAATTGAAGAAAATTTGGGTAAAAACAACAAAAACACTGGGAAAATCGGTTGTACAAAATTTGATGGGTGGAGTGAAAAGGAAAGTGCGGGCATTCGGGATGGGAGACGAAATTGAATAAAACAAATGTTGTAAATCAAAACTCATTAGTAGTTCTTCATTCCCTGAAAATTTCAAGAAAATCCGATAATCAGTTTAATTTTGATGAGTATATATGTGTGTGCCATTTTTATCGAATACACCCTTTAGAACCGTGAATTCGAGAATTCGAGCATTCTGTTGTAGAAATTTTAATAAGTAATATTTTCATATAAAGGTTTCAGGCGCAATATCATGATAAAAATCCGATAAAATGATGAATTTGATAAAGTCATAGAAATAATGGTGAGCTGTTAAGGAACAGCTTTGGTGTTGGGTTGAAAACGAAAAATCAGCCTGCGTGAGATCAAATAATTGTATATAGAGCCCTTAACTGATACGTGAGGGAAGCCAACTACAGATTGAAGACTATACTCGAAAAAATGAGACACAATGATTAGCTTGTAACATTTTAGCGTGTGGATGAAAATTGATGAAATTTTGACTGAAGAGCTATGACTGTTATGTTTATGTGGTTGTCACACATCAAATTGCATCACGGAAAAACGCTGTAGAAAATTACCTAGCTGACCGATCCTTTTCACGCTTTCGGACAGTGAAAAATAACCCATTAGTAAGCTTTTGGCATATTTGTTTTATTCAATTTCAATACCATAACCATACGCTCGCACCTTGCGCTAAATTCTACTCATAAGGTGCTGTACAACGTCTGGCTGCAGATTCTTCTGTACGGAAACCTACTTTTTCTTCATGTCTTCCTCGGATTTGACCTCCTTGGGATGCTTCCGTAGTGCCTGCTTCATAATAGCCCAGTATTTTTCGATGGGCCTTAGTTCCGGTGCGTTGGGGGGGGGGGGTTCATGGCATTGTGTACGAAGGTGACCCCGATGGCTTCATACCACTACAGGACAACATTTGAATAGTGGCTCGAAGCTAGATCCAGCCAGAAGATCGTAGGGCCCTCGTGTTGCTTCAACAGAGGAAGCAGACGCTTCTATAGACATTCCTTGAGGTAGATCTCCCCGTTTACAGTCCCGGTAGTTAAGAAAGTTTCTGCTGAAGTCTCTGGAACATCAAACTTGCTCGGGGCGTTGAAGAATAGTAGCCTCGGACCGAAGCATTGAAAATCCGCTTAGACGCTTTCACGACACGCTTGTGATCCAGATCATATACGTAGCCAGGATTTAAAGTAGGGAAGAGGGGCGGGCAAGCTTTTTTTTAGAGAGAGGTAGAGAGAGAGGTAGAGAGAGAAAGAGCGAGAGAGAGAAAGAGAGAGAGAGAGAGAGAGAGAGAGAGAGAGAGAGAGAGAGAGAGAGACAGAGAGACAGAGAGAGAGAGAGAAAAGAACTACACCGTTTTCAACCAGTGGTTGCACAGAATGAACA
This sequence comes from Aedes koreicus, assembly GCA_024533555.2. NCBI lineage: Eukaryota > Metazoa > Arthropoda > Insecta > Diptera > Culicidae > Aedes > Aedes koreicus. Next base: position 207,352 of record JAHHFK020004447.1, read on the forward strand.
ATTAACATTAACGGCCAGGGAATAGGAACATTTTCCGCCAAATGGAGCGGGAATGGAGCCCACACTTTGTGACGATACGCCTGAATGACGGGTGGATTATCTTCTCCACTCTCACCAAAAGTATTTTACAGTACACGTCCAATTCTGGCAACAAGATAAAACAATTCTAGGCTTGTTCTGGAATGAAGAAAAAGAAAACGATTTTAAAATCCGTTGTTTTTTGCCATGTTTTACAATCGAACCAAATTAAATGCCAATGGGATTTTTTTCATAGTTGCTTAAGGAGTGTATCGAATATAAGCTATCCACGTACATTTGCGTTGTACGCATGTATTTGTGATGGTTTTTTATGCTCTGAACACTGCATGCTGTGCGTTTGACTGTCAGCTTTCTTTTGTTTACTTGTTTGTGCTGTTCAAATTCTGCGTTTTCAAAATTTCGCGTATTGAAAAGGAAGTGAAATTTAAGGTTCTGGACACATGGCTAAGTGAGAAGGGTATTACTATGCGAAAATTGGCGAAGCGGTTTGGAATTCATCATGCGAGTGTAAAAACCATCATCAATAAGTTTGGGGAACACTATTCTTTGGATGAGCTACCAGGAAAAGGCAGAAAACTCGGTTCTTCCGACCCGAAACTGGAGCAGAAAGTGGTATCTCTAATCATGAAGAACAAATCAATGTCAATACGTGATTTGGCCAAAAAAGCAGGAACGAGTGTCGGAATTATCCAGCGTATCAAGAGGCGAAACCACCTGAAGACCTACAAGAAGCAGACAATCTCGAAACAAAGTGCAGAACAGAAGAAGCGAGCAGCAACAAGGGCCCGGAAATTGTATTCGCGTCTTTTGCAGCGTCCGGATGCATGCGTTTTGATGGACGATGAGGCCTATGTAAAGGAGGACTCAAAAACCCTTCCAGGTCCACAATACTTTACTGCCGTCGTTGAGGAGGATGTGAGCGATGCGGACAGGTCGATTCAAGTGGAGAAATTCGGTCGAAAGGTACTGGTATGGCAAGCAATATGTTCCTGTGGTTTGAAGTCAACCATTTTTTACACTACCGGAACTATAAATGCGGAAATCTATCGATCTGAGTGTCTCCAGAAGAGATTGTTGCCTTTATATAAGAAGCATAGTACACCTCCACTGTTTTGGCCGGATTTAGCGTCGTCTCACTATGCCAAAACCACTCTCAATTGGCTTGCGGAAAAGGGTATAGATTTCGTTGAGAAAAATATCAATCCACCAAATTGCCCTCAGCTTCGACCCATCGAACGTTACTGGGCAATCGTGAAGATGGTCTTCAAGAAGACTGGTAAGGCAGCTGGAAACAAGCGCTCAAGCGTCCAAAAAATGCGATGCAACACTTGTCCGGAACTTGATGAAGAGCATTCGATCCAAAGTTCGAAAATTCGTGAAGCAATAACTTAAATTTCATCCGGTCTTCATTATGTTCAAGTTTAACCTCGTACAATAAAGGATCAATTTTTTGTATGAATAAAATATCGGTTTTCAACATAATTTGAAAGAAAGTTTGTGGATAGCTTATTTTCGATACACCCTTTTTTTTTTAATCTTTATTTTACGTCGGCCTATTTCCTCACATGGTGACAATCACCGACGGCAAGAAGACCCACCACCCTACCTAACGACTCATGAATATGAACCGGGACCAACGGCTTTACTTCCCTTCCGAAGGAAGACGTGACCAGATTTTTTCGCCTCAGAAAAACCACCGACGTCGACTGGGATTGAACCCAGACCCACTGGGGTGCCAAGTAGCAGTCATGCTTTACCACTACACCACCGACGCCGGCGATGCACTCCTTATCTCCAACAATCGAATTAGGAATACTATGACCTCTTATTGGAATTATTGCTTTCAATCCATTTCAAATTCCCCTTTTAAACACAGCTATTTTATTAGCCTCGGGGGTTACAGTAACATTTAACGGGTACTGCAATATCTCGATATATTCACTTTATAGTTATGTTGGATTTTTATTTAGGATATCTACCGTGTTTCTTTGCAGTTTGTACTGGAAATGTACTTGGTTTAAATGGTTGTTCAAATAATAAGTGATTAGCTATTAACAAACATGGATTTTGAGTCTGGTGGTTTATAGCTTATGGTTTGTGTCCCCTTATTTTATCTGATACTAGCAGAACCCGGTGCGAGCCTTGCAACGCTTGCAAATAAATTAATGAAAATTTAATAGAACTAGCGCTTGTATGGTTTTTTTTTTAAGGAATGAGTTTTGTTAAAATATTTTCGTTTGCTAATGTGTGTAATTTCTGCGAAATTAAACGTAATTGTGTTTTTATTTAACCATTGGACCGTTACTTTCTTCCATGGCTTTTCTTTCTGTGTAGAAGCATTTCATAGACAAAACAGTTTACTTCAAAATACGCCGTATCCTGTCATTTTGAACGTAATTCTCTCTTGAATAACCTTAGATTAACTTTTTGTGCATAATGTAGCACTGAGAATAACATCCCCCATTCTTGACTAAGAAGGAGTTCAAACTTCTATCAGAAGACGCTGCTTACCCAAGCAATACGCATTTTGTGTTTCAGTTGCCTGGATAACTCTCATGTTTGGTTGAAATGTTTATTTCATTTGTATAAGAGTATGAGTATGACAAAATATATGAATGGAAGAGGCTCACGAGAAGAAAATGTTAGCCTCCTACCACGAGTTCAGATCGACGGTGATGAAATCGATGTGTAAACGAATTCGTGTATCTGGGCTGACCGGCGATAACGACCAGCAGAGAAATACAAATGCGCATAATGACTGGCAATCGTGCCTAGTTGGGACTCCAAAGGACGCTAAGATTGAACAAAGTTTGTCGAACTACAAATTGACCCTCTACAAGACATTAATTAGACCGGTAGTTCTCAACGGCCACGAAACATAACATTGCTAGTGGAGGACCAACGCGGCGCCCTTGGTGTCTTTATTTCATTTGTATGATAGCCCCCCTCCCCCCCTTTACAAGAGAGGAGGGGTCTCCAACCATCGTAGAAAAATTTCTTGCCTGCAAAAACCTCCACATGCCAAATTTGGTTCCATTTCCTTGATTAGTTCTCGAGTTATGCAGAAATGTGTTTCATTTGTATGGAATTTGTATTTGTATTTGTACTTTGCGATTGGTTGAGCGGATTGGAGATAAAGAAATCATTTTGTCTAAGACCAAGTCTCTCCCGGTTAGTATTAAACCGATGAGCATGGACATTAACAGAAACATAAAGTTTCCAGAAGGCACGAAATGCATCTACGGACTCTTATATTTACCAAATCCGTCAATTGCAATTATTAATGGATTAGCATAGATTGTTCTTTCAAAACTTTAATTTGATTGATACAGAAATTAGTTACTATTCTATTGCACGATTGCAGGATACAGTAGTAAAAATTGAAAGTTACGAAAAAAGAGTTTGGTTCGAGCATCGGCTGTGAAAGGTTGTGTCGATGCTTTATTACGCACTATTTTGCTATCGAGCATGACGGGTTTCGTATTGTTTCGGTTATCTATAATTCTGTAAAACGAGTGATCGAGTGAGCACAGTAAGAAAACAGCAAAGCGTCTCTCAAGCGTTAATAAAATTAACCTTGTTTTCCTAACGGGAAACTATCATCACACTTTGTGAGTGGGTCCAATCCTTATTATTGGTTTAACTCAGATCAAATCGGATTTCCAGCATTATAAAAAATCACCTTGTTTTTCCAATGAAAAACCACCATTGCTCTTTGTGTGTGGCCCCGATAGCATCCTTACTGTTGGTATAAATCGGTTCAAATCAGAAATCGGTACTAATCGGTACTAATAAACGTTCAAATAAACGTCAACACATTCCTACCTTTTCCATATTTGACCTGCATTTGAGTGACACCGGCGCCGGTATTGCTTTAGTTTGGGATCACCAGTTTTACACATTGAGCATGTATGCTAGTCCCAAGCATCATCTGTTGATCCTCTGTGTAATAACAGCTGATCTTGCAGTAACGGAGTTACAACCTCGGGCGGTCAATCATGCTCATAAAAACGGATAAAATCTTTGAATAGGATAAGACAACTGCAACTTCTCGCTCTGAATAGCTTGATGTCTTGCTTTTTCACACGCTGAATCAAACTGTAAGATATGATTAACATATATTCTCAATAATACGAAACTACAGTACCGTAAAACGGGGTCACATTGATCGGTTTGGCCCATATCATGAATAGTTCAAATACATATTTTTCGTTGATACACTTACTAACTATCAACTCTGTTTCTTAATCTAGTATTATTTGGCTTCTGAAACTTATAGCATTGGTTTGAATATTCAGTTACTTATTGCCAACAACTGAAAATTTAATTGAGCATAGCGCCTTCTACATTCAGCTAGCGGGGAAAAAAGCAATCAATGCCTATCTAATAGTTAACAGTACAGTAAAAGAGATATTTTTTTACATACCTCAGGTTAGATAGGTTGGTTAAAGGAAAAAGATTGTAATAAAATGGTTTTTATTATTTAAAAAAATGCTCATGGATGTCCGTTTTTTACGCTTTTTCGCTACAACTTATTCAACTTAAAATCGAGGCAACTTTGCGTTATTTCGTTTTTTCATTTAGGCAAAGGGGCAATCTGACAAATATGAAAAATAAATAATAAAAAATTGAAACAAAACATAGAATTCTAAAAATTATATCAAAACTTAGGGAGGGGGAAAAGCCCCCCCCCCCTACCCTCTCTAAAAGTTATTTTTTTTGTTTTTTTTTTTGTGTTTTGTTTTGTTGGGGGGCGGTTTTTTTTTTGCCGCCGGCGGCTTTTTATTAAAATGAAATTGTAAATGTTTTTTATTTTTATTTTTTTCTAAACAAAATTTTTTTGAGGGAAAAAAAATATGTAGTAAAAAGGTTGGGTTTGGGGCGTGGTTGGGTGGTGTTTTTGGGGGGGGGGGGCCCCCCCAAGTAACAATTTTAGTTTTATTCCAGCCGTATAGCCGCCTCCTGGCTTTGTTGATAAAACTTCATTCAAAACTGTTTTGTCTACCAACACTTCCTCTATGCTTCTTTAAAGCCGAAATTAGTACAAAATGGCCCACTCTATAGACGGTTGTGAAAACCAGTTAATAAAACCTTTATAAGAACATAGAGATTTTGAAAATGTTCTTGTGAAAGATGTTATGACCACTTGAAAACCTTCATAAAACCTTTTGGCTGCCATTAAAACCAGAATTCGGCCAAATGGCCACATCTGTCCAACTTCTCTGTGAAATCGATGTTGGTTTTTGTTGTTATGCTTTGTTCGATTCTTTGCTCTTCTGATTCATTTAGCAGTAAAAAAAAGGTCTAGTGTTGCGGGAAATTGTTGGATAGCAAAATATCCAAAACAAATGTTGTTTTCTACAGCGCATTATGCTCCAAATTATGTGCGCAATGATATTTATGGTGAATATTGGCACGATAAGAGCAGAAATTATGCGAATTTACACCAACATAAATCAAATTAAAACAAATATATTCGATAAATTAATCATGAATTTCTTGAAAAGTGCATGGAATTGAATAAGATTATCTAAACAAAGCCGAAATAAGTCTCCGATCTACAGTTTATTTGAATACCATTGAAAATTTGATGCATTTATTTTTCCACATTTCATTTATTTCTTATATTGCAATATGGCGATTTGAAATAAATCACAGTTATGCCATAAAGCCAATTTACCTTCGCAATGACTATTATAAAACTATTTTGTCTTATGGTGACTTCTTTCAATGCCAATTTGCCGTTGAATGCATTTACGAGAGGCTAAATGGTTTTAAAATGCTTTTTCAACTGACCATAATAAGATAAAATCAATGAGTCCTAAAACGGCATTTTTCTAGTTCATAAAGTCGAAATATAACCTTTGATAAGAGTAAAAGGAATTTGAGAAACAAGGTTTTAAGATTGTTGTAAACAAGCTGCGTAGGTTCTCATAAACCTGACCTGACTATGAAACCTATTGGCACCTCTTGGTGCCATAATAAAACCAAATTGATTTCAAGTGGCTTTCTTAAATTTTAATAAAACTTAATAAAGCAGGATGGTGTTAGCAGTGTTACTTGGGATCTCTATTAATATTGTGCGACAAATACTAGCATCATATTTCACACATCATTTATCTGCTAATTACTAGTAAGACCATCCCCACCGGTGGGTTCGTATCTGGGTAACATTTTGATGACAGAGAGCGTTCCTTTTTTAATTTAGCCACCCACTTTCGCACCAGTAGTTCATAAAAGGTAACACAATAAGACTCAAATTTATTCTCGCACCGGTCTCGTTTCGCTAAATATTTCTTGCAGTGTAAACATAGTTTGAGAACTCTTCCGTACAGGTTTTCGACGTTCTGGTTTGTCCCAAAGATTGGATCTTTGGAAACATCCAGCCAAGCCCTGCAAAGCACTTTGTTGTCTTGTTGCGTCCAAATCCTTCCACGGAGTTTTGTTGCACTCATTTGTTTCACAACATATCACAATAAACGTGAACTTAGCAAATAACACTTTAAAAACAAATCGGAAACACTTAAACTGAAATGAAAGTCTTCCAGATGAAGATGTTGTTTTAACGTTTCAACTTGTTTTGCTAATTTTTCTTCAAATAGCAACGCTCGGCTCGGTTGGGTCGGGTTGTCAAATTTACGAACCGGCTGCTCACCGAGCGAGCAAATTGTCATTTTCCAACCCGGTTACCAACCACCGGTGCGGTGTCGAGTTGTCAAACAGGGTAACAATTTATCGATATTCCCGTATTGGTGCGGTTGGTCTAACTAGTCATGCTAATGTTGCTAGTTAATGCATTTTCTACACACATTAACGACGATGATGGTGGCTGGCTTACACGGTTCATACCACTCAACCGCCTTACCGAAATATGGCTGCCAACTAGATCACACTTATTTCATTTCGCTCGTGGTTGCGCCAACCGGCTGAGTACAAACTTTCCACTGGCTTGGTTAACCGACTGCATAACCAATGGCTGCCTAGCAACGATTGCCTAGCCAAAGGCGGTAGAGCCATCAGCTACCTACCGCCAGCTGCCAATTCAATACTGGATCATTACAACTCTGAACAGCTCCAAGGCTGTCGAGCGAATGAAGCATTTAGTAGTACTTAAGTGTTTTTTTTTTAATTTTCATTCGTTGTTTTATATACTAATTAACATTTCTTAAGCGGTTTAGCCCAATGCACAGTGGTCAAAAAGTCGATTTTAACGCTCTTAACTCATAGATCCCTAAATAGTAGAGCTAGAGCGATGGCGTCTTTGGCAAAGTTGATGGATATGACAAGCTTCATATTTTGACGGCATGATTTTTGTGATCAATCCCCCTAAAAGTGAGATAAAAATTCATTTTTTTTTAGGATTTTAAGATAGAGAGTTGATGCCTTCAGCAAAAAACATTATTATTTATTTATTCAAAACATCGAATCCACACATGGTAGATAATCCGAATTCGTAAGTCGTTTCATTTACTGCACGTTCATGCACTTTTTCGGTGTTATTCATTTCGGTTGGTTTGGCTCTGCATATATAACATGATTTAAAGATCATGATTTATCAAGAAAGGCTACGAATTGCGATCTTCTAAACTGGTTTCTAGTATCATCAGATCCATTGGTAACAAGCATTCGTGGTTGGCCCAAAAACCACGATAAACCGTTGTCTGGCGATGATAAGAAGCTGCTAGCAAAAGAAGCCGTTCAAATTGAAAATGGCAATGAAAATATAAATGTTTAATAATAAGTGAAATAAAAATCGGTGTAATTATAGTAACATATAATGAAAAAAATATTGACTAAAAATAAAATCTAAAATTCAGCTGAAAATAATGAGTTTGAAGGTGTGGTTACCATGACAACGCAAATTTTTGTACTGTTTGAATCATGAAATATAGTAAAACCATCGATATTTGTTTTGAGCATAACTCCCCAGCAGACGGTCGTGGACGGATTAACTAACCACCACTTGAAAGCTCATATAATGTACTATTAGATGCAGTCAACTCTATCTGCTCCTAAGTGTGGTACAGCTGTCGAAAATACGGCGAAAAAAAACGGAAAAAGTTCAATAACTCATCCCACTGAAATAATACGGGTATAGTATGTTCTAGAAAATTTCGTATTTTGATATTGTAAATAACTTTGTAGAACATTATATTGTCCTTAAAATTAAAAACAAAAATTTTCGGTGCAAAATGTTTTTTTTTTGAGGTTAGTTCTTACAAAACGCTCTTTATCTCCAATTGGGTGATACATACGATTTATATGTCTTCAGCAAAGTTGTTTGTATTGACTTTTTTCACGATTTTGCTGAAGACATCAACTCTCTATCTTAAAATCCTAAAAAAATTGAATTTTTATCTCACTTTTAGGGGGATGCCGTCAAAATATGAAGCTTGTCATATCCATTAACTTTGCCAAAGACGCCATCGCTCTAGCTCTACTATTTAGGGATCTATGAGTTAAGAGCGTTAAAATCGACTTTTTGACCACTGTGCAATGGGCTCTTCAGCTTTCTTCAAGTGATTAATATGTTTGGTGTGTTTTATGTTTTAAATTAATTTTCAGCTCAGCCCTTGGGGCATTGTTTATTCAAATTTGATAACCTACTTAACCTACAACTACAACTACAGTTTGAAAAGCCTAAGGGTGGGTTACCAGATTCCGGATGATCTGGTGATCAGAGTTGAAAAAATTCAAATTCACTTTACTGACGCAACACGAAGTGAATCAATAATAAATTCATTGTCCATCTTTCCACAACTTCAACCTACTGAACAACTATTTCGGTAATGATTTTTGCTTTATCTTCTTCTGCACTTGCAATTTCACGCAATCGTTCCACACTCATTCGTTTTGCGATTCAATGAAAGTGAACAAGAAAAAAATCAAGTTCATCTTGCCATATCATAGGGAATGAAAAGTTCATTCATTTCACTGAATATTTAGGCAATGAATTTTCAAAACGTCTCCAAAGCCGCTCTCTAATGGTTTTTGGCTTTTTTGCCGTTGGATCGTTGGATTCAACAGGTCATTTGCGTTCGCCAGCTCGGTGAAATTCCCAACGTCGAACGTAGCAAAGAACATTTACACATAGCGTGGGGGGAGTCACCGAGGCTTAGCCTATCCACTTCCACTTAACATTTCGGCAAAATTGTTGAGTGTCGTAGACCCGCTTTTCCCTGCGCTCACGGCCACGTTGAAACTGTGAAAAAAAATCAATGTGCCTAAATGACTGTGAGTTGTTTTAAATTCGTATTCACTGATTGCAAGATGAACTTATTATTCTGTTTAGAGAATGGGTATAAGCGAGAGCTAAAACTGACAATCTTGGATGAACAGCAAGAACTCACGCATACTGAATGAAAATAATAACAACAAAACAAATCAATAATGAGAATTTCAACGATTCGTCAACTCGCAGTGACGTACATCAGAAAAAAAGGAAATGAATACCATTTACATTTTTGCACTGAAATGTATTTCGAAGTGATTTTCAAAATAGAAATTCAACCATTTTCAACTCTGCTGGTGATTCAATGTCAGGCAGCGTGCTCTGTACCGATTGATAGACTCACTGAATCGCTCTTCGAGTAACTTTATCTTGGCCAGACGGTGGACCCCGGTTGTTCTTGTCCTCGGAGGGGTGTTAAGGATCATCCTGAGTGATGAGTTTTTGCGCAACTCTCCCAGACTGGCATGCCGTATTTGATGACCAGTAGTATGATTTGTTTGTAGACAGCAAGCTTGTTTTTCAGGGATAATGTAGACCTTTTGTTAATCAATGGGTACAGTAGCTTCAACAGAACGTTGCTCTTTGTGACAGTTTTGTCAACCTGCTACCTAAAAATAAGCTTTCTCTCTAGGGAAACGCCAAGGTAGACAGCTGAATTGGTCCATTCCACCGTTGTGTTGTTCGGGCTTATTTTACAATCCTCATGCGGAACAAGTTTAGGAGAATAGGAGTGTGGGAATAAGATGACCTGGGTCTTTGCTGCGTTGATACAGATCTTCCACTCAGTGAAATATTTTGACAGGACATTCAGGCTTCATTGCAGTTTCGCTGTAGGCACTCTTGTTACCCTACCATTGTGGACGACTGCGGTATCATCGGCAAACAACGACAGAGATCCATTTGCAGAGGAGCGGGGGCATGTCCCAGGTGCAAAGGTTGAACAAAAGTGGACCTAGTATACTTCACTGCGGAACGCCGGTGGAGATCTCTTACGCATCGGAAACTGCACCATGCAGCGAAACACGGAATGTCATGTCCGACAAATAATTTTTAGTCACCAGGAAGATAGGAAGATTGTATCGTTTGAGCTTGTACACCAGGCCATCATGCCACACGTTATAAAAGGCCTTCTCGATGTCGAGAAGTGCCATGGCAGATGATACTGTCAAAATACTGCGGCCCATAAATATAATCAGTGGGCAGGTTAGACTTTAAATTAAATTCAAAAAGACATGTTTTTGATAAACAGGTGAATATATTATAATTTGCCTTTAGAAACAGACTTGTTCCGTCTGAGGATGTTAATGACTCGATTAAGTTGGTGGACTGTTGAACGACCACGTCGGAAGCCAAATTGTTCGTCGAGCAAGATGTTGAGATCGTCGGCAGTTGAGAGAAGCCTACGGTAGATTGTTTTCGCAAACAGCTTTGATAATCCTGAGAGAAGGCTGATTGGTCTATAGCTCTTGGAAGAGGAAGGATTTTTCCCAGGTTTCTGGATGGGGATGGCTTTGGCTTACTTTCAACACGAGGGGAAGTAGCTAAGTCGCAGGCATTGGTTGAAAGTTAACGCCAGATGAACGTAGAACTGGGGGCTCAATTGCTCGAGCTCCAAGCTCATGGTGTTATCGAAACCTGGGACCTTCATGTTCTTAGACGTTTTGATATAGGTCAACAATTCGTCAGCTGAGATTTCCAACTCTTCCGAGAAGTCGTTGGGCTTAGATGAATATTGTTTACAAGCTCGCTAACGGCAGCTTGGTGCGGACTGGCGATGTTTTGTCCAAGATTGTGGGAGCTGACGAAGTGTTGACCTATCTTAGTAGGCTTCTCTGCAGGAGTTAACAAGCGATCCTTGGAGCCATTGCTGTCTAGTGGGATCAACGGTGGAATGGGCCTTGGTCTACATTATTTATACAGACTTCAGCAAAGCGTTTGATAAACTTGACATTTCTATGTTGATATTCAAGCTTGAAAAAATAGGAATTGAGTTAAGACTCCTCAATTGGATTAAGTCGTATTTAACTGATCGCCAGCAAATAGTTAGATTCAATGATAAAAAATCAAATCCTATTAAAGTCACGTCAGGTGTTCCTCAAGGTTCACATTTAGGTCCACTTCTTTTTATCTTATATGTTAACGATATATCTTTTATTTTAAAAAATCTAAGAGTTCTTATATATGCTGACGATATGAAACTGTTTTATGAAATAAGAAATGATGATGATATAAATGTATTTCAGAATGAAATCCAGGTCTTTTATGTATGGTGTTGTAAAAGCTTGTTGGAACTAAATGTAAAAAAATGTAATCTTATAACTTATAGTCGAAAACGAAGCACACCAAGTATTGCAGTATCTTTAGGAAATCAAAATATTAAAAAATGTGATAAAATAAGAGATTTAGGAATAATTTTAGATACCAAATTGACATTTGTGGATCATTATAACACATTAATTCATAGAGCAAGCAACATGCTTAATTTCATAAAACGTTTTGGCCACAACTTCCAAGACCCTTACACAATCAAATCATTATATATTTCCTTTGTGAGGTCAATATTAGAATACTGCAGTGTTGTTTGGTCACCTCATATAAAAAAGCACGATGAGCGTATAGAGTCAATTCAAAAGCAGTTTTTATTATACGCACTACGTAGGTTAGGATGGACACAATTTCCCCTCCCTTCATATGAAGCACGTTGCTTGTTGATCAACATTCAATCATTGAAAGAGCGTCGAGATTATGCTATGGTCTCATTTGTTAACGACCTCGTTTCGCAACGAATAGAATCAACTGAATTATTGTCAAAATTAAACTTTTATGTGCCTACCCGACAACTACGTAATCGAAATTTGTTTGCTTTAGATCACCATCGTACAAATTATACTAAATTCGGACCATTAAATCAGATGATGAATGCTTATAATCAACATAGTGAAATGATTGACCTTAGTATGCCTCGTACAAAATTGAAAAAATATTTCAATACATTAAGTAATTATAGGATATAAGAATATAAATGTAGTCTACGATTAATTGTTTGACGAAATAAATAAATAAATAAATAAATTGCATTGGTTTAGTTTTTAATATTTTTGTCAACTTCCAAAACGGCTTTGCCCAATTTGGGGAGGGGGGGCTTTTTGGGAAAAATTTTTTTTTTGGGGGCCCCCACTCTGGGTTTTTTAAATTTTTTGTCCCCCTTTTGCAAAATTTTTGAGAAAAAAAAAGGAAGAAGATTTGTTGTTTGTTTTGTTGTAAAATTTTTGGGGGGGGTCTTAAGAAAGGGAAAGGGATTTGGGTTTGGAGTGGAAATTAAAAAAAAAAAAAATAGTGGAAATAAAATTAAATTAAAAAAAAAAAAGAAGAAAAGATTAGTTATTCCCATTTAATTCCATCTACACGCATTGCTTATCTTGATAGATACGCGTATTTCGTCTTTAATGTGCAGAACTTTTCAGTGTCATGTACTAATAGTCGAGTATTAATACACGACACTGAAGAAGTCTGCACATTGAAGACGAAATAAGCATATCTGTCAAGATAAGCAATAAAGGTAGTTGGAATTAAATTGAAATTACTAATCTTTCTTCTCATTTTCTAGTTACAGGTATTGCACTAAAAAACGCTCACACTGGCCAGGATTTAAGTTAAGATGTTTTATTTCATATTCCGAAAATTTCAAGATTTGTGTGTAGCAATTTCAAACTGGACAACGCTTATTTTTTGGAGTTTCAAAAGCAATTTTCAATATTCCGCTTTTTATTGCATGCCGGTTTGGAAGAAGACTTTGTTGTTTGAAATTTTGTTTTGCCAACTTCGCGGTATTTGCAAGGCCATGAATATTTTGTTTCATTTCGTATCGAGCCGGTTTTTATCTCACAATTCAACATGAAACTTGAAGGTTTTATTAATTCAGAACATCCAATAGTCAATTTCATGTAATGATAGCGATAACAAACCATAACATTGTTTCTGAACCATCCAAGCAACGGCAGCGTAGTTTCGAACCGGATGCAGCTTTGTTTTTGTTTTAAAGGAAAAGTGAATGAGCCTGATCAGTCAGCCACAATCATAAGATCATGTTGCCGATCAATGTCATCTCGTGAGCACGACAGAAGAAGCGTGACAGATGCACCATCGGCTATCGATGATGGGCAACAACCACGCGTCCGGAAGGGCACCGTGGCGGTTCAATGTTTCTCCATAGCTGAATGAGTTTACTATTAGGTCTACTACCCGATCGGAACCAACTCAACTGGTTCTGTAAGGTCAAAACCGACAACCGTTGAAACCACTACACTGAAACACTGCTGTTTCGGCCATTGCCCACACCGTATTGGGCGTTGGGAACTCCGCAACTATTTCTCTACACTTACCACCTTCCCTATCATTATCGACAGTAAAACATTGTTGTTGATAATTACTGTTTTACTTTTCACGAAGCTTGTTGTAATAGATCATATGCTCAACCTGTTCGGATGAAGCCCCCCTTTTTCTAGGCTCTTCCGCCACGGTCGATATCCAACAGCACCTGACTTATGCATAGCATTGAGGGTGATAAAAGATGGCCTTGATAGGGCACATTTTTTTTTTTCATCAGCTCACTTCCACAATGTTCCGGATCCGTGAATTCCTCCCGTGTTGCTACAGCAGCAATAAAAACTATGTTCTGTGCAAAAAATATGTCAGTTACGAGATAATTTGATCAATCAATTATGCGAAATTGATGTGCTCGCTGCTCTCGCTCATAATTGTATCATTACTGTCCAGGTTCACCTCGAAAGGCTTCCGCGAGTACGCACAAAAAGCAATTTATGCTATGAAAGGACCATCATGTTGTATCATTTCATTCATAACTTTGCAGCAGCCACATCATCTGGTACAGCTGGATCCGCTGGCCAGAAACGTTGTAAGTTCATTGATAAAAATTTCGACCACGCCCCTGAAATTGCATAACCGCATCTCCTCTGATCGGCCAGCAGCCGCAACGGTTGAACCTGTTTCTCACACCGTGGCCGTCCGTCCGTAGTGCGCTATCAGCCAGCATCAGTCCCATTCAGACGAGACTAGCCAAAAAAGGAGCTCACACACGAGCTGAAGAGCCTGTGAACAGAAGGCACCGCATAATTGATCATTTTTGCACTTTATCGTTTATAATTGCGCGCTTCTTTTGCTACCTTTCTCGGAGATGTAAAGCACCGAAAAAAAGGCAGTCGTTGTGCGCTGCATCTCACGAAACAAAAAAAAAAGTGGTGAAACAAAAAACGAAAGAAATTAGATCCATTTAAAGAGCATATTGTTTCATTAGCGCTTCTATGGGAAAAGCCGCACCATAATCGCCGTCCGTCGATTCGATTGATCGAGTCTTTGTTGCTTCCCGGCTCACGTGTGTGGATTTGAGCCTGCAATCCAGGCTTTTCATATGCGCGGTGCCGAATGCCGATCGGATCGAAATGATTTCCAATTGAATTCAATTATATCTGCTGAACGGTTTCAAGACAATTTTCTCTCTTTCGCATCAAAATCGTCATAACATCAGCGGTCGAATGTAGCCATAACGGAAGAGGAAAGAAGTTAAGAAATGTGGTTTTTTTTTCCAGTGAATATCATGCAATAATTCGTTCAGGACAAGACTAAGACTTGGTTGTTGTTACCTAAGCCTTAACTTTTTATTATCAACTAGGTGGCGCGGCATGTGGCGTATTGTCTGTAAATGCTATTCAAACGATTTCTCAATTTTATCTTATTTAAGTTTCAGCGGAACCGATGGGGTCCAAAACGAATAAAATAAAATCATATGAATCCATCGATCCGTTCATGAGTTAAGTCGTTAGACACAGACTTCAGTTTAGTTTCTCATAGAAGATAGAGATGATACTGAATTTGTTGAAATATTCAGTGTCCATCCGGATTCCACGCTCTATATACACACATTTATTTACACACGTTGTTATGTTTCTTTTAATTAATTTTTTTTTGTGTGTTGTAAGAGAATAGACATCCAAGCTGAGGTGCCATATGTACATGTGTCATGTGTCATGTGTCACTCGTTTACGTTAAAGCTTGAGTCATTTAATATCTGGACGAAAATAAAACGGATCCATCTTGGAACCATGTTTATGAAAAAAAAAATGTTGAGTACTCAAAATAAAGGTCATTTTTTGAACTTAAAGGGTATATTACCGGAAAAATATTCCAAATTGGTTTTGTTTAAATCTCGAACTTTTCTTCGAATACCACTAATTATATTTTGGACATTCTGTTAGCTAACCCCTTCTTCTTTTTCTAGCGTTTCAAGCTTATTTCTTTCACAATTAGCTTATTGCTTGCTCTCAACTTAGTGTTCTAAATGTACTTCCATAGTTATTAATTGGGAGCTTTCGATGCCAGGTACAATTTTTGCATTAGTATGGTTGTGTGGCAAGTACAATCATACCCTATAAGCCCAGAGAGTCGAGAAATTTTATTTAACGAAAAATTCCTAGACCAGACCAAGAATCGAACCTACCGACCTCCAGCATGGTGTTGCTTTGTAGCTGCACCTTTGCCGACTGAGCTAAGAGAGGGGGGGGGGGGGGGGGGGGGAGGGGAGGGGGGAGGGGGAAAGGGGGGGGGGGAATGCTCTTTAAGATGCGTTTGCCCGGCATAATGCAATCGGAGGTATTTATCTTCTGGTTGGCGCTTGCCGGTTGTTTTGACGGGTCTTAAGTTTCTTCAAGATTGTATAGCAAAACCTCGCTCCGCAATTTTCGAGGTAGTTTTGACGGGTTTAAATTTCATTTTGACGAGTCTTAATTTCCCTTTGAAGAGTCTTAATTTCGTTTTGACGACTCTTAGAATTCGATTAAACCGTCATTGGGGGGGTAAATAGGTTTATTATAGGCAAAGACATCTAAGGAACATTTTGCCAAAGTTTAAGGAGCATTTCCCCAAAAAGAAGGGTGCATTTACCCTGCTGCCACGGAAGAATACGTTTTTTCAGGCATCTCAGCTTATACATTTTGAAATCCATAGTCTTGATTGTCACCGAAAACGTGTTTTTTTGTCCGCAGTTGTAAATACATTGTCAAATCATAAATTTTCTTGCAAGTTTATCGGCAAAACCGAATTTGAACACGCTAGGGACATCACGTCGACCAGTGAATTTACAGTCACCGCCAGAAAAAAGTACGAGCTCGTTTTTTGCTGTTGAACAACTCGAATTTAGACTCATCAGTCCACAAAACAGTCTTCCACTATTCTAAAGGTTTATCAGCATGTTCCCGAGCAAATTTGAGTCGTTTCGCTTTGTTGACTTTGCTAATAAAAGGCAACTTCTTACAAAACCTGCTCTTCACACCGTGTTCAGCGATCCTTCTGCGTAGAGTACTGTCCGAGATCGGTTGTTGAATCACTTCCTTGATCTCCCTGAGGGTAACCTTCGGATTTTTCTTAATTTCTCGAATGACTCTCGCATCTGTTCGGGAATCTGTTCTACGTTTCCATCCCCTTCCTGGGCGATCAGCTACTGAACCATAGGTTTTGTACTTTGCGAAAAGTTTGGTAACCGCTGCTTTGCTGTATCCATACTTTTCACCAATCTTGCGATGCGATTCACCTTTCTCGATGTCACGAATAACACATTTTCGGATCTGCAAGGGAATAGTTTTGCTTGCCACCGTATTATCCATGGTTATTTAGATAACACGCACTGAATCTTTCTGACCGACAACTGAAATCCGTAAGAAGATCAACAAACACTTGGAAACGTCAAAAAAATTGAATACGAGGGGCGTTTGGATGTAAAAATTACATACACATAATATATTTTCAATTGGGCACTTTATTATGACACACCAAGTTTACACCACGTATGGTTCAAAAAATAATTTTGCAAAAATGTGTATTATCCATTGCAAAAATACACATGCATCTTTAAAATAATAATATTATCATGCTTAGAAAAATATATGAATACGATATAATGAGTTTTTCAATGACTTCAGAGATGAAGCGTGTCCATGAGAAAAGTGGGCACTTTATTTTGGCACAACTTTTATCCGGGAAGCTGCCCATAGTCTATTTTCACGTACGTTTCGTCGTCCATGAGATTGCATCCTTTTTACTTCGTAAGAACCTCGTTGTACAACTTCCGAGCACGTCTTTTGGCCACTAGGTTCTGCTTCAGTGCCCTGTTTGGTTGCTTACTGGCCCGAAAAGATCGAAATCCTTCTTGTAGATGAATCATTCTGATGGTGCTTTGGCTGACATACAATTTCTTGGCGATATCATAATCCGACAGCCCTGGGGTTTCCCAAATCGTTCTAACCACCTTCAAATGCAACTTCCGATCCTTAATTCCACTACGACGCTTGTTATGATCCTGCTGATCGATAATATGCCGATCATGGTAATGTTTGAGAACGCTGCACACGGTCGCTTTAGTCGATTTCACGACTTCACGATTTTTGAACCTGACCACGTCGGATTTTCGAAGTGGGTGTTCAAAATTAATTTTCAGTTCGCTGCTTCCGTCAAGTATTACTTCTTTGAAACAAAATGAAACCACTAGGAGCACTGCAGTAAAATAAACAGTGCGTCCAGATATTAAATGTCCAAGCCCTAGTTTTGGGGAGGTAAAAGGGGTAATTTTAGGTACAGGGGACACTGGGGTTTTTTGGCGGGCACGTTAAGGATTTTTTTGGGGGCGGAGGGCCAGGGAGATTATGGAGGTGGGTTAATTATGCAAACTAAAGCCTGTCCACGTTAAATTTCGGACACCAAAATAATAGCAGGAACAAAAATTTACACATAATTCAACAAAACCGATTGTTTATTTCACAATAATAGAGTTATATCTACATTAGAAACACTTGATTAAGATGTTAATTCTTCTTTCTGTAAAATTCTCGAACTTTCTGTGGTAAACCCCCCATCAGGTTCCGTATGGTATCCTCAGATACGCCCGCCGTGGCGATTCTCCATCTTCTCTTGAAATCATCGGTAACATTTGCTTTCTTCTTAGTTTCGAAGAGTTTCCGCTTAACTTGAGCCCAGTACTTCTCTATTGGGCGAAGTTCTGGACAGTTGGATTAACTGTTTTTGGCACGTATTTGACCTCTTGTACCTTATACCATTCCAGGACGGATTTTGCATAGTGACATGAGGCCAAATAAGGCCAAAGCAGATCTGGAGAGTCGTGGCTTCTGATAAACGGTAGCAACCGTTTTTGCAGACATTCTTTCTCGTACACATCCTTATTGATAGTGCCGGTATAGACGAAACTTTTAAATTTTCGACGACAACTACATATGTCCTGCCAAATCAAATTCTTCTTCGGGAATTTAAACACTTTCTTTGTCCGAAAATGCTCGTCAACGATGTTCTTTTGCATTGCAGTGTAAAAAGCCAGACCCGAAAGCTGTATAAAGTGTCGAGTAGTATGTTTCGTGTCTTGAAAGAAAATGGGAAAAGACGACTTTTTGCAGTGAAATTTTGCTTGTCATCACGGTTGGGCACCTTTTTCACTTTGCTTGCCTTCAGTACTTGCCTCTGCTTCACCTTTTGTAAGTACGATTTTGACTTCCCTGCTTTGCGAGCCAGAAAGATTGGGATTTTTCCCGATAATGGCTACCACCTTCTTGTCTATTTGTCGCGAGCATACTTTTCGATTTGTTCCACTTCCAACCTTCCAATCCACAGTCAGGCGCTGGTCAAATGTTTTGCAAACACAAAACACGGTACTTTTTGGTAGTTTTAGTTTCATGGCAAGATCGCGTACCGATAAAATGCGGTAAGGAATCATTTATGGGTTCCGTTTTTTGGAACAGTGATCATACTCATACGAAGTTTGTTGTTATTGATGGCTTCAATTTTCTTTGCTGTTTTGCTGGGCTGCCGGGTGATCGACTTTATTTCATTACATCACTTTAGAATTTTCGCCATTTCAGAGTTTCAATCATCTAGCACCGCGACGCAACAGGCAAATAGCTGCATTTCATTATTATATGCACATTGTTTAGTGTTTCTTTAAAACATCGTGTTATTTCCATCATATCTTTGCATGACATTCACATTTCAGTATTCATTCATCGACTAATGGTTGATCTGCATAGAGGCATGTAGCTGCATCTTATTATTAATTGCCTATAATTATGATTTTCACTACGAGAAATAATCATAGAGACATTTTATCTGCTTCAAGGTTATAGGGAGGGTGATTTCAGGTAGTGTAGATGAGTTACTGCTGAGTAGCATAAAGTATTTTTCTGTTAACCACCCACACTTGTGAGTGGCCCCAACAGCATCCTTGCTGTTGGTTTAAATCGATCGTCAAATTGGATATTTTAACATATTCTTGTATTCCATTGAAATATACCACCCACACTTATGAGTGGCCCCAACAGCATCCTTACTGTTGGTTTAAATCGGTACCAAAATCTGAAAAACTTTAATGTGCATCTCTGTACAGAGAATAAATCGGGAACATAGTATAACATAGTATAGCAAATAATATCTTATTTGCTGCCGAAGTCACTTGAATTCAGCACACCGTTTACCATAAGAGATCCCGCTGCCAATCCAACCATTTTATCCAACATCCCAGTGATTTCTCGTGGGAGTGCAGAGGTGTTCTCGGCTTCCAATAAGGCGAGTATCACGTCAACATATTCCTAACCATTCCCTACTTGACCTGCATTCGGGCGAGGCCGGCGCCGGTATTGCCTTGGTTTGGGATCACCAGTTTTTACACATTGAGGAAGTAAGCTAGTCCCAAGCATCATCTTTTAGTTCTCTGTGTAATAACAGCTGATCTGGCAATAACGGAGTAGCAACCTCGGGCGGTCAATCATGCTCATGCTCATGCTCAAGATCGCGTACTGATAAATTCGGATCTTGCTGCCGTTCGTACAATATGCGTTTGAGGACTTCCACTTGATTTGCCGCCATTTCACTGAATGTAACAAGAATGTAAACATGTTGTAACACGAAATAAAGTGGAGAGTTTCAGCTGTCATACACATTAAACGTTTTAGTGAGCCGTGAAATAATTCTAAATCTACACTGCAAGAAAAGTGTCCGAAATTTAACGTGGCTTTAGTACTAGCTTAACCCTCAAAGAGCCTGTCCGTTCGGACACTTTTCTCTCAGTGTAGTGTTCGAATTATTTCAGAAACGTTTCAATTTTATGACAGCTGAAATTCTCCACTTTATTTCGTGGTACAAAATTTTTATTTTCTTGTTGCATTTGGTAAAATTTGGTTTTTTATTTGTTATTTTTTTCTTTTTTCATCTTTTTTGATTTTTCCTCCGTTGTCCTCCATTTTGTTGGGTTCTCCCTCCTAACCGCTATCTCCACACGTTGTAGATAGTCGGCTATCATGATCCCATGGTTATTTTTGAATCAGGAAGGCCATGCCAGGGTTGACACGGTCCTTCATGTCTGTCTGTATGTCTGTCAGTCTGTATGCCTGATCCTTATAAACTCCGAAACGACTGAACCGATCTGCGTGAAAATGTGTTTGCAGTCGGTTTTGGGGCCGAGGAGGGTTCTTATAATGATTTGAGACCCCTCCCGCTTCTAGAAATGGGGGTTCCAATACAAATGAAACACAAATTTGTGCATAACTCAAGAACTAATCAAGCAAATAGAACCAAATTTAGCATGTGGGGATTTTTGGAGAAAAAAATGTTTCTATGGTGGTTTAAGACCCCTCCTCTATCAGGAAGGGATGGCTTTCATACAAATGAAATAGAAATATTTTGCATAACTCGAGAACTAATCACACAAATTTGGCATGTGGGAGTTTTGAAAGGTGAGATTTTTTTCTATGATGGTTTGAGACCCCTCTCTCAGATGGAAGGGATGGCTCTCATACATAAATTTCTGCATAACTCGAAAACTAATCAAGCAAATGGAGCCAAATATGGCATGTAGGGATTTTTGGAGGCAGGATTTTTTTATGGTTGTTCGAGAACCCCCCCCCCCCTCTGGAAAGGGGGCTCGCATACATATAAAACACAAATGTTTGCTTAACTCGAGAACTAATCAAGGAAATGGAACCAAACTGTCAAAGAGTGTTTTTGGAGTCAGGATTTTTTTGTTTGGTTTGGTTTTGCTCTCATTCAAATGAAACAGAAATTTCAAACAAACATGAGAATTATCCAGGCAACTAAAACACAAAATGTGTATTTCTCGAGTAGGCAGCATGTTCTGATATAAGTTTGAATCCCTTCTTAGTCAAGAATGAGCTACTCTTAGTGCTACATTATGCATAAGAATTAAATCTAAGGCTATGCAAGAGAAAATCACGTTCAAACGTAAATGTTTTGTCTATGAAATGATGATTATGATGATTATGTAATACTACCATCTATTGCAGCAAGGTGACTTTCCATAGCAGTGGAATAATCTGAAAAACGATTCGATCAGGATCCTATTGTTGTTTGTGATTATCAAGCTCCTGTATGAAGTGCCAAAAACGTTTGAGCGGGCCTGTAAGCAGAGACACTTACACGAAACCCGCGAATATAGGGAAGAGAATCTCCTTCCAAAAGCAAGTTCACACTCACAGCACTAGAATCGAACCCTCGATTAACAGAATAAACCCAATAGATGGGGTCGAAGAGCCCGCCCTCGTTCCGCGAAATGTTAACTATAGGGAGGAGGCAGTCCCATGCTCCCTATCCAAATCGTTTAACTTGGGTGCCCTGATGGTCCCTCCCTTTCCCCGTTATATGTTATTTAATATTAAGTATATTTTGTCCACAAAATAAAAAGATATCATTATGGACAAAAATACTAATTTATTCCAATTTCAAACTTGAATTATACATCTAATGGATTGTTACTGAAAAACAAATTCAATATTGGACTCGGAAAAAATGCGACACTTTGTTTTGGGTGTAACTTTTTATCGCGTGGGTAAAAATTAATGAAATTTTAAGTAATACTAGTGTAGAGTGTTCATGTGTGCAAAATTTTATTGCGATTTGTCAAGTAGTTTTCAAGATGCATTCGAAACAAGAAGAGCTACGCCAGCAAATCTTGGGCGCGGTGATCGATAATCCTGGTCAGTCGCACAGATGGATCGGCAAAAGGCTTGGAATCCACCATTCCACCGTGTCCGCGGTGTGATGATGTTCCAAGAGTACTTTAAGAATAACCTGAACCTTTCCACCCGAGACGTGGCCAAAAAGGTCAATTCGTCGAGGTGGTTCGTCCAGCAGACCATGAAGCGGGCTGGGCTACGTGTTTTTAAGGTCAGGAAGGCGCCAAACCGGACTGACAAGCAAAACACGGTGGCCAAATTGCGTGCGCGGAAGCTGTACCGTTGAGTGGCTGGTCAAGCCAGGCTGTCTCGTCGGACGACGAGACATATATCAAGGCGGACACTAAACAAATCCCCGGCCTCGAGTTTTTTGTCGGTACGTTTCGCATGGAGGTTCCGGAAAAGTTCCGGAAGAGAGAGATGGACAAATTCGCGAAGAAGTACCTGTTGTGGCAGGCGATCTGCGAGTGCGGACGGTACAGCAAGCCGTTCGTTACAACCGGCACCATAAACGGGCAGATTTATCGAGAGGAATGCTTCCAGAAGCGCTTGCTGCCCTTCCTCCGCTCTTACAGTGGTCTCACGCTGTTCTGGCCAGATCTCGCTTCGTGCCATTACGCCAAGCCTGTAATGGATTGGTACGAAGCGAAGGGCGTTCATATGGTTGCGAAGGAGGCGAACCCGCCAAATACACCAGAGCTTCGTCCGATCGAAAAGTTTTGGGCGATAATGAAGAAGAAGTTGGAGAAAAGCGGAAAAACATTCAAAACCGATGAAGCTTTGCAGAAAAACTGGGTGAAATTGTGTAAGGAAGATGGACAAAGCCTCGCCCAAGATCTCATGAGCAGTGTTAAGAGAAATGTACGAGCATTCAGCTTGGGGGAAGAAATTCAATAATCCGATTTAATATGAATTTTGGTGATCATTTTTGTGTGTCTCATTTTTTCCGAGGTCAGTCTTTAAAATTAGACATGTATTAATATCCTACTAGTCATGGAAAAGCTGAAAACCGAATAGATCATTTCAAATATCTAAGATAAAAATTTCAATAAAAGATATTATTTTATAAGACATGTTGTTAAAATTCTTCTCTATACCGTTCTAGTTACATTTCAAAGATAGCAATTGGAGTGATCGAAGAGCCCGGTTTGATGATTTCTGAAATAAATGGCTTATCTTACCATAAAACCACTAAACACAATATTTAAATATAATCCTACAGTGCTTATAAGCACATGCCAGTCTTTTATCAATATAGTAGCTGAAGTTCTGGAGTGTAAATTAAATTAAATGTTATGCTGAAATCTCGAAAAATAAATCGAGCCTTTGCTGCTTGATCCAGGCTCTTAAATGGTTTTGGAATGCAAAGATGTCTCCCAAGCGTGCTGAAATTATCAATTGAATGAGAATGGAAAATAATATGATATGAATTAGAGGTATGGATACACAACATGATTTATAGATACACGATCTTAAGTCGCACCCCCTCATTTCGCTAGTGTCAAAATGACAACATTGCCCAGGCAACGCCAACCAGCGTTTCCATGTTTCAGCTGGCAGTCTTTTGTGATCATATGACCAGGGATCTGGCAACCCTATCCAATTTACTAGTGTTTGACAGTATGCAACATATCACGGGCCTTATTTGAATAAGGCCCATCTGACGTTTGTTCCTACGGGTACGAACGCCAGTATTGTTTACAAACAATGAATCTTTTGACGTCTGGTTGTAAGAGATGTTAGCTACAGGAAAATTACAGCCCGCCAGCTCCCTGCATATGACTCATGGAAGCGTGAGGTAAGGACGAGAGGTCGGTCGCACCCTCCTTCGGAGGTGTTAACTCTCTTTTTAGAGCGCTTTTTTTTTTTAT
Source organism: Aedes koreicus (assembly GCA_024533555.2). Lineage (NCBI taxonomy): Eukaryota > Metazoa > Arthropoda > Insecta > Diptera > Culicidae > Aedes > Aedes koreicus. The sequence goes on from JAHHFK020004447.1 coordinate 231,531, forward strand.
GTATTTTTTCCACAAAAAAAAAAACATTGGGGAAAATTTTGACGCGGGGGGGTTTAATTTAAACACACTCCTTTTTTTTGGAATTTTTAATTTATTTTAAAAAAAAAAATTTTTTAAAAAATTTTTTTTTTTTTTTTTTTTTTTTTTTTTTGTTGGGGGGGGGGGGGGGGGGCGGGCGGGTTGTGTTTTTTTTATTAATAAATGCTGTTAAACGCAATTTTCAACGACCTCAAACGATTGTTAGAGAGCGTGTATAGAAAATTGAGAAAAATTAATCTTATGAAACTCTTAAATCCTGATTTTGCAATACAATAAATATGCAAATGTTGGATGAAATTGGCTTACTTGATCTTCTGGCATATCAAGTGAAAAAAATAAAACATCCGTTAGCTTAAAAAATGACTCGTTTGCAAAAATCTCCAGAACTTCAACCGTACACAAGCCACAACAATAAAGGTCAACTGATCTCCAAAAATATCCCACTATATCCAGCAGCTCTTGAGGCATTCTCGTGGCAAAAGCCAATCCAAACAGACACACTTCTGCTAACCACAAGTTCACTGGCGCAGTCAGTAGTGCGGTGTTGAGATCCTTTTGCACACAAATCATAGAATGTATGTTTGGCTACCGCAGCGTCTTCAAAACCTGTAGCAGCTATCAATCCACCGTGCGAGACGTGCCAGAGCTTTTCAAGGTCCCACAAGTGTTGGCACAAGATCACTTACAATCGACGACCGGCGCAGAGTCTTTCCGTAAACAGATAAAATAGATTTCTCTCTCTCTCTCGCACTCAGCTTCACGTGCCCACAAAGCTGTAGAAAATTTTCAAAAACCATTGCTGAAAAATAGGTACCTCACTACTCTTCGGAAGGAGGCCACTCGTGCGGAGCGCGCGAGTGCCAGCCGATTGAACGACAAACAAAATTTGCATAACTCTTATCTCCGTGTTGGCCGTCTTGCCGGACCTCTGCTGGTTGAGAAATTCGCGCAAAATGTCTGCGTCACGATGAGATCCGTGACTCTTGTACGGGATTTGGGTTCGATGCTTGTCTATTTCTCAGACGAACGGGCATTTCCCAAAGCAAAGCAAAGCATAATTACAGCGAATGATGGTTTCTTGGCTAGGTCAAGTTACTGATGCGATCACCGGAGTCTAAGTAATTCCCTTTCTTCGTAATCAGCTTCCGATTCGCAGGCATAATGCCGCTGGAATCGGGTAACGCATCGGGGATCATTTAGCATGGGAAAATGAAAGCGAACTTGTTACGAAATGTTAGCCAAATCCTATTACACCTGAGCCGGAGATCGTTCTCGGGAGGGTTTTTGTGAGAAAATTTCGCAAACAATGAAAGGACGACGTACGCAGGATAGGAGAACAAAAGGAGCTCAAGAAGGCAGAAGAGGAAATGAAGCTGCTGCCGGAGCTTGGGTCCTCTCCGACCGACCGACCGACAGACCTACTCACCTACAATGTATTGACAATAACAAGATTAAACAAACTAATCTAGCTGGAACGATCGGGTGTGTGTGTGTATGTGCGGAGGCGGCAGGTCGGGTTCTCATGAATTTCGTTCGAAATTAGTTCTTGCATAGAATTGCGGCGCATAAAGCTGGTGTTTTCTTTTTCAGCAAGAGTTTGAATTTAAAATTAAATAAAAGATGTAGGAACAGATTGCTCAAGTAAATTTAGATTTCAACACCATTTTATTTGTTGTTTTCGAGATTATCGGAACAGCAAGAATTATAACAAAATAGATAAATGCTACTTAATATTCTCAAAAGGTTGAATCTGATTTTGTACACAGAGATGCAAATCTTGATCTCTAGAAATAATTAGCATTCCCACGCAGCTCAACATTAAATACCATCATAAAGCATACTTTTCCTCCACCTAGGTGGTGTTACTAGATTGTGTGAGAGTGCCAAGAGTTTCGAGAAACCGACGTTTACATTTTTGTTTACGAAAGCAGATTCGAATTTTTGCAAATACATAGAATTTCATGGGTTGATAGTTCTTAAGAAATATTAGGCAAGCTCAAGCTCATAGCTAGCAAATGATGAGAGTAGATGATCGCAGTCAAGATCATTGAGATCCAGTATTATTCATCATTTTCTCTCGAGATGGAAACGCCGCTTCCTGCCCAATTGTGATTTTCTCTGTGAAAGCTTGACGATCGCTTTGGAAGTTGTTTCAAAGAACCATTAGCCTAAAGCAGACCAGCAAAAATGATTGCTTCCCAAGGATATCACCAAACGAATGCCTACCGCGAAAGATCGACAGACCGGCAAATGTGGATGAAGAAAGTAGGTATGTAAGAAGGACTCATTATTATGTTGAAACTTGCATCATCACTTCCAACGCACCACTGCGTGGCTATACCTTTATACAATTCAAAATTCAGTGTCTCACGCTGTGTTTCAAATGCGGTTTTAATTTGCTACGACTGCCGAAAAATGAGGTGAAATGGTTCTTGAGGTGGTACCGAGTCTCGAGGAGCGATTCACTTTGAATTTGGATGCACTACTTATTATTTTAAACCGTACCTAGTGATCAGTTCTCGATTTTTTTGACAGCAAAATCGTTGAGAAGCCTCCGTTTTTTGCGGTAATAGTTTTCTTACGATTCATTCAAATAGTTGTGACAGATGAAAGCCGTAAGAAGGATCTTAATTTTCGACGCTTACGTTGAAAATCCAACGTAGTCAGGTTCGAAAATTGTGACATTATTGAATTTGATTAAATCTACCATGTGAGCGGAAAATTAAAGGTTGTCCACGTTGAAATTGCAACACATAAACCGATTTGCCGAAATCCGTCGAATTGTCCATATTATAACCAATTGTCTTGAAATTTTCGGAATATCAAATAGAACCTCATAGCTAAGTTTTGCCATGTTAACTTTATTCAACCTGCGCTCCAAATCCAAATGCCTAATCTGGTCTCTTTTAAGACCCTTCATGAGATTTTGTGTTTGTAAATTAACTCATGCTTTCTTCAATTCTTGATCGTTTTTGACTATCTTAAAGCCCGATTCAAAGTAAATTTGGACGCATTCAAGTGATCATAACTCAAGAATTAAACAACATACACGGTTGATCATAACGTCAAACCCTTTTGTTATTTATTTAACTTTCAAACAATATATAACAAGTTATTACCTTTTACCGTTTCGAACGAACTGTCGCACTTTACTTGTGATCGATGCCATCATGATCTGCACAGTCGTTGGTGACACTGAATAGGCGAACTTATTCCATTTTAAACGCATTTGTTGTGCATTTGTCCCTTCTTTACCGCATCCACGAAGTTTTCGCTTGACAATTGCCCAATATTTTTCGATCGGTCTGAACTCAGGGCAATTCGGAGGATTAATCTCTTTGGCGATGAAATTAGCATTGTTTGCAGCATACCATTCTAGTACCTCCTTATAGTAGTGGCAGCTGGCTAGATTCGGCCAAAACATAACGTTGGTCTTGTGTTTTATAGGTATATGCAGGGTAAAATCTGCTTTTTCAGACACTCTTTAATGTAAACCTTCGACGTCATTGTGTAAGATGTGATGAAAACCTTGGTTTTATGGCCACAACTGCAGATTCCTTGCCAAATCATTAGTTTCCTAGCAAACTTATCAGCAAAAACATATTTATACCTGGAAGGGACACCCCCTTCCCAGTTGCCAGGTAAAATTTTCGTCCGGGGATTTGCTTATAATCCATTTTGACATATGTTTCGTCATCCATTAAAATAGAGTCATCAAATTTCGTCAAAAATCGTTCGTATAGTATTCGTGCTCACTTTTTGGCCACTAAATTTTGTTCCAGGGAGCGATTCGGATATTTACTGGCTCAAAAAGACTTATATCCTTCTCTTGAAAGGATGTTATCGTATTTCTTTGCCAAATCACGTATGGAGACAAATGGGTTGCCTTTCACGTACCTCAACACCTTTCTCCTCAGCTCTTTGTCCCTAGTGCCACTTTTATGATAGATGTGCTGTGCTCTATCCACACTCACAGTATTCGTGTAACGTTTGATTACAAGACACACCGTTGACTTTGGGAATTTTAACACTTTTGCTATTTTTGAGGCAGACCACGAAGGATTCTCTAAATGTTTGTGCACAATTAATTTTCTTTTCTCAAGTTCCATGATCCGTAATATCATCGATCAATCGAGAAAAACTTTTCACCAATTTCTTCGTCAATGATATATCAACAAATGTCTGTCAAACGTTTTTTGTTCCAACCACCAGGGACGCAGTGGTGTATTAAACCGTGCGTCCAGATTTACTTTGAATCAAACTTTAGGATGCTTGCGTAATTCTTGCTTCATAACAGCCCAATATTTTTTTGATTGGTCTAAGCTATGGAGTGTTGGGATGACTTATGTCCTTGGGTATGAAGTTGATCATTCCAGCATCTGTTTTCAGTAGCGGCATGACGCCAAATCAGGGATATCGAACTTGTCTTTTGCAGTGTAGAACTGATGACCTGTAATCTGCTCAAAGTTCGCTATGATGTAGATTTCATCATCGATTACGCAACAGGGTGTCCGTGATTTTGCTGCCTAATTATTCTACTCTTACGTTACGCTTTGATGCTTCCTGGATTTAGAACGTATTCTGACCAGCCTAATTTTTGACCATTGTCACAAAACTTTTGGTCAAGGTTAGCTTCTCTACAATGTCTCGGACAGGAGCATTAGGTTTGATCCTGAAAGCTTCAACTAAGATGTGGCCCAGTTAAAATTGGAACATAGACTATTTATTGCGCATATTTCGGATATACATTAACAAAATAGTATTCTGTTTCAGATAATATGTACAACTTTATGTGAACTTAAGAGGGAAAATACAAAAAAAAAATAATCATCTCGATTTCAAAGAAATTTGCGGACTTTTCCCGGAATACGTTTCATCAACCGGCGCACATTATTCTCATCCATCGTTTGGCAATCTTATTCCACTTGGTTCTCAATTCTTTGATGCTTTTGACGACACTACCATTCACCTTCAGCTTCCTCTTCATAATTGCCCAAAATCTCTCTGTCGGTCTGAGCTGGGGACAGTTTGGTGGGTTGAGTTCTTTCGGTATAAACTGAATCCCGTTGGTTTCATGCCACTGTAGCACTGTTTTACTGTTTTACTGTTATGACAACTTGCAAGATCTGGCCAAAACATGACAGGTTCATTGTGGGATCTGATGAATGGCAATATTCGATTTTGGAGACATTCCGTTCTGTACAGCTCTGAATTAAATTTCTTATCGGTGATGAAAACCTTGGTCTCCCTACCGCAGTTTGTCCCGGTAGCTGTCTGAAATCGGCCTTTACATAGGTTTCATCATCCATGCGGAGACAGCCATTGAATGTGTTCAACACCCAATATTACATTTTCCTTCCCGGGTTCTGGACACCTTGTTTCGGTTTTGGTCCCCTTTTGGTGTCTTCAGGGGCGGGGTGGGTTTGGGGCCTTCCCGTCGGCGAATCCGTTGCGTGGTGTTTTGGGCGGGGGATTTTTTTTTTTGGCGAATGGTGGGGGGGGGTGGTGGGGTTTTTTTTTGTTTTTTTGGTTTTTTTTGTGCGGGGGGGGGTGTACAAAACACCCCCCCCGCTCACCCAAAATAAAAAAGCAAGATTGTAATGCAATTTCGCATGATTTTGTTTCATTTCTCGCTGTGGATCGTAACTTGGAGAAAAAATGCAACATTGGCTGTGGGCAAAAATGCAACACAGAAATTTACTTTGAAAAATAAAATGTGTGCGTGAGGTTGTGCAGTGGTATTAGTTGATGTGCTCACAAAAATAAAAAGTGTATCATTCAGAACCGAGTTACGAAACCTAAGCCGTCGGCGAGGTGACTCTTGATGTTAACTATTTAACCACGATATCAAGTTGAGAGGATTGGAATAGAAACCCTACAGTTGCTTCGCTTGGCGAGGCACTCAGCGGTACATCAGTGAAGGAAATGGATATATTTTCACACTTGCATGGCTTCGTTTAAAACGCCTTGTCGATGATCAGTGAAAACAAAAATAGAACACTTGACGGCAGAATTCCAACAGTGGGCAACACCGTTGCGGCAATCCGGGGGTATCAACTCACCCATATTGAAATGTTGGTGATGATTGAACAAAGACGCATCGGTTGCTTAGACTGTCGAGGCACTAAACGGGACGGCGAAATTTGTTTCGATCTATTTGTGTCTGCCAGCCGGTTGCATACATCTGCATGGCTTCGTTTGGACCATGAAACGCTTTGTGGATCAAGATGGGCAAAATTGCCTTCGCTGAACCATGTGGATTTCTCAAGATATGATTGCAAAAACAGCAATTGAATTTTTTGCCACCTTTTCAACTTTTGGGTGTTGCTTTGAGGCTTGCGATCCGTCGACAAAGTTTCTCTGTACTTTTTCAAAACACGCCACTCGGTATTTCGGGGAAACCCCAAACTTTAGGAAGTTGGGCAAAGGAAGGGTTTTTTAATTTTAAGATATTTTTTTTTCTTTCTTCTTCTTTTTTTGGGCACGGAAAAAAATTGTGTTGTTGTTGTGATGAAAAAAATAAGATGTGTTTTCAGAGGGGTAGGACAATAAAAAATATGTTGACCCCGTGTTTTGGGGGTTTGGTGGGTTGGGTGTGCGTTGGGGTGGTGGGGGTGCGTGTGGGGGAGAAGGGGAGGTGTGTATAGTGGAGTGGGTGGTGGGGGAGTGGGGATTTGGGGATCGTCGCGAATCCTATGATCGTCCGACTTCAATTCGAAAACTTTTCCGCACTTTAGGATGTAAACAATTCACACAGAACTAAAAGTACTCAAAAGCATATAAGTTGTAGCTAGTTGCGTGAGTTGCAATTTTAACGTGGACAACCTACATTATTCAGAACGATCACAGTACCCGAGTAAAGTCTTACTTCATAAATATAGCAATTCGAAAACTTATTTTAATATCAACATCAAATTGAAATCAAAATTTGATTCCACTTCACAATTGTCAAATTTGATAACAAATTTAGTTTTCACATTGCTGTAATCTTGCGTTCACTTTTCTTTGAGAAAAGAAGTTTTACAGATCATCAAGTGGAATACTCATTTTCCTATCAAAGGAAAAAAATGTACAGCAAATTGACTTCTCATGTCACATGAATAAATGTTGCTATCAATTTTGATCTTTTAACCGTTAAAACGACTTAAACGACAGCAACCTGAGTAATCATTCTCGCCAACATCACAACATCATATCAAATCAAATCAAAAACCTCCTTGTTGGCGTGGATTGAATTCGGCACTTTGTAAGGAGGGTCCTGGTAGGGCCTCCAAATTCTGACTTATGCGCCAGACGACCGGAGTCGTCTGCCAGAACTCAAGATCGGTTTGCCCTGCTAGCTCTTTGTCCAACCCTACAGCAGAATCCACCTTCAAAGATATCCAACACTTCCAAAACCTCCCTTCGAAATTCCTTATTCCTTATAGTTTCCCAAATTTATTAAATTTACTAAAAGTTCCTGTTGATTCACCAGTGGAAAAACAAAGCATTTATTGAAAAGTAATTTAAAAACCTCTATTTTGTTCTCATGCAATAAAACTTTAATTTTTAACGTTTACTGTTGATTTCCAAAGTCTATTGTTTTGCGTTAAATTTTTCATTTCGTTTTGAAAACCTTCTTCTCTCCCTACCTTCTCCTATCTTATGACGTCATTCCCTCAGTGTACCCTGTACGTGAGTCCTTCTACTCCCAGTTCCCTTTCTCCTTCTCTTCCCCTACTAATATAATTGTTAGACCCTTCTAATGCTGGTGTTGTATTCGTGTGGGTACTAAAAAACCGGTTCAGGTACTCACAGGTGTCGCTGGTCATCTGGCTTCCCGCCTTCGGAGTGGGTTAGCGCCGTAACGCTGCACTCGGACTTTCATCGGTAGACTACCGACGGCACGGATCCTTCGGTATGCACGGCAGATGGACGTGGTTCACTGACCCGGTAGGGGATGGACGTTTCCCGGTTTTCTTCGGCCGGCGAAGATGAACAGCTGATTTGCACGGGTATGGCTGAGTTTTCGCGGAATGCCGCAGGGAGGATCCAGACATTCGTCCGGAAGGCTATCTTGCTGAGCTTTTGGCGTTCCGTACGGTGACGTCAGGCATACGTAGGTGAGGCTGGAGTTGTGCTGTGTGCTGTTGGGCTCTGATCGGGACTGGCTGTCAATTGGTTTTTACCCGGGACGTGAGTCTGGGCGATACGCTCTGGCGGTGGCTATCTTTCCCCAGACAGATCACTCGCGAAATGTGGCAACCACGTGGTGACGGGTGGTGCTCGCGAGGCCGAACTTCCTTCTCCTATGACCTCGCACTCTGAAGCTATTCTTAGCGGCACGCAGCCGCGAGGCGAAGAATAGTCCCAGGGGATCGCCCCCAGTCTCTCCGATAGCACGCAAATATTTTGTGGGTGCTGCAATAGCCGTAGCAAGGACGACGGTTTCTGCCCGCACAATCTCCTCAAAATGCACTCGTCGAAATAAAAAACGAAAACCCAAGGATGCACGTGCTCACGTGTGGTGACTCAGGTTTATTTTAACTTGGTATCCTACAACCGTTAAATCAGATTATTCTGGACTCACGATTTTATACCTTCTTTAACTTTTCACGAGATTTACAACTCACGATTTTTTTTATTAGCTTTTAAATACGATAAACTTTTTCAAAAACTTGAATTTTCACTCCGCTGCAAAATATGAACTATTCTGTTCGGCGATCTAAAAATAAATAAATAAATACTACCGAGGCGCTAACCACCTGAAAAATAGGCTTCTAAATGAAACGTTGACCGACGGTCCGTTTCAACTTCGACGTTAAAATTTTTGTTTCTTACAACATACAGTTGTCCTATCTTGAAAACATTTGATACCCACACTAAGACGGTTCAACCTTGGACTGAACCACGTTTTCGCTTTGCACAGCTTTATTATAATAACTTTATTTTTATAGGTATATCGCCTTTACAATCAGAGTAGAAGTTTCCTTATTTCAAGTTACTCAGATTTTGACATTTAGCTTGGAAATACGACACTGAGTGAAATTTACTCTATTTAGGGTACATCTGAACGAACGTGCAGGACTCTCAGATGGTGAAATTGTCGTAAACTATAATTCCAACAAAAGCACCGTCCGGAGGATCCGTTGCACACCCAAAATACAAAAAAAAATTGTAACGCAATTTCGCTTGATTTTGTTGCATTCCTCGCTGTGGATCGTAACCTGGAGACAAAATGCAACAGTGGTTGTGGGAAATAATGCAACACAGCTATTCACTTTGAAAAATTACATGTGTGCACAAGATTGTGCAGTGGTATTAGTTGATGAGTGAGAGATTGGAGTTCGAAAGTCAGATGGCTCACAAAAATATAAAGTGAAAGGACCCGAGATTCGAACCGTGGCCGTTAGCGTAACGACTCATGATGATAACCATTTAGCCACATGAAGAATATGGGAGATATGGAATTGAAACCCTATAGTTAGTTCGCTTGGCAAGGAACTCTGCGGTATAGCAATGAAGCAAATGGATATAAAGGATGTCCACAGAAAAATTGCATCACTTTCAATAAGCTGTAACATTTCGCCCTTTGAGTTGATTTCAACGAAATTTTGGGTGAAATGACCTCATCGTGTATTATTTACACAGCGTGAGTTTCATTGTGAAATGTGTCGTAGTTTCGAAAATGGAGTCGAAGGAACAGCAAGTGCGCGAGAACATTTTGCAAACGCACCTCGACAACCCACTTCTTTTGCACCAAGCCATCGGAAAGATGTTGAAAATTCACCAGTCTACAGTGTCTTGTGTCATAAAACGTTTCGGGGAACGTTTAACTGTCGATCGGAAGAAGGTGAGTGATAGAAAAAGTGTTTTGTACTGTGTGAAGGATCACAAGCGAGTGGTTGCTGCTTATAAACGCAAACCCAACTGTTCCGTTCGGGATGTCGCGAAAAAGCCTTGAAAACTTGACCAAAAGTTTCGTGCAAAAAGCCAAGTAGCGAGCCGGGCTCCGTTCATTCAAAGTTCAGAAAGCTCCAAACTGCAATTAAAAACATATTAGGACAGCTAAAACACGTGCGCGTAAGCTGTACACACAAATGTTGACGAAAAGCGGACTTTAAACCAATTCCTGGCATCCAGTATGTGACTGCGAAAGACAAGTTCGATGTTCCAGAGTCTCTCAGGAAAGAGAAAATGCTAAAGTTCCCCAAGAAATTCATGATTTGGCAGGGGATTTCGTCGTGTGGTAAACGGAGCAAGCCTTTCGTGACAACTTCAACTGTAAATGGTCAAGTATACATTAATGAATGCCTGAAAAAAACGACTGCTTCCGTTTCTCAAAACACACAACGTTCCTGCAATTTTTTGGCCGGACCTAGCCTCTTGTCACTACTCCAAGGATGTTCTGGAGTGGTGCAAGACGAATGGTGTCAATTTCGTGCCGAAGGATCCTAATCCCCCAAACTCTCCAGAATTGCGGCCAATTGAAAAATATTGGGCTATAATGAAGCACGAACTTCGTAAGCATCCTAAAGTTAACTAGAAAATAAGAAGAATGATTAGTAATTTCCATTTAATTCCAACTACCTTTATTGCTTATCTTGACAGATACGCGTATTTCGTCTACAATGTGCAGACTTCTTCAGTGTCGTGTACTAATACTCGACTGAAAGAAAACCTTCGCCACCTGCCGTATTTATTCTATTTTCTAAATACAAACACTTGTTCCTTAAGGTTACCTTTCTTGTACCTAACCTCATAGGCGTAGCCAAGGGGGGGGGGGGAGGGCCGTTGCCCCCCCCCCCTAACTTTTGATTTTATTTTTAAATTTTTTATGTTTGTTTCAATTGTATATTATTTATTTTTAATGTTTGTTATTCCCCCTTTGCCTCAATGAAAAAGCGCGAAGTCGCCTCGATTTTGCGATAAGTTATAGCAAAAAAGCGCCAAAAGTGGACATCCATGAGCTATATTTTAAAAAAAGAAAGGCTACCAATTTTATTACAGTTTTTTCTTCTCTAATCAAGAACCCTAGCTAACCTAACGTATAAAAAAAATATCTCTAACCTGTTATTAGGCAAGCATTTATTGCTTTTTTTCTCACGTGCTGATAGTTTAAAAAGCTATGCTCAATTCAACTTTCAGTTCTTGACAATCAAAAAACTTAATATTTAAACCAATTTTACAGCTTTCGGAAGCCAAATATTACCAGATTAAAAAACACAGTTAATAGCTAGGAAGTGTATCAACAAAAAATGGTTATTTGAACTATCAATGATATGGGCACACCTGACCCGTTTTACGGTACTGTAGTTTCGTATTATTGAGAATATATGTTAGTCATATCTTACATGCAAGACACGAGCATGATTGAACGCCCGAGATTGCTACTCCGTTGCTGTCAGATCAGCTGTTATAACACAGAGAACTAACAGATGATGTTTAGCATACATCCTCAATGTGTAAAAACTGGTGATACCAAACTAAGGCAATAACCAGCACCTGCCTCACCCTCATGCAGGTCAAATAAGTAAAAAGTAGGAATGTGTGAGACTCGTTTGATTGAAAGCCAAGAAAGCCTTTCCACGAGAAATCGCTGGGATATTGGATAACAGGATTGGGTGGCAGCAGGGTTCTTTTTAGTAAACGATAAGCTGAATTCAAGCGGCGTTTAGTAAAACATTTAAATATTAGAACCGATTTCTGATTTGAACCTATTTATACTAACAGTAAGGATGCTATTGGAATCACTCACAATATGAGATAACTTACAAACATCAGCGTAGAATAACCGCTTGTTCAAACACGTTTGAAGAAGTTATTCAGGTTTCTAGAAGAAATAGCAGAACAACTTCTCCAAATTTGTCTGAACAAATAGCTATCCAACTAGTGATTTATTTGCTCTGGGATATGGTGGCACGGCGAGCTTGCAAACCAACATTATGGATCACAATTAATTGTGATCCCAACCGCCGATCCACCACCCTGTCGAACCACCACATCTCACCAGGAAACATTTTTGTTATATTTTTTCTGTGCTCACTCGATCACTCGCATCGCCGAATTATAAATAACCGAAACAATACAAAACGCGCCATGCCTGATAGCAAAATAGTGCGTAATAAAGCATCGGCATAACCTTTCACTGCCGATGCTCGAAACAAACATTTTCTTCGTAATATTTCATTTTTTACAACTGTATCAATCAAGTAGAAACTTCTTAAGAACAATCAATGTGAATCCAGTGTGCGTAGATGCCTTTCGTGCCTTCTGGCAACTTTATGCTTCTATTGATGTACAGGCTCATCTGTTTTAGGATATATTGGACGGATTATTATAATTTGAGATATCTCAGTGCTGACATCTTCCAAATTTAGCAGATCAGCAGGCAATCGATGAAAACCCACCTTGTACCTCATAGCAGGATGCTTAGAGGCTGACTGGAAGCTTCGGTGAGCTACCTCAAAACTTTTTTCCGTTTCTTTGGGAGAAAAACGCTGAAACCGCCGAATTTATGTGCGATGGCTCGGCGCGTATTCATGAATAAGAGAATGCTTGTAACAAAACGGATCACCAGATAACATACATACATTACTGTTTTGCATGACAATTGCAGAAAACAAATATAAGTTATATAGGTTCAGGAGTTTCCACCAATCACATACATTCCACAACAAGTCGAGAACACACGTATGAACCAAGAAGAAAGCTACTATCAATGTAAATGCTCATTACTTTTCATTCTAAATTTGTTTCGAAAAAGTTACTCCGCTAGTAAATGTAGAGCACATTGTGTGAATTAAGGGATTTTTTTTTTAAATATTGGCAGTTTAAAGCAGATTCTTTGATTCATTGTAAGTTTTTTTTAAAAGTAATTAAGTAAGATATTATTCCAGCATGTAATTAAAAGAAACAAACGAACGAAACTAAATGAATGATCTTGTTGCCAAAATCGGCCGGATATTGTAAAATACTTTGGGTTAGAGTTGAGAAGAAAGGTAATCCTCTCTCTCTCTCTCTCTCTCTCTCTCTCTCTCTCTCTCTTAAAAAAATAAGCTTGCCCTCCCCTACGTCAAATCCTGGCTACGCCTATGATCCTGAGTCCAAAACAAATATTATGCTTGATATCTACCTCGCCTTTTCTTTATACCCAACCTGATTATTCCGTAGCAGCGGGTGTTCCACTGCGTCGGTTTTGATGTCGTTTGGGTATTAAGTTAAAGAGCCATGTGTACCCGTTGCCTTGGTCTTTGTTTAGTAGATTTGTGTTTTGTTGTTTGTTAATTTCTAAGCTTTCTGCGACGTCTAATTTCCAGGGTGTAGAGGTAGTCCGTAAGATTGTGATGTCATTCGTCGTTATGTCGTGATTTTCCGTAAAGATGTGTTCTGCAACTGTCGATTTGAAGTTATGTGAAATTCCTTTGTCAGTCTGTTTGACAGCCTTAGTCACCTCCGCTAGATGCTCTTTGAACCTTGCTGCCAAGGCTCTCTTTGTTTGACCTACATACATTTTGCTGCAGTGTTTACACTTAATTTTGTATACCCCTGCTCTGCCTAATACATCTATTGAATCTTTGGTGGAGCCTAACGACGATGCCAATTGGTTGTTCCTGCTAGAGAAAACTAAGTCCAAGCCAAATTCCCTAAGTTGAGTTTTTAGCTTTTGTGTAATATCTTTATCGAAGGGGACAGACACACGTTTCAGGGGTTCAGGTGAATCGGAAAGGGTTGTTTGTGATTTCCTATGAAGAAGTTTTTCCTTTTTTTGGATGATAGCTTGAATTGTCCTCTTTTCGTAACCATTGAGTCTAGCAGTTTCGAAGATATATGCTAATTCTTTGGCTTTTCCGGTTTTATTGAGGGGAAGGGTCAACATTCGGTGGATCATGTGGTGGAAAGTGGCCATTTTATGTTGAAAAGAGTGGTTTGAAGTGTAAGGGATGACTCTTTGGGTGTTTGTGGGTTTTCTGAAAATTTCAAACTCTAAAGACGATGATGACAACTACCTAACTACCAGAAGGTCGAGGAATGCAAGATTCCAATCCTTTTCTATTTCATAAGTGAACTTGATGTCTTTATGGAGATTGTTGATTGCTTGAAGAATTAAGGGGAGATCATCTTGTTTAACTACGGCAAAGATGTCGTCGACGTATCTCCACCAGCGAGTTGGAAGTAATCCTTCCGTTTTAAGAATGGTTTCTAGATTTGCCATAAACAGTTCACAGAGGAATGGGGATAGAGGGTTTCCCATGGGGGCTCCTTTTAGTTGTTTATAGAAAGAACCTCTGAAAGTGAAGTAGTTCTCTTCCATGCAAAGTCGGGTGAGCTTAAGGTACATTCGCCCCTTTTGCTTCCATGCTGTATCATCTCCTTGTTTTAAAAGCCAATCTTCTAGAAGGTTAATCGCGTCCTTGATTGGTACGCTAGGGAAAAGGGCGGTGACGTCGAAAGATACCATTACTTCATTTTCATTTATATGACCTGATGAAAGAAGATGTTGTACGAATTCCTGAGAGTTACGAACTGAGCTTGTTGGGAATTGCTCGGAGATACCTTGAAATTCTTTCACTAGCTATTTTGCTAACTTATGGGCTGGAGATCCTACAGATGAAACAATCTCCCTCATTTCGTTTCCGGGTTTGTGGACTTTTGGGAGGCCTTTAATTCGGGGAAGGATGGGGTTTGGTTCGCGAAGACGGACTGCTGCATCCCCTAGTACTGCTTTACACTCCTTTAGTGTTTTATCCACGTGTTTCACCATGTTTGGTAGGGGGTCTACTCGAAGCTGCCTGTAAGGTCCATTGTTGATTTTTAAAGCCATCTGCATGTCGTAGTCCTCCTTATCCATGATGACGACTTTGTTGCCTTTGTCTGCTTTTAGGTAAAAAACAGGTTTAGACTTCAGTTCCTTGACGATACGAATTTCCTTTGCGTTGTTGTGTCTTTGTTTTTGTCCGTCCTTAATAATGTTTGAAGTGATAGTCCTAGCTGTGTTTTGTGAAGATGTTGGGAGTGTGTGTGTAATCGCTGTCTCCACGTCGATGATGATCTGCTCCACGTCGGGCTTGGTTGTAACCGCGTATCCTAATCCTTTGTTGAGGAGAGTCAGTTGTTCTTCCGTGAATGCGGTCGTCGATCGGTTGACAACCAGTCCCTTAATGGCGTGGACCATCGGTGTCGTGGTGATGGTGGGTGTAGGTGTGGCTTGTTCCTTGGTGTGATGTGTGGTCCGTGTCTGTTGGGACCCTATTCTTAGCTTGTTGAGTTTCCTATCTAGGACCGTTCGTTTCCTATTCGATTCGCATTCCTCTGCCACCTTGGCTCGGGATAAGAACTCCTGGAATTTTATCGGATACTCCTTGGCTAACTTCAGGTGCAGAGAATAGCACTCCAAAGTCTTACGGTCCAATTTGTTAAATAGTCGTTTGATGCTGTCCTTGATGAATTCTGTTTCCATTTTCCTGACGATGTTGGTAGGGGTAGATGTCCGAATCTTAATCCTATGACTTATTGGTACTACTTTATATTTTAGGCATTTCTTCAGAAATGCTACGTCCTTCCTAAGTGCGGCGATGGTTTTCTTCAATCCGATGAATTTGTTGGGCTCTGACGGCTGGGTTTTAATTAAGACATTTAATCATAGGATATTATTAAAATTAATAAATGCTCTCCAATTCAGCTGATTTTGTACATCCATATGTCATGAATACATACATTTTTTTAATATTTAATATATAATAAAATGTTTTATCGATATTTAAACTTCATTTTATTGCTATAACAAGCCATCAATTAGGCTATTCCCTCTGAGCAACCTGCTGAGAATAGTGCTGCAGACATAGGTAATCCTTGCACTGATAGTGGGTTCTTATCACATCACATTCCAGAGTTACATTCATCCGCCAATGATTGAGCTGTAAAGAGGCACCAAGCTGCATATTATTATCGTATGCCTATCATTAGTAATTATTTCATCATATTATTTTATTCACAACCATATTACAATATTGAACATAAATAAACATTCCACAAATAAAATTTTAAACTTGCCAATTTTTCCTGTATTGAACTTCTATGAAGGTTGTGTGTGTTCCCACGCTTTCGGCAATAGATGTCAAGACAATTATCAATTTTTCAAACAGTTGTAAGAACGAGACCAGGTGCGCAGAGAGAAGCGGGTTTACGGCACTTTAAATTTGTGGCGAAATTTGAGTGGAAGTGGATAGGCGTATCTCGGTGACTCCCCCCATGCTTTGTGCAAATGTTCTATGCTATGCTAATTGGGCTTTGACCTTCTTAGACCAACTTCATAGTCGATTTGATTTAAAATCCCATATTGATTACAATAAACCACTTTCCCGTATGCTAGCATTAAATTAAACAAAAATAAAGCAACTATTGGAAGTCGGTAATCTGTCAAAATATGTAGCGAACACCATACTTCAAAATGATACCATACAAAAGACAGTAAATTAACTTTCATTTTATCGACCTTCGATCAGGTTTTTATTAGATTTACTCCACAGTGCGTTTGCGCCTTTACGAATTTTCCTAACTGTAAG
Organism: Aedes koreicus; assembly: GCA_024533555.2. NCBI lineage: Eukaryota > Metazoa > Arthropoda > Insecta > Diptera > Culicidae > Aedes > Aedes koreicus. The sequence continues at coordinate 248,114 of JAHHFK020004447.1, forward strand.
AGTCTTTCCTCATAAATGTGAAATATTTAACCATTAAAGATGCGTCTTAATAACTTTAATCAATTATGAAAAAAAAAGTAACAAAATTAGCTTTTGTTCCGAAAGATGCCTCCGAATTTCTTGGATACACACGAAACCGTAGGTGTATAGATTCTCTGACGCCACATAAACATTAGCAGAACCGTGCATTCAACACCTTTCACATATAAAAAACGAACAAAAAAGCACATTTTGCCAAAAAGAAAAAAAAAAGTCTACGATATTTACCTGCTAACCGGTTTCCGATGAAGTGATTTATTGATGCCACTCTTCAGGAACCGAGTGAATCCCGGTTTTTCTTTTCTTCTTCGGCAACTCACACAACCGCTGCATTTCGCATCTCGTATTCTTTGCATTCTCTTCACAACATCGGCAGATTTTTCGCTCGCTTGACTCAAACATGCTCTTTACACTAATTTTTATGTAATTTTCAGCCCGAGAACTGGTTCGATGACTTCGTGGCGAAAAGTTCAAGATTGGAAGAAAGTTGCTAAATGCATGAAATTGGGAACAATGCACCTGCCCTTCCCGCAATTATCTCGGCATCAACTCGGAGCAAACGATGATAACAGAAAGCAACAAAAAAAAAACCAGTTCCCTTTGCTCGAGGAAGAATCTGGACCAGTTTGATCGTTTCAGAGGGAACGTTTTTTTGTTTTAATTAAAACATTCTTGCAACAAAAGGGAAGCTGAGCGGTGTGCCGATCGCCCTTTCCGTTGATATTCACCGGCTGATCGTTATCAGCAACAAGTTTCACATCTGGCCAGGTTGAGCAATTTCGAAGTCCCCAAAACCGAAAATTATCGCTTTTTTTCCCTTTCACGAGGAGGCCCTTATCACTTTCAACGAAAGAAACACACTCTCAACTTCCCTTTCACTCCCGCTGTGCGACCAAGGAAGGATGTCGAAAGTAGAGCCGGAAATCAGAACCATGCATGCGATCGGGGGAAGAAATGTAAAGAAATCCGCATTTTCTGCCCATCGATGGAAATTATTGTTATTGGATTCAATTAAAAATCGAACGCATTTCCCATAACAGGGCGAAATATGGTTCGACCAAAACCAGGTGAACGAACAAAGTAAGGTTCTCTGCCTTTAATCTCGGCTGGGTCGGCAAGAGCAGCATCGTCGGCAGCAGCGGTATCAGATATCATATAAATATACGTTTTGCGCAGGGCATTTTTTATGTGCTTTGTACTTTTATGCGAGAGTACCATGCCAGCAGCATAACACATCCGGAAACACCTTGCACGCATTCTGGAGAGATATTCCGGTTTCGTTGCAATCCGAAAGTTGTTATTAAGCCACGCGCAACTGATTTCTGCGCCAGAACTTTCGGCACATGTTTCACTAAGTACGGGTTTGGCTGAGGCTGCTGCTGCTGCTGCTGCTGCGGTTATGTAGACTTACGGAACTGGTTCTATCGGCAGATTGATTTTAAAACGGTATGATTGGTAGACGAGTTATGTGGGATAACCGTTCGTCCTAATGGTTGGGTTGAAAACAATTTTGGTGATGACTTAAGTACTTCGCGGTCAGGGTGTGAGCGCAGTTGATAAAAGTTCCAAAGGTGGATTTGGTATTTTGAAGGTTGTCTTATGTAGTCACTTATTGGGAATAAAATTAGCTTACGAGATTAGAAGCCTCATAGCGTAATCGGTATCCGTGTAGGTTTCCTAAGCCGGAGTTCAAGGGTTCGATTCTCGTTACAATCAAATGTACTTTCGGGTGGAAAATTCACCCGACAGCATATGCGTATCATTATGCTCGCCACACATTTATACGCTGGGATGCTTTAGAATTGCAAAGAAAGCACATCGTAAAGAACTGTGGACGTGCTTAAAATAACATGATTTTGAGCGGAAGCCATCCCAAGTAACAATTTCAGTTCTATTCCAGCCGTATAGCACTCCTCCCGGCTTTGTTGATGACACTACATTCAAAACTGTTTTATCCACCAACACCTCCTCTATGCATCTTTAAAGCCGAAATGTGTACAAAGTGGCCCACTCTATAGACGGTTGTGAAAACAAATTAATATAACCTTTCTAAGACCATAAAGATTTTGAAAATGTTCTAGTGAAAGATGTTATGACCACTTGAGAACCATCATAAAACCTATTGGCCGCCATCAAAACCAGCATAGGGCTGAATGGCCACAGCTGTCAAACTTCACGGCGATATCTTAGTTGGTTTTTGTTGTTTTGCTTTGTTGCTCTCTGATTCATTCAACAGTAAGTAATGGCTAAGAAAAAAGTTCTACTGTTGCGGGAAATTATGATTAATAGCAAAATATATAAAACAAATTGAGTTTTTTTTTATAGCGTAACATGCTCCAAATCATATGCGCATTTAATTTTATGGTGAATATTGGCACGATAAGAGCTGAAAATTAATGCGCCTTGGAAATTATGCGAGTTTGCAACAACAAAAACAAAATTGAAAGAAATATATTCCGTAAATTAATCATGAAACTCCTGACAATTGATGGAATTCAAAAAGGTTATCTGAACGAATACCGAAGTTTGTCTTAGATCTACAGTTCAATTGTATTACATTTAAAATTTGGTGTATTTATTTTTCCACATTTCAATTATTTCATATATTTCAATATGGCAATTGCAAGAAATCACAGTTTTGCCAAAAAGCCAATTTATCTTAGCAATGGCAACTATAAAACTATCTGGTCGCTTGGTAGCTTTCCTCAATGCCAGTTAGCCGTTTAATGCATTTACTGGAGGCAAAATGGTTTTAAAATGCTTTTTCAACTGACCATAATAAGATAATATGAATGAGTCCTAAAACGGCATTTCAAAACAGAATTTTATGAGTTAATAAAGTCGAAATAAAACCTTTGATAGGAGTAAAAGGAATTTTAGAAGTCAAGGTTTTAAGATCGTTGTAAAGAAGCTGCGTAGGTTCTTATAAATCTGACTAAAATTTGAAACCTATTGGCATCTCTTGCTGCCATAATAAAGCCGAATTGATTTCTAGTGGCTTTCATAAAACTTTAATAAAACTTAATAAAGCTGGATGGTTTTGGCAATGTTACTTGGGATAGCTTTACAGGGCGCGCAAAGCCAAGTAGTATTATAGAAAAAGAAGAACGTTACAGAAACAATAAGCTAATTCGACTATAGGTCCTAGCTCCAGCATGTCCCCAAGCAACACACAACCGTTATAATTCGTTGCAGAAACTTGATTTAAACTTGCATGAGCCACATAGAAGTAACATCCCAAGTAACATTGCCAAAACTATCCGGCTTTATTAGGTTTTATTAAAATTTTATAAAAGCCACTAGAAATTAATTTGGTTTTAATATGGCACCAAGAGGCACCAATAGGTTTCATATTTTAGTCAGGTTTATGAGAACCGACACAACTTGTTGGCAACGATCTTAAACCCTTGTTTTCTCAAATTCCTTTTACTCCTTTTAAAGGTTTTATTTCGATTTTATGAACTCGTCAAATGCTGTTTTGAAATGCCATTTTACGGCTCATTCATATTATCTTATTATAGTCAGTTTTTTTTTTTACGTAGACTACGTCTTACGGCAAGGGAAGAGTGTTAATTGAAAATCTAAAAACAAGCTACCATCACGAAATATCGTTACAAATTAAACGCTTATAACTTCATAAAAGCTCGATAGATTTGCAAGATGTTTACATCAATCGGTTGGAAATTTTCTCCCGTATCGATTCAATTGTCAAAAATTATCCGTTAACAAAAAAAAACTATTGAAAATAACGAAAATAAAAGGTGATATCCTATGGTTTTGTTTTGCATGCTAAATTTACTAAATGCAGAGTTCTTTCCTATCACAGATTTCAAATGTGAGCAAGGGAGGTCTCATATGCAGCAGTGACCGATATAAAACGGGTACACCTTTGCAAATTTTATCGTTCGTGTTACAGTACTGGAGCTCTGCGGAGCATCGAGCTAGTAATGATTGGCAACTGGCAATGGCATGTATCCTGGAAGGTGCACTAGCTTCATTCGGCAGTGCGGAGCGGCAAGGCGCCTATGTTGGATTTGGCAGCTAGTGGTGGCAAGTACCCAAGAGGGTGCATTGGCGATCAACCATTGGTCAGGAGCTGATTGCTCTGCAGGCTGTTGCTAGCATGCTGTTGGCTACACACTTATAAATTATGAATTTTACATGAGACGTAATTCATGTTTGTAAAAAGTCGGGAAACGTAAACAAAGATTCCGTGTAAAATTATGACTCCTGAAACTGACACATACGCAATTCGACGAAAGATATGTTTGATTGAATTTAATTTCTCATCTCTTTCAACTCATTCATATGTGCTAAAGGACGCTTGCATGTGTCGGTCTCAGGGGACAGAAATTTACATGTCATTTTGGTAGTGTGTAGGCAACCATTGCTACACTGAGAAAAAAGATTGGTAAACGCAAACATATTCTAGTTTCATTTAACCGGGATTTCACGTTGAATTGGGTACAAACATCATATAAGTTTGATTTGACTACCTACGTTGGTTAAAACAAACTACAATTTGGAGTAATTGTTTCGGGAATTAAGCAGTTAAGTTCAACTGACAACCGTAATGAATTTACTATTATGTTGGTTGTTTCATTATGACAGCTTCGAAAACAAACAGCTTTGTTAGTTGGTTCTACCAACGCTTACACTCTTAAAAATAATGAATTATACATGTTACGTAATTTTTATTGCCCGTAAATATTTCGGGACGTAAACATAAATATGACTCAATTGTATGTTCATTTTGGTTCATTCTATCAATCCAATACGCATGCAAAAATAACACATGCAATCACTCTCAATATCCCGTTCCATAGCTTCGTTTTACATTAGTTTATGAAATATATGTAATAGATTTAGATATACGTCTATAAAGCAGTGAAGAATAGACAAAAAGACTGAGTTTTGAGATTTAAATGATGTAACATTATATGATCGTTGACTTTGGTGCTAAAGCGTCACATAAATCAGTTGAACTTTCAACGCCTTCGGCTTCATAGGTACGTCGTACCACATTTACCCAAGGAAAAAATATAAGCAAGATTTGCTGAATTTTTGAAATGATGTGCGAAATTAAGCAGATACTAGCGGTATTTTATAGCGTTGGAAAATACAAATAAGTGCAACCACAGAATCATCCGTCAAGATTGTTTCGATCAACGATACATCTAAGCATTGTTTTTGAACTACATGAAGTTTAGACTGCTGGCAAAAGCACCGAAATGTTTTTAATTTTTTTTTTGGAGCAATTTATATGTGACAGCATGTTAGATACATTTTATATTTTTGGAGATTATTAGAAAATAAGAACAGAAGATTGCATCATTTCTCTTCGAACGAATGAAAGAGAATTGCTATTAATTGTTTGTGAATACACACTTAGAAATTATGAATTTTACACGAGACGTAATTATCGTTTGTTAAAAGTTGAGGGACGTAAAGAAAAATTTCGTGTAAAATTATGTCTCCTGAAACTGACACATACGCAAAGCGACGAAAGATGTGTTTGATTGAATTTATTTTCTCATCTCTTTCAATTCATTCTTATGTGCTAAAGGACGCTTGCATGTGTCGGTCTCAGGGGACAGAAATTTACATGACATTTTGGATAAGGTTGAAATGTTAATTACTTAGCAGGATCACCTAGGTTAATATATGAATGTAAAATAATGTAAAATTTGGAATAAATAAAGAGTTAAAAAAAAATAAAAAAAATAAATAAAAACATGACATTTTGGTAGTGTGTAGATTGAGAATCTGCACTTGGAATATTGTTTAATATCCATTTATATTGGCCAATTCAATGGCTTCAATAAATTAAATCTGATCACAGTATCTTGATTTTTATTTTTGATTTTTTTTACTAGAAAAAGGTTCCTTAAGTTCAAAAGTTATATCAAAAAGCATTTTAAATTGAAAAAATGACAAGTGCATTTCAATAATGTTATTTTGTGTTTCATAGCCTACATTAACATCATGACAAGTAAATTTCAATTTGGAACATTCATGGTCATGTAGTTTTAAGAACAAATGTAAATCTAAGTCGGAGGGGCCGCTCCTTTTATGTGCATCCAAACAGACTTAAATTTACATGACTTTTTCTAAGAGTGTATGGTTTGTTTCAAACCAATTTGAGTATGATTTAAACTGAATTGCTGTTTGAAACAATCGAACGAAAACGGTTGAATAAACAAATATTTCCGTTCACATACATTTCTTTTGTAATAATTTCAATAATATTTCTTTGAATAAAAGGCTAACAAACATTAAAAAAGCGCACATTTACATTTATAGACCTCTCTCAGTCTGAAAGAAATCAACAAATGTTAATGCGAGCCTTTTTACTATTTTCAGGTTTTCATTAAATTCATTAAAGTAAAATTTTCACCTGCGTTGAAAACTTACGCAAAAAGAGCAAGCAGATGGACCGGACGGAAAATGGAATAACCTAGAAAAGTAGTTTGTTTCAAACTAAACTTTTAGTTGCTTTTTTTTCAAATAATATATCAGTTTGATTTAACCGCCGCTTTGGTTGAACCAATCTAAAATTTTAAATTGTTTCTCTGAGTCAACGCAACCTGTGTTTTGGTAATAATAAACCTGTTGCAAGGTGGAAACAACAAATATGTTAGTTTAGAACAACCATATTTTGTGTTGTTTTGTGGTAATATCCTTAGGTAGAAACAACAATTCTGCCTGTTTGTTCAAAACAGAATCGTTGGTTTAAAACAAGAAAACGGATTTTTAAAACAACATATTTATTAGTTTGGAACGGGACTGTTTTTTCTCCGTGTAGGCAGCCATAAATTATGCAGTGGTGTGCTAGGCACTTGGTTGCCCAAGCCAGTGATGTATTTGTAGCCAGCCGGTGGGCGCAACCAAAAGAAATAAGCTGCTTTTGTGTGTGATCTTGTTGGTTGCCATCTTTTGGTAAGGCGCAACGTGCAACGGCTGAAATAACCTGATTCTTCAAAAGACCGAGAAGGTTTCAATTCAAATGCGAACAATTTCAAATTCGTCCTTTTCAGGACAACCAATTCAATATAGAGAGATTTTTTAATAGGATTTTATCGAACATTACTTTCCAAGTTCTTTCTAATTAGCAGCCAGCGGTGGCTAAAACAATTTTAGTTTTCTCTTCGTTGCATACCTTGAGCATTGTGTACAATTTACAAATGTCTACTGTCATGAAAAACTGAAACACCGTACGCTAATAACTCGATCATTTCTTGATTGATTTATTTTTGAGATTTTCGCTCTTTTCAACTTGTGGTTTTTACGACTGCCATTTTCTTTACTGATGTATTTTGAATTTTAAAAATAAAAGGTGAATATATTTTGTGCACATATTGATCCATCAGTGCTGGAAAATTTTAAAAAATGTTGCGTTCAGGCAAGTATCAAGAAACTCCCTATCACCGACAACGTATTGATTCTCGAACATGATGTTCCTAAGTAACATTCTCTGCACATTGCAATTAATACTGTTATGAATAAATAGTTATTCTGTTATGTTAACGAATTGCGTTGGATAGAATTTTACTTCTAGGAAGAAATAAGTTTTGAGAAAAAGTGTAATTCATAATTGTTTTGATGCCAAACGTATGCGCAAATTTCGGAAGCACGTTAAGATCGAACATAAGGAAAATCCTCCGAAACGACCATGTACCGATGCCGAGCGAGCTTGTGGCGATCAGGCGAAATTGAAAGCAGCCAGAGATTATGCGTTGCCAACTACTGGTTTGGACGCTGGAGGAGGGCCTTCAACTCAAGGCCGTATCATGATTTAAACCTTTCTTAAGAGTGTACAATAAAATTTTCTAATGTTCATAGAATGTACTAACATACTTACTGATTTACTAATGCTAACCCAACGTCCCATTAGAACAGTATCTGCATGGCAACACAGTTTGAAATAAACATTTAATTTTCTGCGTTATCTTATACATATAAAGGAATGCTAGATTTGACAAAAAATCATGAAATATTTCATTTAAATGTTAACCTGATATTGCTGAAATCAAGTCTGTTGTATGAAAGATTGCCAACAATTTCTTTGTATACGCTTGTTTTGGCTTGCAATTGAACAAGAGGGGAGTTTTACGCGTCTGTTAAAATTCATTTTTTTTTTCTCTGTGAATGTTCCGCTTCAAAACTAATGAAACTAATCAAACGGATTAACGTAGACCACGTCAAGAGGTCGTATATTAAACACAACCCCATTGATTTTTTATCTTTATTATCGAGATCCCATCGTAGTCACTAAAATACCTTTTGGGTATTTTCGTAACTTGACCGGGGGTGGGATTCGAACTCGTGACTTTGGCGTGAGAGGCATGAATGTTAACCAATACGCAAGACATTTCAAAACATTGAGGGTTTAAGAACGGCAAAAAAATATAACCAAATAGTTTTATAGTAGTCATTACGAAGATAAATTGGCTTTCTGGCAAAACAGTGATTTTTTTTTAATCTCCATGTTGAAATACATGAAAAAATTGAATGTTTAATTATGCTATGTCTCCGATGTCTTTAAGTCAAATTACGACGAGAGAAAATTGAGTCAAAATTAGACGTTGTGTTCTAAAAATAAACCCAATCTGGAGATAGTTCTCTCACCGACGTAGGCAACAAAGCAGAGTGTGTACAAACAATCGCCAGAACCATCACAAGCCATTGTACAGGGTGTTCAATAAGTTCGAATACAACTTTTCATCGTTGCGTTGGTGCACACTATGTGCATTCTGTGTATTGATATTGGTGTCAGCTTTAGCCTCATAGACAGGCTAACCGACACACACGGTGTCGACTTGCTGTCATTTGTTGTTTGTTTACCGCGTACGATGAAGGAGTACCGCCACGTCGCAGTAAAGTTGTTTGCGAGAGGTGAGCGACCCGCCGACATATTCCGGTGGTTGAAATCCCCCGGGTTGAATTTCATCTATACCACCATTCTTTGGTACCGGGAGACGGGCTCAGCCAAGGATCGTACGAGATCCGGGCGGCCGCGTTCGGCGAGGACGACAGCAGCCATCAAGGTGGTGAGGGAGCGGGTTCGTCGAAAAATGAACCGCTCGATCCGGAAGACCGCTACTGACCTGGATGTGTCGATCGGGAATGCCCACACCATCATGACGAAGGACCTGGGATACAAGCCGTACAAGAAACGCAAGGTTCACGGGGTAACGGAGGCTACCACGAAGATGAGGCTGGACAGAGCCAAACTAATACTTTCGCGGCACGCAGGTCAGGAGTTCGTGTCAGGAGAAACTCTTTATCTTGCAACAGCCGCACAATGTCCAAAATGATCGGCTGTGGGCGCCGACGTTGGCCAGCATTCCCCCGTCTCACATAAACATCCCGCGGTTCCAGAGCGCCGCGACGGTAATGGTTTGGGGGGGGGGGGGGTTATCCAGGTGTAGGAAGCTCCCACTGGTGTTTATCGAAAAAAAAAAACGTGAAAATCAACGCCCCATACTATACGACCCAGGTTCTGCAGAAGGTTGTGCTACCGGCACTTCGGTACCTCTACGAGAAGGATCAGTACATCTTTCAAAAGAACACCGCACCGGCTCACAGGACGAATATTGTCCAAGCGTGGTGTCGGGAGAATTTGACTGATTTTCTCGATAAGACTTTGTGGCCTCCCAGCTCCCCCCAAGTAACACACAAAACATTTTTTTAGAATTATTTATAATTGTTTGTATTATAAATGTATTATGAACGTATTACAAAACATTTCATGTTCGGAGCGGTTTGGATCTCTCGTATTCAATATATCACACTAACTAACGGTCGAGCTAAAAATACTTTTGTCACTGCTGCAAGTGATTAGTACCTTATTATTGTTCTTAAAAACATGGTTCAATACATTAATAAAACATGAACTGGACAAGATTTTATGGGTAGTTCTAAATACTGTTGAAATAAGATTACACCAACCATGTTTTGCAAAACGTGTTTTTTTTTATAACGATGAATTTGTTGTGCAACATTGTGGTTTCACTGCCAACGGGAAGCAAATCATAGATACTCAGAGTTGGCTTAGCAAAGAAGCTACAAACTTATCACGCCAAGGACTAGTGTTCAAATCCCACGCTAGGCAATGTTATATTTTTGTATGAGGATAATTTTTTTCCATTTTATGTTTTATAAGGCATTACTTTTTGCGCTTTTTACGTCATATTTAAGTATGAAATAAAGTATTACACACTTATATTGATAACCTGTTTTTGTAATTTGACAGTACTTTCCACTTGTTTAATCCAATCTGTGTTGCTTGGACCCGGAACTTAATCTCCTGGACTTTTATGTATAGTCGTACATGCTGGCCAAGCAGAGGGAATATCAAGTGAGCACTATGGACCAATTTAAGAAGCTCATGTCCAAGATCCGGGGCGAGATGCCGATGGACCAGGTGCGTGCCGCGTGCGATTCTTTTGAGAAACGTCTGAAACCAAGCTCGTCATACAGCACAACGGGGGGGGTGCTTCAATGAAAATTGATTCAGAAAAGAATATCTTGTATTTTAATTTTTTGTTTTAACGCATTTATAAAGTGTTTTCGAACTTATTGAACACCCTGTAGTACATGAGCACAATCAAATGCGCATTCTTTCTCAAAGCCAAAGGGAAATCCTCCCCTTGCCTACCAAGCACGTGGGTAGTATGGCAAAAGAATGTGTGCTTGGTTCGAGTACTACTACTAAAATTATTTTTTATTTTCTATTTTTTGACTTATATACTAAATTACAATTTCAAGTGCTCTAGCCCAATGGGCTCTTCAGCCTTGTTTAAGTGTTTTAGGTGCTTGGTGTGTTTTGTGTGTTTTATGTTTTAATTAATTTTTCATATCAGCCCTTGGGGCATTGTTAGTTTCAGAACTTGATAACCTACTTAAACTAAAACTATAGCTACAATTGGTTCGAGTTCTATTTCACATGCCCTTCGCTCAATTTCAAATACTTCTGTTCAATTTTTCACAGCCTGCCGTACGCTAACAAAACTATCAACACTTTCTCTTCATATATTTCGTTCTAGCAAAATTACTGTCCACTCTTGAGGCCTCGTGGTGATGAGAGAATACTCCCTTCTACACCATCATAATCGGTACTCCACGTATGGAGAATACGAAAATAACAATTATAGAATTTTTAGAATCCTAAGATATCATACACAGAAACAAAAGCGTCAAAGCTAGTTCACGTTTTCGGATTTTTACCTAAAAACGTGATTTAGTTCATGATTACGTGATTCAGTTCACGGTGTATTTTTGCTTGTTCTCGAATTCATGACTGCAGTTCACGGATCCGGGGACGGATTTTTTTTCCGTGTAATAGACCTTCTGATCCATAGAGCGCTCTTTCCAGCTTCTAATTGTATGTATTGATGCAATGGTAGCATGAAAAGAAACGCATCCCATGCCTTTGTTGGTTTACTTCTCATTGCACAAGGTAATTGAACTAAGGCCTATACTCGAAAAAAAAAAGCTCCAGACAAAAGTGTTCGCCAAAAATTTATTTTAAGTCGGATTTTCTTGAAATTTTCAGGGAATAAACTAACATATGGATTATGTTTCGGCATAATTACTTTATTCACTTTCCTTTCCATCGCTGAAAGCCCACACCTTTCCCTTCAAGACCCCTCATTATATTTTGTGCAATGGTGGAGCCGACCTTTTTGTTTCATCCATTCTTTCTTCAACTCCAGCTCGTTCTTAAACACCTTGGACGGTTTTCGAACTTTGGCCTTAATTATGGCCCAAAATCTTTCCACCGGACGATTCTGTGGTGAATTTAGGGGGTTGACGGTTTTTGGTTCAAAAACAACGTTATTGTCTCTGTACCAATCCAATGTCGATCGCGCGTAATGGCATGATGCCAGGTCCGGCCAAAATAATGTCTCGCCTCCGTGGGATCACAGGAGGGGCAACAAACGCTTCTGGAGGCACTCGGTGCGGTAAATTTCGCTGTTGATGGTACCCGTTGTAATGTACGGTTAACTCAGTTGGCATATGGCCTGCCAGAGCAAGTATTTTTTGGCGAATTTATCCACTTTCTTCTTCCTTATGTCTTCCGGAACATCAAACCGTGATTTGGCAACGTAGAACTCCAGCCCCGGTATCTGCTTTGCGTCTGCCTTGATGTAGGTTTCGTCATCCATAACCACACACATCGGTTTCGTTAACCACTCTCGATACAGCTTCCTTGCACGGGATTTGGCCGTCGTGTTTTGTTGATCACGCCGGTTCGGTGCCTTGCGGACCTTGAATACACGAAGCCCAGCTCGTTTCATAGTTTGCTGAACGAACCAGGCGGAACACTTTGCCTTCAGAGCCGCGTCGCGAATCGAAAGGTTCGGATTACACTTGAAATAATCCAACACCTTCCGGGCCTTCACAGGGTCAGCTGTCTTCGATTTTCTTCCACTTCCAGCCCGCCGCTCGGTCGTTTGGGACTCCTTAAACGATTTTACCATCCGAGACACAGTTGTATGGGTGATTCCCAGTTGTCTTCCGATCCATCTTATGGTCGCAGTCGGATTTTCCATGACGGCGCGCAAAATTCTCTTGCGATTTTCTTCTTGTTTCGATGACATCTTAATAACCACTGAACCGATTTTGCACATGTAAACAATTCACTTCAAACTAGTTATACCCAGATTTTCATCAATTTTTACTCACGGACAAAAAAGTTACACACGGATAAAAATGGTGCATTTTTTTCGAGGCCTGTAGCCTTAGTTGCTAGCGTTTGAAGTTTTTCCAACCTTCTCTGTACAACAGTTTCTTTAGTTTTTGGCCACCAGACCAATGCAGCATAGGTAATCTTGGGTCTCACAATTTCCGAATAAATCCTATGGATCATATTTGGCTTTAGTCCCCATTGCTTACCAAGGAATTTGTGTCGAATTTAGCATACCCTTTGTGTGCATTAGATAACGCAGAAAATTAAATAATTCTTTCCAACTATGTATTCTTCCGACTGAACTTGCTCTAAGTTCTGAAAGAACTTAGGACGATTTATAAGGAAACCGGAAATCTCAAAATAAGGGATTTTGGGTTGAGAACACTTTTTGAAATTCTAAGGGACAGCGATAGCTTCAATCGAAATCGAACACAGAAAAAAATAATGAATTTTAACAGACGCGTAAAATTTTCCCTCGTACACTTGTAAGCCAAAACGAGCGTAAAAAACGAAATCGAGTGCAATCTTTCATACAACAGACTAGATTCAGGCGTTCTCTTGCTTAAATTGAGGAGAAATGAACTTAAAACAAATCAAGCATTCCATTAATGTGCGTCAGAGAACGCAGACAATTATCTGGTTCTTCCAAACTGTGTAAAATACATAGGACATGATTCCAGAGGTGTTTTGACAAGTTCGGAGGAAACTTTTTTACTTATCGAATGTTCTACGGAAATTTTGATCGACCTCCGAGGGAACATATACTATTTCCTATTGTTAGGGCTAGTTTAGAAATCTTATAGCAAATTCTGAGGTATCTTGAAGCTGATTCTGAGAAAGGTACAGATAAATATTTATGAAAGTTAGAGTAAGCTTAGAGGAAAGTCAAGTGGGTTTCATCGTTTGACATGTTCAGCACTTTTTAATTCTTTTATAAAACAAGAAAACGTCAATTTCAACATATCAGAGCCTCCACCTGTTCACCTTTGTGGATGAACCATTAAAGTCAAACGCCGTTTACTCTGATTTCCAAAATAATATTTCGCCTAAATGTAGGCTATAAGTATGACGTATATTCATTATCGAATTATTCTGCACCCAATATCACGATTAAATAAAAACAGAGGAACATCTTTCGCTAGGAACCACTAAGGGCAGACTAAAAGTAAATTGGTACGCCCCTCGATACTGTGCACAAATACTTGAAAAATCCAAGTCCGGTTCCAAGCAGGCTAAAGTGCTGAAAATGCCGAACACAACAGTTTGTCGAGTGCTCAAAACTTACAGGGAAACCCCGAGTGTGGAAAGTAATCGGCGGACCTACGAAGAATCTGGAACCAGAGATCGTCAGCTACGTCAGCGTGTTAAGGTGCGTTAAAGCCAACCCCGGTCTTTCGATCCGAAATGTGGCCATAATGTACAACGACAACATTCAAACGGTGCGAAACATCCCTGCCAGGGAAGGATACAAGTCGTACAAAGCCACTAAATATCCGAACCGGCACATGAAGCAGAATTCCGTGGCCAAAAAGCGTGAAAAGCTCTTGTACGACCGTGTTTTGACGAAACACAAGGGCTGCACTTTGATCGATGACGAATTTTAAGCAACTTCCCGGTCAAAAGTTTTACATCGCGACTGGAAGTGGGAATGTGCCGGGAAGATTCAAGTTCGAGTTTGACGTATGGACTGTGTGAACGTGGACAATGGTATTCAGGATTATGATTGTAGTTATAATTCAGGAACAGAGGCGTACGTTGAATGAACTATTGAAGTATCTTGAACAGCAGCAGAAGCAGTGGCAACAAGAGCAACAAAAACGCCTTGAGCAAATGAAGGAACTACATCTTAATCAGCGGCAGACGCAACATGAGTTGCAGCAGCAGAAGCAGGAGCAGTTCAGTCAGTGCCAGATAAGAAAGTTGCAGTTGGAGCAGCAGAGCAGCAGTTCAGGAGGAGCAACAATGGGCCCCGTAGTACTTCAAAATTCTCTGAGTTGCATTCGGAAGCAACAACAACAGGTCAGCAGGAATCGTGTTATACCGAGAGAGTTCAAAGCAGACATACCACATCTACAGAGCCTTCGGCAAGCTCTATCTTCAACATTGTGGGAACACCCGGCGGGAGTGATAAACCATCTTCAAAGTCATCGAAGCGTTCAGCAAGACTTTGAGAACTGCAAGCGCGATCCTTAGAAGCAAGACAAGCTTTGGTGAAGAAGCAGCTAGAAGAGCTATTAAGATTGGAGCGTGAGATGTTGGCGGTTACTGATTCCGATCTGGACCGAAATTGAGAGCTTCAAAAAGATCAACGAGTGGCTGGATAAAACGGACAATGTAGGGAAACAGGAAACTCGTTGAATGGAACGCCGCTTCCGGCTTGCAAAAACCAGTTATGTGTATATCTCTCGTAATATTGAGCGAATGGCCATGCACATAAATGGACCACTAAACAACGTTGAATTAAAATAAATAGTTCTTCGGAAATGTACATCATTTGTAACTGAAGTTCAGCTAAGTCAAATTATTTTTACATTACTTTGACGAGTAGAAACAGCGAGTTTCGTTTGAAACAAATTGGACGCCATTTTAAATCGTTGCTTGAGTGTTCGCGGTCGAGGAGGTTGTTTAGCGGCACTAAGAAAACCGGTTAGAGGATTTGCAAACATTCGCTCTTCAGAAGCTCAATTAAATTACCCAAACAAACTGACATCACCATCAACTAAAAGATACACACTACCAAAATGTCATGTAAATTTCTGTCCACTGAGACCGACACATGCAAGCGTCCTTTAGCACATAAGAATGAGTTGAAAGAGATGAGAAAATAAATTCACATCAATTACATCTTTCGTCGAATTGCGTATGTGTCAGTTTCAGGAGACATAATTTTACACGAAATCTTTGTTTACGTTCCCCGACTTTTTACAAACATGGATTACGTCTCGTGTAAAATTCATAATTTCTAAGTGTGCACGATAATATCGAAAGTAAATAGTCGATTCGGAAAAAATCGATTATCTTAAACAGTATCTGCACTATAGAAACTGGTGGTAGATAATGGAATGTTCCTCGTTCTGTATTCATTTTTTTTCATATAAAAGGCCTATCGTTAAACAACTTGTTATAATCTCTGTCAAAGAATGATTCCAGAGCAAATTTACAAGGTCATGTCAAAACCAAGGCATATGAATAATAAAAAATAAATTTCCAGAACACAGCCACATTTTTATTTTTGAAATTACCCTACAGACTTATTGTTAACGTAACGAACAGCAGGATCAACAAACTAGCATAAGAAAAAAAATTTAACAAAAGTAAACATGAGACAATTTTGAAGATGACATCCACTTAAATATTGCTGTAAACCAATATTGAAACAAAATTATTGCTGGTTTTTGGTAATTTGATTATTTACGACAGTTCTCAGAACAGTCATCCCATTCTGCAAATAATCTTTCGCATGTGCTGACAAATCTTTGCAAGTTGACGTCTGGTCTATATGTATACATAACAACAACTGCAGAATATATGAATCAATTCGCCTTGACTCTGCAGGAAAATCCCATAACTCAATTTTCTTTCGCTCCAACGAAAACTGCCATGAGCAACTGTCAATTTGTGCGTAAAAAAACGGTGCCGTCAATGTCATCTAGAATACGAGGAAGGTGTACTGTCAGGCTGAGCGCTGAGCTACAGTGAATAATTTCAAAATAATAATAGCAAGCGTTGGGCGATTAACTATTCTCTCTTGCAAGGTTTGATCTACAGGGGATGGACAAAATGATCGGAACAGGCAAATTTTTGATCAACTTTGAAGTGCTCTAACTTCATGAAATATAATCCGATTTAATTTCGCCAAAAAGCATTCGACTGGAAAATAAATTTCTTGGTAACATTAAATATCTTGGTAACATAATTGGCCAAGACTTCCGGACACCGGAGTTGTTCCGGGTTTCCGGAGAAGCTATCTCACATGTTGAATTTGTGATGAGATTTTGTACAAGATGCCGTTGTCAAACATATTTTTTTAGAAAACACACAAAAAAAAAACAATGTTTCCAATGGCCTGAGGTAGACGGCTTCAATAGTTTAACTTCATAATCGAAATATCATGAAGTTAGGGCACTTCAAAGTTGATCAAAAATTTGCCAGTCCCGATCATTTAGTCTACAGGGTGCGGCAGAAAATAATGCGAAAATGTTCAAACTTGAGTTTTGGGTTAATTCGTGTAGCTAGTGACTAATTTCTGTCGAAAGTGTATTTTTTTATGTTTACTTTTAAATGGTGCATCCAAACATTCTATTTGTTTTATTGCAAATTCGTCAAAATGTTCGCGAAAGAAGTAATCACCAGTTTGTTGCTCGCCCAGAAGAAGTCGAAAGAGATTGTCAAGGTGGTAGGGTGCCATTTGGCAACAGTTTACCGCATAAAAAAGTCCCTGCAGGATGGTCCTAAGCAGCGGAAGCCGGGAAGCGGACGTCCGCGCTTTGCAAAAACTTGCCAAAGAAGCCAATATTTCGGAGAAATCAATGAAGAGAATTATCAAAGAAGACCTGCATGCCTCTTCCAGAGCCAGAGTTAAACGCCACTTGATTACGGACCGGGTCAAGGAACTACGAGTGACTCGTTCCAAGAGATTGCTTTCCTTGTTGAAGAAGGAAAAAATGATAATCCTGTTCTCCGACGAAAATGATGGCTCGAGGATGTTATTAATAAAAATGGAGGACACATTGAATAAATTTGTTTAAAAGGACTTTTTTAAAGATAACTGCACTCGAAAATGTTGATATTTTTGCTTGAATTAGTTGAAAATGGGATTTGAAAGAAATAGAACAAATTTTCGCATTATTTTCTGCCGCACCCTGTATCCCCTGTATATCCTCTTGCACTCAGTAATAGCATAGTATAACATAGCATAGCGTACCATTTTCCGACCATACACAATCCTGGGTTGGCTGTTGTAAAGACGATGTAAGCGCCAGAAGAACTGCCTTGGGTATGACAGGCTCTTCGTCCATCGACCTGGCCAGGTCGTTATGATCAGCAAGGGATGGGAGGGAAGTGCTGATTAGATGTCACCTGAACAAGATGCTGAGAACTTATGCTACCTTCATGGACATCTGGAGTTGGAAGTCGGATGGGATTGTGCGGAAGGTTTTCCTTGTCGATAAAGCATATGTATATTACAGGGTGTCCCACAATAGATGTCACTAAAACAAAATGGGATTACAGCAAAACAAATCAACCAAACCATAGCAATTATTTTGCATCTGAAAGCTACATGTTATAGAAGTAAACCATATTAATTCAATTCGAATCTCTCGCCCTTTTACGTGATAACTTTGCGCAAACGCTTTGTAAACCCATCGCAGCTGGCAGGCACGATTTCCTGAGGAATTTGGTCCCAAATATCAACAAAATGTTTTTTGAACCGATCTAAAGTAAGCCTTTTCATAGGGCGTATATGTTGAAGTATATAACCCCAAACAAAGTAGTCAAGTGGGTTGAGATCCGGTGCAGATGCAGGCCATTCTTTGCTTGTGATGAAATCGGGCAAATTTTCCGCGCACCACGCTTGTGTCTTCTTTACCATGTGAGCTGAAGCTGAGTCCTGTTGGAAACAATTATTCGCTCATTCGCTCCCTCACACATTTGATCTTTTTCTTCGTTCTGGAAGTTCGTCTGGCAACTCCTTTGTGTTGAATATGGACATTTCCAGCTTCCTTGAACCGTTTCAAGGTACGAAAATCAAAATGCTTACTCACGCCGAACTGCTTAAGGCTATTGAATATCTGACACGGTCTAAGCTTTTGCAAATGTAATTTTAAAACTTGCTCCCGTATGGCTTACATGGTAGCTGATAAATATAAACAAACGGAATCGCGTTTTTATCTTCAGCGATAAGCTGTCAAAAGAATACACTCAAAAAGGGTATAAGCAATTCCGCTGTTAAAATAACCCAGCTGAAATAAACCAAGACTGAAGGTGACACCTATTGTGAGACACACTGTACTTTTAATTATTATGTCTTATATGTCCAATTATCATTTTCATCCTTTTTTCTCCTCTTATGATTTAGAAGTATCTAGTGACTTGATCACAAGAGGCTGCAATGGAAACTGTGGTAGGCTTTTGCACTTATTACTGAATGTATTTTTCATTTTCGGTTTGCAAATGGACATTTTTCCAAATCTGAGCTGATCTGATTCATGCTGCGCTGTGTGTGCCATTTGGCTAGTGTCTGATTTTCTAGTTCAATATTTGTCATTACTCTATCATAACTCACAATATCATTATATTTGATAATATTTTTTTTATTGATTTCACCTCATAGATGATTTGAACATAACTTATTGTTTTTTTTTTATGTCCATTTGTCTTTAACTCCCTTTCAATTAAATCTTCCCTGTTTTCCTAACTCAGGAGCAATAACTATTGAGCCAGCAAATAGTGACAATGGCAGCAGTAAATTAAAATGTATAAATGTTAGTTTTGCAAAATTTCAATAGATTTAACAAACTTTTTCAGGATACCTCAAATCAATATTTTGGTGAATTGCTGCTATCGCTGAAAACGAACGAAAACGCGCTTAAGCGCGGAACCACAGAACTCTACACTTTAAAACTTAACAACATTTCTTGCATTTCAGGATCAACCGAATGAAGATCATATGTAATAGATACGCTTGTAGTATTTTCCTTTTACATAAATAAATGCAATATTGTGTAAATATTTCATGGGAATGGGAGGGACCACCAGGGCACCCGATTGAAGCACTCTGGATGGGGAGAATTGCTGAACTGTTGCATTGCTAACAGTTTGTGAATAGAGGGCGGGCTCTTCTCCCCGCCCATTGAGGCATACTCATGTTAGATAGCTCGCTTTTATGACCAATTGTTCAATCTGGTTGTTGGAAGGAGATTCTTTTTATCCCTGTGGAAACGTATAAGCG
Organism: Aedes koreicus; assembly: GCA_024533555.2. Taxonomy (NCBI): domain Eukaryota; kingdom Metazoa; phylum Arthropoda; class Insecta; order Diptera; family Culicidae; genus Aedes; species Aedes koreicus. Next base: position 267,799 of record JAHHFK020004447.1, read on the forward strand.
ATGTTGCCTATCGATCCACCCAACCCGTTTTTGGCCCTTCATACAATCAACAATCAATATGCAACTAGCGATTTGAAATTGGTTCACTGTTGTAGAACCCCTTGGTCCGAAGTAAACCTTGAAGCCAGCACCTACCTATACATATTTGCGCCTTTGTTTTGATTTGCTGTGTTATTTTGACAGAATATTTGAGAGTGTGTTCGTGTGAGTTCATTATTAGGGGCATATTATTAAGCTTGGGACCGAGCTGGGGACCGATGTTCTAGTACTGACTGAGCCAAGAAAAAAATCGTATTTGTTCGGGACCTACTGGTCTTAGAGTTAGTCTATGATACAATGGCATGATTAGGATAATCAGTGGTTATTAAAGCTTGATCAAGTCTAACAGAGAGGAGAGACCATTGCTGTGGGACTTAGTTTCCGTGTTACAATGGGTGGCAGTACATATCATACATCATACATCATACATTTGCATAGTAGCAAAATCAATTATTTATAACTGAAATTTTTGTGATTTTTATGAAATCACTGAAATTTTAAGTTTTAATAAGTTATAAATTTCATAAGTTTTGAAAATATTCAAATATTCTTGTTGTGCGATTCTCGTGTAGGAAATAAATATCATCCCCAGACACAACCCATCATACATGAGGGACCGAGATTCAAATGCCTGTTTAAAGGACTGCGCCACGGCAATAAACCGAAACACAATTTGGTTGTAGATCAAGTCCGATTATTACGATTAGGAAGAGCAGCACCCAGTCTGCTCCTTCCGTCGCCGGGGGGTGAAGGCTGGAAGTGACGGTGGGTTTTACCTGCATGTGCGTATTTTTTTCCCCTCTGAATGATATTTTCCCACGTTTTTTCTCTCTCTTGTGTCCTTCTTCGCTTCTGGAAACACTTTGTTCGAGGCACTTGGAGAGGAGTCCGGAGGTCCTTTCGGTAGGAAGACTATGTGGACGGGACCGGTCTGCTGCCACCGTGTGTTCCTGTCTCGGTCCCCGGGGCGAGTGGTGTATGTAGTGAAAGAAGCAATCAGTCAGTGGTAGCAGCCTTTCCTGTGTCGGTAGAAGGTACCTTCGTGCCTTGATATCGAGATGGTATGGAAAGAAGTAAATGAAGGAAAAAAAAAACGACCTAATGCGAGGAACTGCAATACGTTAGAAAATTTACGCTTACACATCAATAGGTCATCATCACCGTCGGAATAGACCGTATGTCCGTTTCATTCAAAATAAAATTGGTTGGGATTTTTTTTGTTACTGTTATGGTCATATCGTCATGTGTTGAGTAGGTCAGTTAGGATTTTTTTCTGCTCTATTGGTAGATTGAAAAAAGAAAAAAACGGAAATTATTGGAAGCTAAACGGAAGCATTTTGAAAAATCAGGTGAACTCGAGTTTGTAGTTTTCGAAGGAAGAAAACGATAATCCGTGGGTTGTGCACTAGAAACGACCACATGGTTGACGTACACAGTTTGAAAAAATCGAGCAAAAGTGAACGACATATCATGCACTTCAAGAAAATTTGATGATTTGCACAAATTTAAATTTAAAGGAGGATTTAATTTAACACGTAGTGTCTATCCATGGACTGTTAATTTACACGGTTGGATCAACAGTTTCATGCAACGTGTACTTCTATAATTAATCGCACATAGAATGTAGCATAGCATAGAGCATATAAAAAACACAAAGTCATTTAAACTTGCGTTACATTTGAAAAGGCTTATCAAAGATTTGTAAACCAAAGGTTTGGATGCTAATTCTATTTAGCTTACGGACGTTCGCTACACCAACCTGCAACCTTACACAGTTCGAAAAAGTAGTGTGAATTTCTGTTCAATATCATGCACATAAATGGAGCGTCACAAAACATCCACATTTAAATTATAAATCGTGTAATGTTCTGGAACATTCCAAACATCTCCGATAATGTTGTATGCAAAAGCTCGACTTTATTAGAACTATTTCTTGCAAGTTGCTGGTTAGTGTGGAATGAAATACAATTTCACAGGCTCTGATATTTAAATCACAATGAAGATTCAGATTTTTTTTTCTGTGCAGCAAAACATGGCATGAAATTTTTTTTTATTTCATTCAGAGCAAACATTTTTCAAAACTATATAAACATAACTACTTCGACTTTTATTTTAGTCTAGGTATATCGCAAATGGTAATGTGATGCCCACAGTTAAAATTGATCTAAATTTTCAATTTATTTCCATGCGCATGAAAGAGCATTCAAATAGCTTTACAATCACACGACTTTTTAAATTTACACGACTTGCAAGTACTTGTAATATTTATTCAATTCAACTTTACATGACTACTTCAGACGACAGCATCGTTGATTTTTACATGCATGTTTATCTTACACGATAAAGAGGAAAATACAAACGTTGAGAGAGGATTTGTTGACTTATCAACAATTGGGTAATCCAGAAATGCAAAACATGCACACTACCAAAATGGCATGTAAATTTCTGTCCCCTGAGACCGACACATGCAAGCGTTCTTTAGCACATAAAAATGAGTTGAACGAGATGTTTCAGTTTCAGGAGACCTAATTTTACACGAAATCTTTGTTTACGTTGCCCTACTTTTTACAAACATGAATTACATCTCGTGTAAAATTCATAATTTCTTAGTGTGTGGGTCCATTTTTTTGGGTTTTAAAAAATCGATGCGGGTGCATCCTATCCCATTCCATTCCTATTTCGAACTTGTTGACTTGTATAGTCAGCCGAATCACAAAAACTCACTGAGCACGCACTCGTTTCATGTAATTTGTGATGATGATGATGATGATATAAAACTACCATCTATTGTAGCAAGGTAACTTCCCATAGCAGTGGAATAATCTGAAAAACGATTTGATCAGGATTCTAATATTGTTTGTGATCTTCAAGCTCCTGTATGAAGGGCCAAAAACGTTTGGGCGGGCCCGTAAGCAGAGACACTTACGCGACAGCCGCGAATATAGGGAAAGAATCTCCTTCCAAAAGCAAGTTCACACTCACAGCACTAGAATCGAGCCCTCGATTGACAGAATAAACCCAATAGATGGGGTCGAAGAGCCCGCCCTCGTTCCGCGAAATGTTGACAATAGGGAGGAGGCAGTCCCATGCTCCCTATCCAAATCGTTTTACTTGGGTGCCCTGATGGTCCCTCCCTTTCCCCGTTATATGTTATTTAATATTGAGTATATGTTGTACACACAATATTAGGATATCATTATATACAAACATGCCAATTTATTCAAATTTCAAACTTGAATGATACTACCAATGGATTGTTACTGAAAAATAAATAAAAATTAGATATGAATTAATATCCTTCTTGTCCTGGAAAAGCTGAAAACAGAATAGATCATTCCAAATATCATAGATAAAATTTCAATAAAAGATATTGTTTTAAAAGACATGTAGTAATATTTTTTTTTATACTGTTCTAGTAACATTTCGAAGATAGCAATTGGAGTGAACGAAGAGTCGGGTTTGATGATTCCTGAAATAAATGGCTCATCTTACCATAATGCCACTAAACACAATATTAAAATATAATCTTACATTGCTTATAAGCACATGCCAGTCTTCTAGTAGTTTAAATTCAGAAGTGCAATTTTAAATTAAGTGTAATGCTGAAATGCTGAAAAACAAATTGAGCCTTTGATGCCCGTCGTGTTTCTCCCGGCTTTTACATGGTTTTGGAATGCAAAAATGATTCCAAAGCGTGCTGAAATTATTGATAAAATGAGAATGGGCAATATAAAATATGATTTAAAGGTACACGATCTTCAGTCACACCCCCTCACTTCGCTATTGTCAGATTGACAACATTGCCCAGGCTACGCAAACCAGCGTCTCCATGTTTCAGCTGGCAGTCTTTTGTGATCATAAGACTCGTGGAGGCGTTCCACGACGAGAGGTCGGCCGCATCCTCCTTCGAAGTTGTCAACTCACCATTTGAAGCCCTACTCGTTTCATGTAATTTGTATGTAAAAACTGACTTTTGTTGGATTTTATACAACATTCCGAACTCAAACGTTAATGTCAACCTGCCAACGTTTTCGCCCCCTATAAAGCGCTGAGCCGATTCGAAAACATGTTGACATGTTTACATAATGTTGCGAATTCGCACACCAGCGAGTTGTTGGTGCTCAAAACGGCGAACATAAACGTCAGACTTTTTTGTACGTTATTTTTTGTCAACATTTGCACGTTCATTTTAAATTACTCATTCTAGAACAAAATGTGTCAGATAGTGTTGAAACACGACGTGTTGCCAGAGTAAAACTTTTTTTCGCTGTAATATTCAGTGGAAGAAACGATTAATATAAAAAGTGACTTTGGTGAACAATTTTCGGAAAATAGTGACTTTAGTTGCTCTTCGGTTGAAATAGTGAAGTTTAAGTGACTGCCAAATCACTAAAAAGTGAACCTGACCGACGTGGACAGATTCACAAAAAGCAAAGTCGTTGAAATTGGCTAAATTGACCGTTTGCAACGTTCTGAAACATCTCCGTGAGCGGCATACTGTCGATTAGCAGGATCATACCAAGCGTCATTGTGAGGCTAAGGATCGGAAGTTGCATTCAAAGGTGTAGAGAACGGTTTGGACAAACCCAGGGCTGTCGGATTATGATATCGCCAGGAAATTGTATGTCAGCCAAAGCACCGTCAGAAGGATTCGTCTGCGAGAAGGATTTCGATCTCTTCGGGCAAGGAAGCAACCAAACAAGACACTAAAGCAGAATCTAGTCACTTTTTTTAAAAACACTATTTAAAAAAAACTTTTTAGCGTATTAGTAGAACTATTGTGATTGGCCCATTCCCAATCAGAATCTAGTGCCAAAAGACGTGCCCGGAAGATGTACAATGAGATTTTTACACTATTCTTCCTTCAAAGGGCAATAAATGACTTTTCATTTGTATTTCATTAATATGGTTCCGAGATAGATCCGTTTATTTTTTGCAGTATCAAATGACTCAAACTTGAGCAATTAACCCAGTAGACTCACGATTATTTTAATTTCCTCCAGGCAATATTTGTGTGGATTATAAGGGAAGCCCGAATAAATTTTAACACCTTCCATTACATACTAAAATCATAACCGCGTCCCAATGTCACATGTTTTTCTCTCTTAACCTGATGAGGATAAGATTATGATCGATGATGTCAAATCTTCCGCTTGTTTTTCGGACAACAAACCCGCATTTCATAATCCAACTACACAAAAATCCACATAAATTCCATCAAAAGGAGTGTGAAAGGGACTCCACTCCTTCCTCCCTATAGTATACGCTCCTGCCGTACACATTTTTTGGTTTTGTTTCCAACACGAACCCTCCCTTCCTAATCCCATGCAGCGGGTTTGAAATAGGAGCCAATCCTTTCCTCATTCAGAAAAATGGCTCAATTTTGCATCACAATTTGCGGCTGCCTATCCTGCTAACCCAAAACACCACTGCAGATCACAATCGCTTCGAATCCTGGTGCCGATCCGAAACCCTTTTCTTCCTCTGGCGGAGGAAAATATTGAATCGGATCACAAAGGCGGCCCTTTTGTGCTCCGGTTTCCTTCAAATAAAGAAATTGATTCCCGTGAGCGAAACATTTATTGATTACGATTATCTCCCTGGCGACGGAGACGGTGGTGTTGTAATGAAGCGATTAAAAAATTACGAATGTTCCGTACAAACTAATTTCGCCATATTTTCCGTCGAAAGGAAGAAGGCAGCATTCACAACAAAAAAGTGACACCTGACAAGCCTGCCTAGTTGAATTGATGTGAAGGTTTGTTCACAACATTATTAGTTTTGTGGTGCAAACCCCAAGTCAACCCAAATGAGATGAAAAGTAGAGCAGACAATGCGAATAATGGGCCGATTTTTTGGCATTGTTCCCATCGTGTTGATCGGGTTTCGATCGGGAAGGAATCGGAAAGGAGTTGACTTGTGCTTCTTTTGTTGTAGGGGTCGCGTGTGTTGATGTGGAATATTGGTTGATCGATTTCGGGGTTCGGCGGCTGGCAAAAGGGTTTTGGGATCTGGGCTTGAGCTGGGGCACGTGTGTCGATTTATGTTTCATAATTTGACAATCGGACAATGGCGAGATTGCTTCGAGAGATTTTTACCGAGAGGGACTACTTTTGGAGGTAGAAATGTAACGAATTTAGGGGAATTCACCTAGTTTCGGAGCGTTTTGACGTTGGACTACGTCTTTTTATTTCTATACTGGGGTACATTTATAAAAAAAATCTTATTGCGACCGTCACGAAAAGTGGTCAGGTTTTGAACGTTAATATCTCAGTCGTTTTTCAAAAGAATGTTTGCACCAGATATGTCTACGCATCGATTCCAATAGAAGACATTGTTGATTACGTACCGAATTCAATCGAAAAATTCATAGATTTTAAGCCTTGTCTTAAATAGTATATCAATGGGACTGTAATTGAACATGTAGTTATTATTTCTTTCCTTTATTTTTATTTGGTCAAAACAATGTTTCTTTATGTATTTGAGAAGGTATGAAACGATTCTCGCAGAATCACCGACATATTTTTGAATAATGATCAGCCCTGGAACTTATATCTGCAACAAACAAGTTGAACATCCTAAAAAGCAATCTATACTTTGAATAAAGATTGAAGAATTTAGTCAAATAAGAGTCCCTAGAAGCATTTCGTGCCTTCTGTCAGCTCATCTGTTTAGTACCAACCGGGGGCAAATTGGAATGCTTATTCCATCCGGAACAAAACTATTGATCTCGGTGACTTCCTCAGCAGGAAGGATATCGACATCGCCATCATCACGGAAACGCACCTCAAGCCTGAATTTAACGTCTCCATCCCAGGCTACCGGATTGTACGACTTGATCGTTGCGGCTCTGATGGAGGACACATTTTTTGGTTTACATCAACTGCCACATGTTTCCGAGCTTCCAGCTACAGTTTATTGAATCCATCGGAGTTGAGGTCAAATCTACCGTCGGCTCTATCACCATCATCCCGGCCTACTGTCCCAAGCAAACCAGCACCGCCAACGGAACAACCAACGGTCCTACGAAACGACATCCACAAGCTAACTCGGAGGCAGGGGCAGTTTTTCATCGCCGGCGACCTGAATGCGAAACACGAAACCTGGGGAAACACCCGGCGCAACCAAAATGGCATCATTCTACAGGAGGGTTTGGAAAAGGGTCATTACACCATTCTGGGCCCGGAAACTCCCACCCAGTTGAGCAGATTCGGGGCCCACTCAACGATCCACATCTTCCTCACCAACATGGGGAACAACGTGGCCCAGCCGGTCGTGCACCAGGAGCTCAACTGGGAAGTTGGCTCCTCGGTCAACCGGCATCGAATCACCAGACGAAACTACCATCGCACCAGATGGGAGAGATTCCGACAACATCGATTTCGACATGCACCTTGAGTCGGTTGATGACATCGAACGGCATCTAGAGATCATCGAGCAAGCCATCTTCCAGGCCCGGGAGCAACATGTCCCAGCGATAGAGCAGGTGAGCAACTCTGTACCCATTGATAGACCCACTAAAGAACTGATACAATTGCGCAACGCCATCCGAAAACAATTCCAGTGAACTGGTCTGTTTACTCTCAAACGTCATTGTAATCGAATAACAAAAAATAATAAGGCCAGAATGGTGTACCTCAGAAATAACAATTTTGCCGACAAGTTCCGCTTTCTCCCAGATTGTACAAAGCCGTTTTGGAAGTTGACAAAAATATTAAAAACTAAACCAACGCCCATTGATTCCACTAGACGGCAATAGCTCTAGCATCGCTTGAAAACTTCTGCAGAGAAGGCTGCTGAGATAGGTCCACACTTCGTCAGCTCCCACAAACTTGGACAAAACATTGTCAGTCCGCACGAAGCTGCCGTTAGTTTGCAAACAACATCCATCTAAGTCCCAACGACTTCTCGGAAGAGTTGGAGATCTCAGCTGCCAAATTGTGGACCAATATCAAGACGTCTAAGAACATGAAGGCCTCAGGTTTCGATAACATCATGAACTTGGAGCTCAAGCAATTGAGCCCCTAGTTCTAGGAAAAAGGATCTTTCTCACACATAGTGTGTAAAACAACACAACGGTGGAATGGACCAATTCAGCTGTCTAATTTGGAGTTTCCCTAGACAGCAAGCTTATTTTCAGGGAGCAGGTTGACAAAACTGTCACAAAGAGTAACGTTCTGTTGAAACTGCTGTACCTATTGATCAACAGAAGGTATACATTATTCCTGAAAAACAAGCTTGCTGTCTACAAACAAATCATACTTTCGGTCATCGAATACGACATGCCTGCCTGGGAAAGTTGCACAAAAACACATCACCTGAAGCTTCAACGTGTTCAGAATATGTTCCTCAGGATGATCCTTAACACCCCTCCGAGGACAAGAACAACTAAGGTCCACCGTCTGGCCGAGATAAACTTACTCGAAGAGCGATTCAGTGAGTCTGTCAATCGGCACGCTGCACGCTGCCTGACATCGGAACACCAGATCATCCGGAATCTGGTTAGGTAGATTTTCAAAGTTTAACTAACAATGCCCCAAAGGCTTATCTGAAAATTAATTAAAAACATAAAACACACTGAACGCATCAATCAAAGCTGAAAACTAAAAATGTTATTCAGTAAATAAGACAAAGAATGAAAAATAAATAACAATTTTAGCAGTAGGACCAACCGGGGGAGACTTGGTCCTATAGACTGATTCCACGCCAAATGACCGATAGAAGTCGTTTTTTTTTTTTTAACTCACACCAATACACTCTCAAATATTCTGTCAAAAAAACATAGCGAATCAAAACAAAAACAAAGATACTTGTACCAAAAGATACTGAAAAGCGCAAGAGTGCATAGAATGGTGTAGACTGCAAGGTGTACTTCGGAACTAGGGGTTCTTCAACAATGAACCAATTTCAAATCGCTATTTGCACATTGATTGTTGCTAATATGGTACAGTTAGAAAAGTCCAAAGTTGGTGGGTTTGAAAAACAAATCTTACCTCTTATACTATACTAAAACGCTGCATAAAATACACAATACGCAAAATAACACTCAATACTCCATTAAATACGCAAGTTGACATCCCATCGACATTAACTACAAAAAAATTGAGGTGGGTTATATCAGGGATATAACCACGAGGTTCACGTAAAACCACGTTGGTGTGTTAAAATAATGTAATATTGATAATGATAAAATAATGGAATAATCTAATTTATAAATCTCATAACACATACAGTTGGTAAATATTGAAATGTTTTTGCTTTGGTGCGTCCCTTCTTATGAATTTTGCTTCATACTGTCCTTTCGTTAATCTTTTCCCTGTGGGTTATGCTATTCAACGCTAGTATATAGAACGCGAGACGAACCAGTGTTCGACAGTTAATGGTTCACTCGAGACTTTGGCGATAAATGAGGTAGACATTATTTGAATCAACGTGAAAACATAGGCTGAATTTACAGTTGTTGGGGCCCAGGGGCAACCAAATTGTGGGTTTAAGTTTGGTCCTAAGTCCATGCCGCAAACAAAAGAATAAGTGAAACTTATTTTACGGCAGCCCCTAAAATGTGGAGGCCAGAAGCAGTGACCATGCCCTCCCCCCCCCCCTCCAGGTCCAACCGGTAGTCGTCTGTCTGTCATCTCTTCAGTCATCTTAAATGCAGCTCTAAACTGACCATATCGAATGCATTCAATGAAAACATACGATTTGATAATTTCCGCGTGGACTTTGGCGAGTGGGTCTTGTCTGAACCACCAGCTGAGAGCTAGTGTCGAATACTGAACTCATTTCGGTTCGACTCGCTTGATATGTACTAGCGTTCATAGCATAACCCAGAGAGAAGAGGTTCGAAAACGAAGTACGATTCAAGGTTCATAATAAAACAAAAGAAGACAATTTGAACCATTTGTTACCCGATTCTGAGGACCCGGAAAGGAAAAACCTTATTTTCAACCTGTTCATATGCAGATTTTTATGGGAGCAAAAGTAGGTCACTTTGAAGTAAAAAATTGAACTAATGATACTAATAGCACTTTATTGAAATTTTAATAGAACAAATGTAAGTTTTTCAGATAAAATGGTGTATGAATGAAGTCATTCCGTTCAGTCGAACGAAAGTTATTAACGTTCAAAAACCATTCAGAGCGTTACGCTAAACTCATTTTTCAAAACTTTGAAATGACTCCCGGTATAGAGAAGAGAAACGTAGTCCTACGTTGAAAATTCTTTTTACCCAAACATTTTATTTCATAACAATAAGTATGAAACTGTAGTGTAGTGTTTTTTTTTATAAATGAAATAAAAAAAGAATTTGAATTCAACTCTTTAATTTATGTAACGGAAAATTTACTCCATCGGAATTCAATCGTTATTTTTGAACAAAGGAAAAACAGTTTGTTGAATTTATCAATTGAAAACTTAATTTTGATTTTAAAATACAAAACTGGAAAGAACGTTATAGGGGAAAAAAAAAACTATAGAAAACTGTGTCATCTATGCGAATGCTTCAATCTCAAGTGTCACTTCATTAATATAAAACAATATGGTAAGAGTGCATACAATCTGAGAAAAAGATGCAGAAATGTTTACATAATCACACATATAGCGAAAATGACATAACTCACTAATTTTGCAAAAAATAAAAATTTACAGGCTTTTTTAGACATTCCCAGACATTTCAAATTTTTATCGCAGACATTTGAAAAAATACCTGGCATCCCTGGTGCAGGGTTCGGACCATATTTCACTGATAAAAAAAATGATTCTCGATTAAGTTTTGGAAAGGTCTTAAGGATTTTAGTACACATTGTAATCAAAAAAATGTCACTCGAAAACTATTGATTGTATGAAAAAACTGTCTAAAAACGAATTATAGGGAACTAATGGAGGTTAATGAAAAAATAATAAAGTGGTCGAAATAATTAAATTTCATAGAAAACAATTAATAACAAACTTAAAATTAAAAACAATCAAAATGTAAATATTTATTTCTTTCACAAATTTTTTACCACAGAAACAAGACATCTAAACCCGCATTTTTATGATTTCAAATGGATGGAAAAATTTAGAACAAAAACAAAACCATTTGGGGTTTTTTTTGGAAAAATTTTTTATTAAAAAAAAATATATGTGCGGGGGGAAACTATTTTTTTTGTTAATTTTGTTCAAAAAAGTTAGGGAAAATAAACTTCCTAATTAGTTTGTGTTATTTAATAAAAAAAATAAAATAAAAACAATTTAATTTTTCTTTTTTGTCATATTTATTTCTTCTCTCGTTTTTATGGGGTGTCGTGTTTTTTTTTAAATAAAAACTATTTTCTTTTTCTTGTTTCAGCCTTGGTGAAAACACCAAACCGTTCTGCACGAGAGCCGAACTTGACTGCAAACACACCACCATGTGGCTATAATTTACCACTTCAGTTTCTTGCTTATAGATGAACCCGCAACGCAAAGGACGCGACACGAGTGTACACGCTCGTGTTTTGCTTTAGACACCGTGTCTTGATTTTTGGGAAAACACCCGAGCCGAGTGGTTACGATCACAAGAAAGCTCTCAACATACACCCAGTATGACACTGGTTACCACAGGTAGAGCATTGCTCGTCGGATGATTCTAAAAATTTGATAATTTGACTTATAGGTTTGTTTTCTTGGCCGTTGGATGACGGGCGCATAAGTTGATTGAGTATAACAAGCACGGCATGGGTAGAAATAAAATAAATTAACCACGCGTGTATTCCGCAATCGGACACAATCGGAAACACTCGGCTGTGGTGTTTGCAGAATCATCATACACGGTGTCTGAAGCCAAAACACGAGCACTGGCATTGGTGTTGTACAAACCGCGTGGCGTGTAAGTCTGGAAGCACGAAGTCAAAGTGGTGAATTCAATACACACACTAGCGTGGTAAAAAATAGCTCGGCGTGCAGTGTAGTGTTTGGACATGGCTGGTGTGCTTAATACAGAGGCCAAGGCGTAAATCATTAAAGTAATCTTTTTTGTTTGCCAGATTAGTTTTTTCTAAAAATCGATATTTTGTCTTGGAAAAGATAAATCATTAACTTCAAAAATCGGATTTCTCGATAATATTATTAAAGCCAGTTTTAATATTTTGGCAGCACTGCATTCTCTGACAGTTCTAGACAAAATAGTCAAAAGGTCGAAGGTAACATTTGTAAGCAATGACTTCTAGTGTATTTTTCTGGGATCTGCTTGCTCCCACAAACAAAATAGCACCAGAAACAGATACAGGGATTTATTACCTTCCCGTCGGTAGTGGATATAGATTAGCAACCTGGAATTTCCAGGAAATTTACGTTTATGCCATTGTTTACAACTGTTACTTTCGACCTTTTGACGATTTGGCTAGAGTTGTAGTCACATCACAGCGGTGGTGTTATTCCGCCGAAGTTGGTTCCGTGTGTATTCAAAGAGTTTAAAATGGCCAGGAAACAGATATCGCTGGATGTCAGAAAATTGGTGATTCGTGATCGTGTCTTTCTCCTCGGAATATTGCTAAAAAAATATTCAGTTTCACTTGGAGCTGTGCAACACAGATGGAGGAAGCATGATAGCCAAAGAATATTAAAAAAAAACTCATCTGGGAAAGCACGTCATCGTTCGCACCGTGGGGATGTCAGGATTGCTCGATAGGCTAAACAAAATTTTCATCGAGAGAGATAGCTGGATCACTAAAGCTAAGTGTTGATCGACGTACTGTTCGTCGACGGCTCAAAGACAGTGGATTAACGAACTGTTCGGCGTCAAAGCGACCTTTCATTAGCAAGCGGAACCAGAAGAAGCGGATAGAGTTTGAATCCTGGTGAGTGTGAGTATTAGTACATGACACTGAAGAAGTCTGCACATCGTAGACGAAATACGCGTATCTGTCAAGATAAGCAATAAAGGTAGTTGGAATTAAATGGAAATTACTAATCTTCCTTCTCATTTTCTAGTTTGGGCTGGAGTTTGCCAAAAAATACACTAGTATGTCAGTAGACTTCTGGAAATGAGTTTTATGGACGGACGAGAATAAGTGTACGCTATTCGGACAAAAACGGCGCTCGAGAGTTGGGCGAGCTTTTGGTGAAGCACACAACCCAAGCAACCAAACGTTCTGATAAAAGGGTGTTTTTTGGCTTAACCAGCAAATCTAAGGATTATGATAAGAATTCTATTTCAGCTTACTTTTCAAGTAATTAACCGAACTTTCTTGTTCGCATTCAATGTTTAAGCTTCTAGCAGCATTCTTATCAACTTCCAAAAAAAACATTGAATTTCACGAAAGGTTCGTTCAAGAGTTTGCAGAGAAAGCTATTCAGCTTAAAAATTACCTCAAACGAACTCAACAGAATTAAAAAAACAAAAGACATTTATATCTGACATTTCTGTTCTTCTCTAACCTGCCACAGATTTATTTTTAGAGTGCTGTATTGTGAAATGATGATTGAGTTCAATTTGATGATTTTTTCTAAATAAAATGTAATGTTTCATTAAGGCCTGTACTCGAAACAAATGCACCACTTTTATTCGTGTGTTACTTTTTTGTCCGTGAAGAAACATTGATGAAAATCTTAGTACAACTAGTTTGAAGTGAATTGTTTACATGTGCCAAATCGGTTCAGTGGTTATTGAGATGTCATCGAAACAAGAAGAAAATCGCCGGAGAATTTTGCGCGCCGTCATGGAAAATCCGATTGCGACCATGAGATGGATCGGAAGACAACTGGGAATCACCCATACAACTGTATCTCGGGTAGTAAAATCGTTTAATGAGTCCCAAACGACCGAGCGGCGGGCTGGAAGTGGAAGAAAATCGAAGACAGCTGACCCTGTGATGGCCGGGAAGGTGTTGGATTATTTCAAGTGTAATCCGAACCTTTCGATTCGCGACGTGGCTCTGAAGACAAAGTGTTCCGCCTGGTTCGTTCAGCAAACCATGAAACGAGCTGGGTTTCGTGTATTCAAGGTCCGCAAGGCACCGAACCGGCGTGATCAACAAAACACGGTGGCCAAATCCCGCGCAAGGAAGCTGTATCGAGAGTGGTTAACGAAACCGATGTGTGTGGTTATGGATGACGAAACTTACATCAAGGCAGACGCAAAGCAGATACCGGGGCTGGAGTTCTACGTTGCCAAATCACGGTTTGATGTTCCGGAAGACATAAGGAAGAAGAAAGTGGACAAATTTGCCAAAAAATACTTGCTCTGGCAGGCCACATGCCAATGCGGTAAACTGAGTAAACCGTACATCACAACGGGTACCATCAACAGCAAAATTTACCGCACCGAGTGCCTCCAGAAGCGTCTGTTGCCCTTCTTGCGGACCCACGGAGGCGAGACATTATTTTGGCCGGACCTGGCATCATGCCATTACGCGCGATCTACGTTGAATTGGTACAGAGACAATAACGTTGTTTTTGTACCAAAAACCGCCAACCCCCCAAATTCTCCAGAGATTCGTCCGGTGGAAAGATTTTGGGCCATAATGAAGGCCAAAGTTCGAAAACCGTCCAAGGTGTTTAAGAACGAGCTGGAGTTGATGAAAGAATGGATGAAAGTGACCAAAATGGTCGGCTCCACCATTGCACAAAATGTAATGAGGAGTCTTAAGGAGCTTTCAGCGATGGAAAGGAAAGTGAAAAATGCAATTATGCCGATACATAATCCATATGTATTAGTTCATTCGCTGAAAATTTCTAGAAAATCCGACTTAAAATAAATTTTTGGCGAACACTTTTATCTGGTGCATTTTTTTCGAGTACAGACCTTAATACTTACTAGCTAGTCTCCAACTCGAGTCCTCCTCTTTAAAACCGGGATAAGGTGTTGCCCATTTGCCACAGTATTGGAACAAACATTTTTGATTCTTACAGTGACCCTAGTGGTCGGATTTGTAAACTATGACATCTTATGTGTTCCCTATAACAATAACAACATCAGAAGTTTTTTTTTTCGAGGTGCAGTTCGAAAGTGTTTCCGAGAAATGCAAAATGGAAGAAGAAAGAAGAAAAAAAATTGGGGGCAATTGTTGGGAAACCCTTTGTGGGGGCAGCCGGGTGCAAAAAAAAAGGAAAAAAGGGGACAAGGGGGAGGAAAAAGGTGGTGTTGAATGGGGGGCTTAAAGGGGATGGGGGGGGGCGGGTGGGGTTGGTGTGTGCAATAAATGGGTAAGTGTTGGCGGCGGGCGGGCTTTTTGGGGCCCGAGTACGCGTTGGGGTGTGGCAGTGTTGATGACTGCCGAAAAAATCGGCGAAAATTATTCATTCTTATCCGTGCTTGAAACAAACCCATCGATAAATGTATTGGTAAAGGCATCATGCGCAGGAACTCAGTGAGTGAACAAGATTAGACGTTTTGTAGATTACTCCATTCCACAACGCAAGTCGAATGGACAACAGCTCTGCCTAGTTGTGATTCACTCTTTGTTGATTGAGTGGCTATGGAAATACGACCCAGTAGGATCGCCAGATGATAATGTTCGGAGACGAGAGATGATAGCATTCATCTGAATCAGAATCATTCATTGTCTTTTAGTTCGAATGACAGTGTTGGAAGTTTTGCTAAGTATGAGAAAAATCAGCCTACTCAATTAGATTTTTTTTTTAATTTTCCTGTCACACGTATCCGATAAGTCGTGACATATTTTCAGGTTATGGAGATTTTAATTTAAGAGGGTTAAATATCCTTATCGTCGATTATCGTTCGTTGAACAAAAATTCGCATTTTTTATATTCCAACAAAGAATGCATACATTTTTGTTTTGTGACATCTTCTGTACCGGACAAAGAAATCCACTGCATCCGGGTTGGTAATGCCATACCATTACCGACAAAGTAACCTGTGCCATCATCAGTTTCTACCAAAAACTGAAAATACTGGCCTAAAGAAACACATGTCACTTAATATTAACTTTTGGCGTTTAGTTGCTACATATTTTCTATTTTTCCCGCTGTATTTACTGGCTACACTGTGCTTTTCGGCTTCCGATTCTGTTTTGCTTTGAACGCGGCACCACACAATCATCAAGTGATCCGATCGGAAGCTTCGAGCACTAGCACACAATCGAATCAGGAAACGAAAATGAATCACCAACAGAAGCCAACGAACGAATCAATAAATTGTACAAGCAAGCAGTGATGAACACGCATACAATTGACAAGCAATGAAGCTCATGCTATGTTCATTCAATGTTAACCTTGGCCCATCAGTATTCGTTTTGAGAGCTGAAGCAGAACCTCTCATTGTGTGCGTCTATTGAATCAAAGAAGAGCGTGCAACGAATGATTTATGATACGATTGGAACCATCGATGCTACAGTGGTATGAAACCAACGGGATTCAGTTTATACCGAAAGAACTCAACCCACCAAACTGTCCCCCGGCCGGCGAAAGAAAGTTGGGGTGTAGGGGGGGGAATTAGATGGGGGGGTGGGAGAATGAATGGATGGAGAGGAAGGAGAAACGATGGGTGGATAATGTGGGCTGGGGGGAGAATATGGGGCAATTTTTTAGAAAAGAGATATTTTTGTAAGTATATGGAGTGGGTGTGTCTATGACCCCTTCGTGCGTATAAATGAGGGGTGGCTGTTTTTTTTCGGCGGTGTGTACGGGGTGTTTTGTGGGGTTAACCTTATTGGGGGTGGGTGAATTTTTTGGGTCTTTTTGTGAACCCCTCTAGTTCGCATCGAATGTTTAAGATTCTAGCAGCATTCTTGTCAACTTCTAAAGAAAACTTTGAAGTTCACGCAAATTTCGTTCAAGAGGTTGTAGAGGATGCTATTCAGCTCAGAAAGTACCTCAAACGAACTCAAAAAAAAAAAAAAAAAAAAACATTTATATTTAACATTTTTGTTCTCCTCCAATCCTGTCGCAAATTTATTTGTAGAGTGCTGTGTTTAGAAACGATGATTCAGTTTAATTTGAAGATTTTTTCTAAATTAAATTAATTTTTTCATAAATTCTTACTACCTAATCTTCAACTCGAGCCCTCCTCTTTAAAGCCGGGATACTTACCACTGTGTGTTATAAACGAAGTGGGTTTTGCTATGATTTTACTCGAATGGTGGTAAAATAAGCAGTTCGTTTTTATTGTTTTTGAAAAATCATTTTTTTTTTGCTCTTATATCTCGTCCAACTTGGTCCAACACCATATCACTCTTCAAATGTAAACAATCTTTTTGACATTTTTTAAAGTGTTATTCAGAAATTTACGTGTACTTCAAAAAGTATGAAAGTAGTTCAACATAGATGTATTTTGAACTTTTGCGCTGATTAAAAGTACGTTTAGTACTTGGGTTGAACTTTGTGTTAGAGATTTTTTGAAGTTCAAAGCAAGTTCTCAACTAACAACATATGAGCTTGAAGGTTGAGTTGAATAGCAACAACTTTCTTGGACTTTAAAGTTGCTTTCAATGCAATTGACACCTTATAAAAAATAAAGTTCTGCCTGTACGTGAAGTGTTTCGTTATTCAGCAAAAAAGTTCCATGGAACTAAATTTCAACTAAATGCGACCTTCTGAGTTCTCATCTCAAGTAAAATTCAAACTTTTGGTTGCTTGGGAAGGATCGATAAATCCAGAAAACAATGAAACATGGAGGTGGGAAACGTCTGGGAAGCGTTCGCATGTTCTGGAGTAGGAGATTTGGCGCACATCAAAGGGATCATGACTGCGGATGTATTCATCGATTTGCTCTGCGAAAATTTGGAGATGTGCAACAAAACTACATCGTTCAACAGGAAAACGATCCAAAGCACACCGCGAAAAAAAAACTACAGCGTTCTTCAAGTCAAACCGAATAAAAATGCTCAAATGGCCTCCGCAATCCCCTGATTTGACTTCGATTTTTAATCTGTGAGGTTATCTGGGCGATAACTTGGACAGCCATCGGTAACCAACAAAAATAACTATTTTGATGCTCTCGAAACATCCTGGAAACAAATTCATCCGAAAAACCTCAAAAAACTTTTCGTAAGTATGCCGCGTGAACTGGAAGCAGTGTTGAAAGCTATAGGGGGTCCCAATAAGTACTTTAAATTTAAGAATAAAGTCAAAGGCATAACCGTTTCACAAAAAACTCAGGTATATGATTCAATTTGTCCATTTTGAAATACCACCCTAGTTATAATTTATTTAACATTGAGCAAGTCATGCACATTCCTACATTTTTCATGCCAGTACAATTTTTCGAATAATAATACTCCCTATACCCAGAAGAAACTTACCCTCTATCATTTAAATCAGCAGAGATATCGATGAAGGAACAACAAAATTGATATGGTATATGATTTATTTTGTCCAGCACTGTACCTCCCAACAGTGTCTGCAACCTCCGGTCATATAATATCCAACGAAAGTTTACCTCTCATTAATTGACAAACAAACATATCGCATCGAAATGGTTCCACCTGTTCATCGATCTCATTTGCCAATAACTCTAATCAAATTTTTATTCCTCCGTCAACCGCCGGAGCACGCAATGATTGATTTATGACCCGTCACGAAACTGCTACCAGCGAGTTTCTGCCATTTAAGGCCTCCAACGATCGATTGCAATCGAAACTGGTACCGCAAAATATTCGCGGCCTTTGCAGCGATCATTCGGGTCCTGGTCAAGCCTCCAATCTTGATCTTTTAAATTCGGCTTTATGTTATTTCAATGAATACTGCAAGCAAACAAAAAAACACACACAGTAGCGGATGCTAATATTAGCGCAATCATGTTGTCTGGATCAGAAAGGACATTGCGTGAACAAGTCCGATGGAAAAAAAAAATAACCAACGGGACCACTCGGTTGCGGAGCATTTCAACGCACACAAAAAAAACCTACAAACTCATCTTCATGCGTCATTCTCAAGTCTCTCGGATGCATCCTTCTGTTCGGAAACATGTGTTGTGTGTTTTATGGGACATTGATTGGGGTGCAACCTCGAACTTGGAAAACTGGAGTGTACTACAAAAAAAACGAACTAAAACGGGTTCAGCAGAGATTTTCTGTTCCATCTAAAAAGAACTCCAAAAAAAGTGACTGCGATGGGTTTTTTTTCTCTCCGACTTGTTATTGAATTAAGTGGTAGATTTTTTTTGTGTGTGTTCTTTCCCTGTCGACTTTTTGTACTGTTTTCAGTTGGCAGCAGACGGTTCGTATTGGATGCCAGCATTTCTTTTGGAAGTGGTCTTTTTTTTGGCGTGTTGTTGAGTTAACAGGTTGTTGGGATGCAATTTGTAGGCCCCCGGGCGATTGACCGAGAATCAAAACAAAGTAGCTGATGACAAAAAAAAAATCATTCGCCAGAAGACAGAAAAAGTGTGAAAATTATTTAAAAAAAATGGAACAATATAAGCGGCGATAAGTTGAGAACATAATTTGTTGCTAGGTAGGTTTGAAATGAAACAGAAAGCAACTACGGAATGGTTGTGACAGAGAGACTTGTAGATCCCTTCGAACAGTTTTGCATAAATCTGTTCGTTTTCAAAGAGAAGGTAGGTAGTATTAGTGATGCGAATTTCAGTGCGTGGAATAAACTGCAAGAAGTCCCTTTTTGGGCCAATGCAGAAATATGGGACTGAGAAGAACCCCTGTGTTTAAGATTCGGACAAGGGTATGGGATGCTAATAAATTCGATTAGATGGCGAAGAAGGCGAAAAGAAAGAGCGTTTTGGGGTCAGAGAGGTCTTCAACTGAAAATTTCGCTGGCTAGAAATAATCAATGTGGAGACAGATAAAGCAAACCGTTTCCCTCAGTTCAGTAGTCCTCCAGCGACACTCCTTTCAGACCCTTTTCATACCTTATGTAAACCTCCCTCGTCGTTGTAAACGTGGAAGCGAGTAACGGTATGTTCAACATTTTGCTAACATTTGATCTTTTACAGCTTCTGAAATTTGAGCCTTTAGATTCCAAGGACAAGAAACCATATTCCGAAAGCGAAAACACTCATTCATTCAAGTGTTGACCTTTTTACAACACGCGCGGATCCTGTTACACAACACATAACGGTAAACGCGACCGTAAAACCTAAATCTTTGGGCAGGTAAGCATCGTATGATTTTTTAGAAACCATTTTACGACTTCTGTCCCTCAACAATTGCATAAACTTCATCCTCTTATGAACAATGGGCACTTCCAATGACCTCTCATTATCCCTTGAACGGAACACTATTCTAATTGCTTTACTGTCGCTTTATGTTGGTTTTGAAAATAAATAATACCCACCAAGGAACGCAATGCGTAACCCTTTCATCGTTGCGCTGCGGAACGGAATGATTTTTGTATACCTGACATCTTTCCTAATTTTCGGCTGATGTAGGGCAATAACTTTTTTCGAACTCAGTGCAATATAATCTTTTTGGTAGAATGAGACTTTGCTTTTTTTTTTTGAGTTGGAAAAGATCGAATTTGTGATGGTTTTCCGGTTCATTTAAAATAAGCTCACTTCTACTACCCATTAGGTTGGGGACGCAAAATGTGCGTTGGCTTCCCTTTTTTTAGAAGAAAGCTACTATTTGACAATATGACCACCCAGAAATTAGGAGAATATAAGATTCGTAGAAGGAAATAAATGCATCTTCTCCTTCTTCTTTTTTGACATTTCATGCTTATCGGATACACTCAAATCCTCAAAACTCATGCGTGAATTTATGCGCGCATGAGTATTGCCTAATCGAATTCAGTGACACAAAGTTATCAGCTGGGTTTTTATTTGGAAAAATTCATCGCTTCGTCTTTGGGGGTGAAACATTACTTTACTGTACTTATGCTGGTCTTGCGTATCATTAGGATCGCATGTTTTGCAAAGAAAACTATTGGGTGTCCCAGAAAGTTTAAGCACGGTTAAAAATCTAGATAAAAACATTTTTTCGAAGGAAATTTTATTTTGATTTCATGAATAATTTCTCTATAATGTTCTTTCTCAGAAGCATATAAAAAACATCTTATTTTCGTTAATCATAAGCCAAGGAACGCACTTTTGCCCTAACGCTGCTGATTAGTCCCTGCATAGACTCCTACGCAATTGTTTTAGACATTTAAAAAATTTTCGCAATTGTTTTAGACCTTTAAAAATTTTGGTTTCTGCTGCTTTAACATGTTTTCTTAGATAAACCTAGTTCAGAACCAAAATTTCTCGATTGGTCGAGCTTGAGGACAGTTTGGACTTTCAAACTTCTATCAGAACATGCTTCTTACACGAGAAATACACATTGTGTGTTTTAGTTGCCTGGATAATTCTCATGTTTGGTTGACATGTGTGTCATTTGTATGAGAGCCGAACCACCATAGGAAAAAAATCCTGCCTTCAAAAACCCCCACATGCCAAATTTGGTTCCATTTACTTGATTAGTTCTCGAGCTATACAGAAATGTGTTTCATTTGTATGGGAGACCCCCCCCCCCCCCCCCCCTTTCCAGACGGGGAAGGAGTCTCGAACCATCAAAAGAACCTTCAAAGGCCCCAAAAACCCCTGCATACAAATTTTCATAACAGTAGGGTTAGTTTTCATCTTTGGTTGAAATTTGTGTTTCATTTGTGTCTCAGGGGTCTCAAACCACCGTAGAAACATTTTTCGCCTTGAAAAACTTCCACATGCCAAATTTGGTCCTATTTGCATGATTAATTCTCGTGTTATGCAGAAATTTGTGTTTCATTTGTACACTGATAGGCAAAATAAAGTGCCCACCTCTTCGTTTTTTCAATTTCTCTCATTTACTTGTGTAGTATACAGAGTATGTATGAAAGAAATGTTAAGATGCTTTATAGGATTTTAAGAGTATTAATTTACCATTCAATTTGGGTATAATCGTTCGATTTGAGTGTTATCAACTTAGCGTGAAACGAAACAAAATTTGTAGTAAGCTTTGCGAAAATCTCCTCGCTTTGTAAGAATAAACAAAACCAACGCAACGCATTGACATGAGAGGCCGATAGCTATAAATACCAGCTAGCTGTGCTGATTCAGATCATTCTTGAAACGAACTTTGACAGCGACGGACCAGTAGCAGCAGCCACAGTGAAGCAACATAATCGAGGCTAAAAACTTCGGTCAGGTCACGACAATGGCACAGTCGGTATGTATCATTTTGTTTGATTGACAATGCTGCCCACGGGGGAAGGGGCAGAAGAAAATAGGAGAAAAAAAAAAAAAAAAACAATCGCCGAGGGAGGGATGGAAAATTACCTTCGGTAGGCTCCCTGACGGATATGGGCAGTGGAGTAGGCCAAATAAAAAGTAAAACAGAATCCCTCCGACGGAAGGGCGGAGGAGATAATATGTACCCTCGGTAAAGCTCCCTGACGGAAATGGGCAGTGGAGTAGACCGAAGTGGACAAAACAGAACCTCTCTGACAGAATGACGGAGGAAGATGAGGTAATATACAGTGGAGTAGGTCGCAGGTGATTTAAGAATGGCTGTACAATCGCTGGACCCAGTGGAAGTGAAATACCAGTCAACTCCTGACTAATCGGTAGCTTCGGTGGGTACTTTGTTGTTTGTTTCAAGTTCTGTTTGAATGCTGATGATTGTTGTTGCTGCTGCTGTGAGGATGATGCCGTTGCTTTTGGCTTGTTTTGTTGCTGATGACGACCTATATTTTGGTTGGTATTCATATTGACTTGTAGGTAGAAATTCTACTCTGTGCGTGTGCCGCTAGCGATGATTTGGCTGGTTTATAATCGGTACAGATGGACGGTGATTTGTTCATAAGTGAATCCAACGATGAGAAGGATATTATTCCGAGCTTCCGCCTTCTTATCAGTGCAACGGAAAAGGTTTGGGCAAACGCCGGGCAGACGAGAGACAAAAGGGAAAAAACGGGAGCGGTTGGGGGGGGAAAACGACGAGAGTGTTTAAAGGGAGAAAAACCGGCAAGACCGGGGGAAAAAAGTGGTAAGGGGGACGGAATAAAAAAAAAAAAAATAAAAAAAAAAAAATAGAAGAAAGGAAGAGAGGGAGAGGAGGAAACAAGCAGAAAACACGAGAAGTAGGGGAGGCCAAACTCGACAGAGTTTTTTACAGGAAACACACCCCGCCACACAGAAGCGCCGGCCTAAACAATCCGATAGACTCGAAGACGGGTCCGAATAAAAAAAAAATAAAAATAAAAAAAATAAAAAAAGGAAGAAAAGAGGAAGAGAGGGAGAGGAGGAAAGAGCAAAACCGAGCAAGTAGGGGAGGAAATCGAAAGGTTTTACAGAGAGATCAACCCCGCACAGAAGGGGTAAAATTCCTGATAGTATCGGGGGTTTGAAAAAATAAATAAATAAAAAAAAAGTGCCCACCTCTTCGTTTTTTCAATTTCTCTCATTTACTTGGTTCAAATTAAAGTAAGCACATTGTATTTTTTTTATTATCTTATTTTTTATATTCTTTTAAGTTTCACTTATGGAATACTGAAAAAAAAGTTTTACTTAAAGAAAAAAAAATCAATTTGTGTTGAAAAAAAAACAGTGACAAAATAAAGTGCCCACTTCAAAAATCGATATGTTTTCGATAAGTTTCCATTGGAAGACTCCTCGATTGTTTATGTTTTGATATTTTGACATGTTTTGAAGCAAACGGCTCAACCTGATGCATTTGTATACGTGATCGCATTTGATTCAATTGAAAAAAATGGAGAACGCAGTGCTTTCGAAAGCAATTCCCTTGTGTATCAGAAAATTGGTCGTTCGTGATGTGCAAAACGGTGAATCGCACCGGGCTGTCGCCAAGAAGTACAGTATCAGTAAGGTTGGCAAAATTCTTCTGAAGCTTAAAACGTTTGGATCAGTGGTGGATCGCCCTGGCAGAGGCAGGAAGCGGAAAACGGATGCGAGAACGGACACCAAGATCATGCGCGAAGTCAAGAAGAACCCGAAGGTAACTGTCCGCGAGATCCAGGAAACCCTTCAGTTATCAGTTTCCGGTCGAACTGTTCGTCGCCGTCTCGTAGCACAGGGGTTGAATAAAGGGTGATACGGTCAAAATTTGGTCAAGGGAAAACGCGTGTAAATCGGTGAATTCTTTTTTTTAAAAATCAAATTAAATTTTTTTTTTCTATTTTATTTATAATATATTTAAAAATAATATTCTGCTGTTCCTCTTCCCCTTTTTCCTACTCGGGGGGGCCTTCCGGTGCCCCCCTCCCTCTCGTTTTGTGCCACCCCCCCCTCCCCCTTCTCCGCCGCAGAAAACGATAAAAATGCTGCAGAAACCTGGCGGAAACCAAATGCTGCTTTTTAAGCCACAGGTACAGATGGCTTGCCAAACCAGATATTTCTTTGCGAACTTTGACAGTTTCGTGTGCTTGAAAATATCTGCTACCTTTCCCCCTTCCTTTTGCCGTATAAAACTCCTGTCCCGGAAGCTGCTTGTAGTCGGCTTTGACGTAGGTTTCGTCGTCCATTACCACGCAGTCAAACTTCGTCAGCATCGTCGTGTACAGCCTCCGGGATCGCGCTTTGGCCGTCGTATTTTGTTTATCATAGCGATTTGGAGTCACTACCTTCTTGTAAGTCGATAGTCCGGCTCGTTTTTTGGCTCGATGCACGGTTGTAGACGATACACCCAGCTTATTTGCGGCATCTCGGAGAGATAGGTTAGGGTTTCGCTTGAAACTACCGGCAACTCTCTTTGTCGTCTCAGCGGCTTCCGGTTTTCGATTTCCGATCCAGACTTCCTGGCTGTCGACAAACGTTCCCCAAACACTTTAATTACATTTGTAACGGTTGATTTGGCAACTTTTAGCGATTTTGCCAACTTTGCGTGCGAGTAGCTCGGATTTTCGCGATGCGCGAGCAAAATTTTGATACGCTGCTCTTCTTGCTTGGACGGCATTTTGACAACTGAAGAGTGAATTCCAAAATCAAAATAGGAGCAACATTCTACACACACACACCTTCAAAATGAGGGGTGTTCAGGTTTTTTTAAATGCAAAATTGAAAGAAATACGTCAAGTTGATATTGACCAAATTTTGACCGTATCGCCCTTTAGAAGCAAAATTCATAAGAAGGGACGGATCAAAGCAAAAACATTTCAATATTTACCAACCGTATGTGTTATGATATTTATAAATTAGATGATACTATTATTTTAACACATCAACGCGGTTTTACGTGAACCTCGCGGTTATATCCCTGATATAACCCACATAAATTTTTTGGTAGTTGAATTCGAGTGGCAGTCAACTTGCGTGTCTTCGATTTATCTACGGGTATTGAAAAGGTGCATTTTATATTTTTGTTTAAATATTTATGTTTTATCGTGTACGTGTATTTAATGGAGTATTGAGTGTTATTTTGCGTATTGTGTATTTTAAGCAGCATTTGAGTCTAGTATAAGAAGTAAGATTTGTTTTTAAACCCACCCACTTTGGACTTATCTAACTGTACCATGTAAGTGAGTTTATTCGTATTCTGATACGGAGGTATATATTTTTTAAAGCTTGTATTCATGGTTTAGTTGATGGATAGAGTTGATTGCTTCTTAGTTGTCAGGTGCAAAAATCTATAGTGTCATTTGTTAACAGTTTCAGTGCACCCAAATACAAAAACTTAACTACGTCATGGTGGTACATGGTTTTGAGTTCCCGTGACCGTAGGTTTCAAGAAAATTTTCGAAAAAGCTCATTTTGGGTGCTTTCTGCTTCTTGTAGGTTCATTGTTGATATTTTGATTGTTACGAGGCTTTTTGATGTTTCTGTAGCTTCCGACGCTAGTGTCCACTTTTTTTTTGGCAATTTCTCGAACGGAATGCGGTTTATGCGAGTTGAAAAGGCGTACCGCTGCCAGCTCCTTTTTTGGTTCGATGCCCCATTTTGGCGCTCAGACTTCGATAAAAAAAGAAACTTGAAACTTCTTAACAATCTTGAACACTGCAGATTAAGTGCACTTCACGCTTTTGCCAATTCTCGAAACGACAACTTTTCGGAAAACTATTTGTGCAGAATTAAACTGGGAGTTGATAAGCGGATCCGACCCATCGTTCGAAATGTCTCACTTTATTTCGATTTTTCAGATGTGTTACAAAAGTAAACAATGCTTTTGCACACTGAGCTAAAATTCACAATTTTTCATTAAGTCGGTTCTGTCGGTCTGAAATTTGTATGCAGAAGTTTTTGAGGCCGGAAAAGCTTCTTATGATGGTTAGAGACCCCTCCCCTCTCTGGAGGAGGGAGGGGGGCTCCCATACAAATGAAACACAAATTTCTGCTTAACTCGAGAACTAATCAAGCAAATGAAACCAAATTTGGCATGGGCGAGTTTTTAAAGACAAAACATGTTTCTTTGGTGGTTTGAAAAAAAAAAACAGTGACAAAATAAAGTACCCACATCATTTAGGCTACAGAAAACATAAATTAAAGTAAAATAAAAGCATTTCAATAATTGATGTGTCCTCCTTTGGCCTTCAGGACCTCCTGCAAGCGCTTCGACATGCTCTCGACCAGGTTCTTTGGGTGCTGTGGATCTAGCTCTTCCCAGGCGCGCTCCAGGGCTTCAAAATAGTTATTTTTATTGGTAACACCAGTTTTGTCAACTCTGGCATCGAGAATCGCCCACAAATTCTCGATGGGATTGAGGTCCGGGCTTTGCGGAGGCCATTCCAGTGGTTTGATCCGACAAGACCGAAAGAAAGACTTGGTCTTCTTGGCAGTATGCTTCGGGTCGTTGTCCTGCTGGAATACGAACTTCTCTTCAAGGCCCGTCTAGATCAGCGAAACCTCCAGATTTTCTCGCAGGATGTTGATGTAAGAATCTGCCGTCATTATCCCGTCGATTTTTACAATGTCCAGAGAACCGTTTTCCAGAACTCTAGGGGCTTATCAGCATGCTCATTAGCAAACTTAAGCCGTTTGGCTTTGTTTGTCTTGCTGATAAATGGGCGCCTCCGGGCAAGTATGCTAAAGGGCGATACGGTCAAAATTTGGTCAATATCAACTTGACGTATTTCTTTCAATTTTGCATTTAAAAAACCTGAACACCCCTCATTTTGAAGGTGTGTGTGTGTGTAGAATGTTGCTCCTATTTTGATTTTGGAATTCACTCTTCAGTTGTCAAAATGCCGTCCAAGCAAGAAGAGCAGCGTATCAAAATTTTGCTCGCGCATCGCGAAAATCCGAGCTACTCGCACGCAAAGTTGGCAAAATCGCTAAAAGTTGCCAAATCAACCGTTACAAATGTAATTAAAGTGTTTGGGGAACGTTTGTCGACAGCCAGGAAGTCTGGATCGGGGGGAAATCGAAAACCGGAAGCCGCTGAGACGACAAAGAGAGTTGCCGGTAGTTTCAAGCGAAACCCTAACCTATCTCTCCGAGATGCCGCAAATAAGCTGGGTGTATCGTCTACAACCGTGCATCGAGCCAAAAAACGAGCCGGACTATCGACTTACAAGAAGGTAGTGACTCCAAATCGCTATGATAAACAAAATACGACGGCCAAAGCGCGATCCCGGAGGCTGTACACGACGATGCTGACGAAGTTTGACTGCGTGGTAATGGACGACGAAACCTACGTCAAAGCCGACTACAAGCAGCTTCCGGGACAGGAGTTTTATACGGCAAAAGGAAGGGGAAAGGTAGCAGATATTTTCAAGCACACGAAACTGTCAAAGTTCGCAAAGAAATATCTGGTTTGGCAAGCCATCTGTACCTGTGGCTTGAAAAGCAGCATTTTCATAGCTTCCGGGACTGTCAACCAAGAAATTTACGTGAAAGAGTGTTTGAATAAACGTCTGCTGCCTTTCCTGAAGAAACACGGTTGTTCCGTACTGTTTTGGCCGGATTTGGCATCTTGCCATTACGGTAAAAAGGCCATGGAGTGGTACGCCGCCAACAACGTGCAGGTGGTTCCCAAGGACAAGAACCCTCCCAACACGCCAGAGCTCCGCCCAATTGAGAAATACTGGGCTATTGTCAAGCGGAACCTAAAGAAGACCAGAAAAACTGCTAAGGACGAGCAGCAGTTCAAGGCAAACTGGCTTTCTGCGGCGAAGAAGGTGGACAAGGTGGCTGTACAAAATCTGATGGCAGGGGTCAAGCGTAAGGCCCGGCAATTCGGATTTGGAAAAGCGGAAGCCTAACTGAATATTTTTCCTGAATTTTATACTAATTGAACTTGAAAAAGAAATTTAATTTGATTTTTTAAATAAACGATTTCACCGATTTACACGCGTTTTCCCTTGACCAAATTTTGACCGTATCACCCTTTATGCAATTCAACGCTAGTATATAGAACGTGAGACGAACCAGTGTTCAACAGCTAATGGTTCACTCGGGACTTTGGTGATAAATGAGGCAGATATTATTTGAATCAACATGAAAACATAGGCTGAATTTACAGTTGTTGGGGCTCTGGGGCAATTAAATTGTGGGTTTAAGTTTGGCCCTAAGTCCATGTCGCACGAAAGAATAAGTGAAACTTATTAAAATTGTGGAATTAAAATTTTTAATTCAACTCTTTAATTTATGTAACGGAGAATTTTCTCTGTAATTCATTGTAATTCAATGGTTATTTTTGGACATAGAAAAAACAGTTTGTTGAATTTATCAATTGAAGACTAAATTTTGATTTTAAAATACAAAACTGGAAAGAACGTTTTAGGGGTAAAAAAAACCATAGAAAATTGTGTCATCTATGCGAATGCTTCAATCTATAGTATCACTTCATAAACATGAAACAATACGGTAAGTTTGCAAACAATCCAAGAAATAAATGCAGAAATGTTTACTTAATCACACATATAGCAAAAATGACATAAATTACTCGCTTAGTACGTCTTTTTCGTCGAAAGAAGTCTTATTTTGCAAAAAAATAAAAATTTACAGACTTTTTTAGACATTTCAAATTTTTATCGCAGACATTTGAAAAAAAAACTGGCATCCCTGACCGAAAGCATACACGGTAAGCTTCCTTTACCCATTAATGGGTACGATTTATTATTATTGTTATTCCTCCTGTGGAAATTTTTACCCATTTTACCGTAAAACTGCGTCATTTAAATGGGTAGACACAGTTTTACAGTAAAATGTGTAAAAAATCCACAGGAGGAATAACAATAATAATAAATCGTACCCATTAATGGATAAAGGAAGCTTACCGTATACGCATCCGCCATTGTTTTGGACGGATCTAGCATCTGCTCACTACGCTTCTGCTACGTTGGAGATGCTCAAGAAGGAAAAAGTTGATTTTGGCGAAAAATCCCCCAAACTGCCCAGAGCTGCGTCCTATCGAAAAATATTGGGCAATAATTAAGCGGCATCTTAAGAAAGATGGAAGAGAAGCAAGCTTTGTTGACTGTTTCAGGAAAATTTGGTCTGCATCAGATCGAAAAGTTACGGAGCAATTTGTGCAGAATCTAATGGGAGGTATCAAAAGAAGAGTCCGAGCGTTCTTAAGAAATGAGAATATTCAATTCAAACTCACGTGAATTCGGTCATATGTATGTTGATTTTCATTTAACACATCGATCAAAAAGTCCCAGGCCTAAATACCAGGTGGCGCTACAAATAAAATATCCATATGATTTTTCTAAGGAACCAACCTTCAAAAGATTATTGCCAAAATTTCATGACGATTGGTTAATTATTTATCGAGTTACAGTGGTTTACGTGACGCTACTTTTGTGATTCTTAAAAACGATGGATTTAAAGCAATTTCGTGTATTGATATATCATTGCTGTTTGAAGGGGAAAAAAACACCGTTCAAGCCCAAGCTTGGCCAACATGTTTTTCGGACTCTGCCCCATCGAAAACGACCATCATACGATGGTTTGCCAATTTCAAACGTGGTCGTACGGTCACCGATGATGCTGGTCGGCCAAATGAGGCAGTTCATCCGGAAAATATTGAAAAAAAACCCTGCAATGCAATGTCAATGACTAGATTTAGTTAATTAAAAACATTTGGATATTTCTGCAATTTTGCAGTGTTATTTTTCTTGAAAAATGTGTGTGCTTTTTGTTTGCAGTTTTTCAATTTTTTTTTTTACTTGTCTGTTGTACTAGACTGTTGTGTAGACTGAATTTCCATTACGTTGACTTTACTTGACTAGAACTTCTTTACGAATGATTCCGAAAAGAATGTTATAATCATCCCTATCCGCGCGTACCAATATCTTGACTCAATTTGAGTCTGCCTCTAACGACGACCGCCGCCAGCCTGATGCCGATTTGTCAAAATGGAGTCCACTTGGTTTGAAAAAAAACCGCGTTTGATTCCAAGGATAAATTATTCGTCCATTGTGGGAGGGTGTCAAAGAATATGAGATCAGTTATTAAGAAACCGTGGTCGCTCCCAATCGAGTTGGGAAACTTTGTTAAAAACTTGAAAGGGGGTCGCCTTCAGCGAGGGTTGCTGAAAATGTGAAGTTTAATGAAAAAAATGGTTTTTTTTTCTTCTATTACACCATGACGCATTCCCCTTCGCGTTAAAATTACATCTCCTACTGGATGAGTTTTTTTCCCGCTCATTTGCATACTAAGAAGAAGAACCCCTTTCCTGTAAAACACGTTTTCTTGGGTACAGTTACTACTGGCGTGGAATGAAAGTAGCCTACATCTCAGAAGTCAACAGAACCTGGACGACAATGTTGTTTGCTTCAAGATGGTTGCGGAAGAATTGGAACACCACCTAATTGAAATTTCATGTTTCTTAAATCAATCGGTCAGCGGTTCGCAAGTTTTTGTACCTAAACTGGAATCTGGATATTAATAAAATTGATGAAATATGTCGACATTAGTACAAAGAACATCACCAACGTGGAGAAAGTTTGATGCATCTGTTGCTTTGTCCTGGATCAGGATTCTTCCGTGACGGAACTTTCACATTTTTACACTTGTCAATTAGGAATGAGGCAGATGCTGAGAAGCACCAGAATTCAATTAGTGGCAATGATTTTGCATTCTCACTGCGCTGGAATCCCTGGTTAAAAGTCAACGCAAAATGTGAATCATTCGATGTTGTGAAGTGAGGCAAAGGAATCAAAAAACAGACCTATTTTGCACAATTATGTTGACGAAGCGAGCGAAGATATTTGGTTCAACCGGTTTCTTTCCTAGAAGAGGGGTCCGATCATCCCAGTCTCGTCTTTCGAATCTACCTGAAGAACCGACGGTGATGATGGTGATGACCATTTCTTTCCGTCCGCAATCGCATTCGATTTCCGTCCCCTTCTTGCATCAAGCTGGGATTCATTTTTCCTTCGGTCGGTTCCTTCGTTCCTGCCAACGTACGCAAGGCTTTCGCAAGAGTAAATTGTCTTGTATAGTTGCTTGGTTTAACGATTTTTAGGAAATCGAAGGCAACCCAAAAAAAGTGTCTTCACGTTAATGGAATACAGATACAAAGGGAAGCAAAAAACTAAGCAAACAAATTGTAACATAAACACATACAGAAATGGCACGCGCTAACAGCCCATCACACTCACTTGCCGAGATGGCAATTGGCTGGTTATATGGTGGTTAGAAAAGTGCTTCACAAGACGGAAAACGAAGCGGTTAAACATCATCATTGGTCGAAAAGATAAAAAGGAGCGTTGATGATGAGGTTTACTTTTTTTTTTCATTCCTGTCACCTCCCTGAAGGTTTTGGTGGTTTCCTCGCTTGGTGGCATTGCATCGTACGTACGAACGTAATAGCTCCATCAGCCCTTTGGCGTTGAAGCTGCGTGGTGTGGCACGAGCACGTGGTTTTTTTTTGCTTCCATGGCATGCTTCGTGTTTTACTAGTTCGAGCTGGATCTTAAGTTATTTTTTGCTATAGAATTTAACCCTAAATGGGTTAAAGCTTGTTTTGATGGTTTTCTTCTAAGAAATCATGTGTGATAATTGAAGTCCACCCTTAGCTCAGTCGGTAAAGGCACCGCTACTAAGCGAAACCATGCTGAAAGGCGCTGAGTTTAATTCCCGGTCTGCTCTAGGAAAATTTTGCAGGGGAAAATTTCTCGACTCCCTGAGCATAGGGTATGATTGTACTTGTCACACAACCATACCTATGCATTACAATTGTACTTGACATTGAAGCTCATAATTAATACCTTCTGAAGAGCATAATGGAGCAATTCTCTACCAAATTTGTAAACGACTCAACTTGACCCTCTCCGATTTGGATGTAACTTTGCACATGGTTTGGGTATTAGAAATCATGTTTTTTCACTTGGTGAAAAAATGGTTGGCTCAAGACTATTTTCTTAAAAGGGCCCATGTATTTTCATAGGTGTGATCGTCAATATATCAAAACTCGAAAATTGTTGAAAAAGTTGTGGGTAATCAATAGAGCTTCGAAAAAAATAAGAGGTGGTTTATATCAAGACTGTACAGGGTGTCTCACAATTGGTGTCACTTAAACGAAATTGGATTACAGCAAAACAAATCAATCAAATCATAGCATTTATTTTTCATTTGAAAGATACATGTTATAGAAATAAACCATATTAATTCAATTCGAATCTCTCGCCCTTTTCCTTGATAACTTTGTACAAACGCTTTGTAAACCCGTCGCAGCTGGCACGCACGATTTCCTGAGGAATTTGGTCCCAAATATCAACCAAATGTTTCTTGAATCGATCTAAAGTAAGCCCTTTCGTAGGGCCCAAATTTGAAGCATATACACCTGATAGAATGTTGACCGACCATGACAGAGTTCCTTGAGTTTCAACAAATTAAGTGCGATGACTGAGGTATGCCTCAATTAGGTAAACTGCCTCCCGAGAAAATAAAAACTGGTTTGAAAGTTTTCTCAATAATTTGGTGTGAGAAACTCTATCAGAAGCTTTAGAAAAATCGATGAGAGTCAGAAAAGCTACGCCTTTTTTGTCCACATATTCATGGACGTCATCGTAGACCTTCAACAATGCTGAAGTTGTGCTATGACCAGCTCTAAAGCCTGATTGATACGGAGTAAGCAAGTTGAAGGAGTTAATAAACTCTTGCATTTGTTTTTTAGCAATCTTTTCGAAAGCTTTGGACAATTAACAGAGAATGCTAAACGGACGCAGGTTGTTCAATGTATTATTACTAGGTTTTTTCGGTATTGGAATAACTTTCGATGCTTTCCATAATCGGGGAAATTTAGAAGTCAAAAATATATTAGGTTGAAAACATATGTAATTGGCGTAATCATGTGGGGTAAAATTAATTTGATAAACTTCTAAGAAATACCATCTAGCCCAATAGCATTGGATGTAAAAGATTCAATTACTTTAGCGACTTCTAACTCGTTGCATGGAAGAAATCTGAAACCATTTGGATTAGCTGGAGGAATCGGTGGCAATTCAAGGCCACAAGTAAAATTTCACTGAAAAAAAAAGTCAATTTCATCACCAGAATTGGAGACCTGCACTTGACTATCAGTAGATTTAGCAATATTGAGCTGTATAAGTTTTGTCCACAATTGCTTGCTAGAATAATTGGAATGTAACGCTGAGGAAATGTAATCTGCTTCTGCTCTGTTCATTAAATGGTTTACACGGGTACGCAATAGTTTGTACTGCGTCAAAATTGCTTCTACTGCTAGTCCACTGACTGTATGCAATATTCCTCGAAATCATAGCATTACGAATTTCTTCGCTAAAATGAAAATCAACCGCTGAGGAGGGGGAGAAGGTGCGGACAGGAACAAATGTATCATAAAGCTCTAACAAACGCAAATTTAGGAAATCTACTGCAAGATCAGAGTCTTGCATACTATAGAGAACAGGCCAGTCGACTAAATCCAGGCTGCTAAATAATTCTTCGTAGTCAATTCGTCCATAGTCTCTATAAAACTTAGGAAAATATAATATCATGTTTGGAAAAACCAGGCGCAGCTACTTGATTGAAATTAACGACGAACTCTTCATTATTTGTCAACAACAAATCAAAAAAGAGAGCAACCTCCAGAAAAGAAATGAGTTTGCTCTTGATTCACGCAACTTAAAATTTTTAACTACACAAATTTAAAAACTTATAATACTAGCACTAAATTAAAATTTGATTTAAGTTTTTCTGATCAAACGGTGTATAAATCAAGTCATTCTGTTCAGTCGAACGAGAGTTATTAGCGTACAAAAATCTTACACTTTTGCGTAACGCTATCATTTTTCAAAATTTTATAATGACACCCGGTACAGAAAAGAGAAACGTAGTCCTAAAGCCTGTCCACGATAAATTTCGAACACCAAAATAATAGCAGCGAAAACAATGTGCGCGTACTTCAACAAAACCGATTATTTATTCCATAATAATAGAGTTATATCTACATTAGAAATATTTGATTAAGATGTTAATCCTTCTTTCTGTGAAATTCTCGAACTTTTTGTGGTACACCCGCCATCAGGTTCCGTAGGGTATCCTCAGATACGTCTGTCGTGACGATTCTCCATCTGCTTTCTTCTTAGGTTCGAGGAGTTTCCGCTTAACTAGAGCCCAGTACTTCTCTATTTGGGCAAAATTATGGACAGTTTGGTGGATTGGTTGTTTTTGGCACGTATTTGTCCTCTTGTACCTTATAGCATTCCAGGACGGATTTCGCATAGTGACAAGAGCTGGAGAGTCGTGGCTTCTGATAAACGGTAGCAACCGCTTTTGCAAACATTTTTTCTCGTACACATCCTTATTGGTAGTGCTGGTAGAGACGAAAATTTGGAATTTTCGACCACAACTACATACGGCCTGCCAAATCAATTACTGCTTCGGGAATTTGAGCACCTTTTTTGTCCGGAAATGCTCGACAACGGCGTTCTTTTGCATTGCGGTGTTAAAAGCCAGATCCGGACGCTGTTTAAAGTCTTCGAGTACGTATGTTTCGTCGTTTATTATGATACAAGAAAATGTTTGCAAAAAATTGGTGTAAGGCTCTTTAGCACGGCTTTTTGCAGTGAAATTTTGCTTGTCATCGTGGTTGGGCACCTTTTTCACTTTGTACGCCTTCAGTCCCTGCCTCTGCTTCACTTTTCGTACGTATGATTTTGACTTCCCAACTTTTCGAGCCACATTTCGCACAGAAAGATTGGGATTTTTATCAATAATGGCTACCACCTTCATGTCCATTTGCCGAGAGCATACTTTTCGATTTGTTCCACTTCCAACCTTCCGATCCACAAACACCTTTTGATTCACAGCTGATATGCCGAGTTTCAGAGTCACACAGTCACGACCATTGTCAGTCTCAGGAATAGACTATTGCGGTCTTATAAAGACTGGACTCGGAAAAAATGAGACACACAAAAATGATCACCAAAAATTCATTTTAAATCGGATACTTCTCAAATTTTTAGGGATTAAATAACTATATATAATCTATGTTTTGGCATAATTTATTTATTGAATTTCTTCCCCCAAGCTGAATGCTCGTACATTTCTCTTAACACTGCTCATGAGATCTTGGGCGAGGCTCTGTCCATCTTCCTTACACAATTTCGCCCAGTGTTTCTTCAAGCTTCATCGGTTTTGAATGTTTTTTCGCTTTTCTTCAACTTCTTCTTCATTATTGCCCAAAACTGTTCGATCGAAGCTTTGTGTATTTGGCGGGTTCGCCTCCTTCGGGACCACATTAACGCCCTTCGCTTCGTACCAATCCAGTACAGGCTTGGCGTAATGGCACGAAGCGAGATCCGGTCAGAACAGCGTGGGACCACGGTGAGAGCGGACGAAGGGCAGCAAGCGCTTCTGCAAGCATTCCTCTCGATAAATCTGCCCGTTTATGGTGCCGGTTGTAACGAACGGCATGTGTTACTCGGGTATGGTAAATTTAATTCCTTGTAAATAAATATGAAATCGTATTATACTATGGATTAGTGCAAGAGTTTCAAGCTCAAATGAGTGCAATTTTGATTCGTGACTATCTGTTCTTTTACTATAATACATTACTGGATGTAAAACTCCATCCGACTGTTCTTGCATAAGAACGCCTCCAAATCCTATTGTACTTGCATCCGTATGAAGTTCTGTTCGTGCGAAAGGAGAATAGATTTTTAAAACAGGTTCAGCAGTAAATTTTTCTCAAAGAACTTCAAATGCATTCATTTCATCTTTCTTAAAAATAAATTCCTTATTATTTCTTTTAACTAAATCATACAGTGGCTTCGAAATAACTGAAAAATTTGGAATAAATTTTCTAAAATAGCTAGCCAAACCAACAAATTTGTGAATATCCTGAACATTGTTTGGAACAGGAAAATCTTTTATGCATTCTATATGTTTATCGCTAGGGCTAATCCCAATTGAAGTAATGTTTATCCTAAATACTCTACTTTAGTTTACAAAAATTTGCATTTAGACAATTATAATTGTAAATGTTTATCAACTAAAATACTGAACACATTCTGAAGTACACTATAATGTTCTTCAATTGTTTCAGTTGCAATAAGTATATCATCAATGTAAATTCTTATTAAACCGGTTTGTATTAAGTCTTTGAATATAACGTTAATAAATCTCATAAATGCTGAAGGTGCTTAACAAATCCCAAATGGCACTCTTTTATATTCAAACTGTCCTAAATGGCAAACAAATGCAGTATATTTCTACGAATTATCATCAATAAGAAGATGATGATATCCGCTTTTAAAATCCAAAGTTGAAAAATATTTTTTTGTTTCTAAGACTATCTAAATCATCTTCTATGTGTGGCAATGGATACCTATCTTTAACAGTCTTTTTATTAAGTTCTCTATAGTCAACACACATTCTCCAAGAACTATCCTTCTTCTTAACCAAAACTATTCTACTTGCATACGGAGAATTACTTTCTTTTATTACTCCTTCTTTTAATAACTTATCTTTTTGTCTTTCAATTTCCAATTTTCGACTATGAGATAACCGACGAGGTGAAAAATGAAAAGGTTTTTTGTCATTCAAGTCTATTTTCATAATATACGTGTTTTTTGGGTTTTAAAGGTCTACTGCCGTTTTCATAAACATTTTTATAAAGAGATTTAATTTGACCAATACATTTAAAATCAATACAGCTGTCACCAATGCCTGGTTTATCATCATCAGTACAAATGAAAGTGTCTCTGCTCACCTCAATACCATATACATCTGGACAAAACTTCTCTTCTTTTTCAAGCACATTCAAAGTATTCAAAATTCTAGCATTCTTCATTCCAAAATTCATCGTTCTTCCGTCGTATTCAGCTAACAAGTTATTCCTTTCGACAAAATCTGATCCCAGAATACACATCGGTTGCATTGTTGAATCAGGTACTATTTTAAACTGCAATGTATAAAGACTGTATTCGATGAAATTTGGACACACGCAATTGTTCGTAACTTTTTAGCGTGTGGGTAAAAATTATTGAAATTTTAACTGAATGTATTTCATTGTGTTGTGTCAATTGTGTAATGAGTTTCGTGAAAATCGGTCGAGTGATTTCAGTGATGGCTTCGAATGAAGAAATAGTGCGCCAACAAATTTTGGGCACTCACTTCGAAAACCCAAACGCTTCTCATCGATAGATCGGAAAACAGCTCGGAATCGCACATTCAACCGTATCTCATGTGATCAAAACGTTCAAGGACCGTAAGACAACCAAGTGGAAAAATGGTAGTGGCAAAAAACGTGCCACATTTAATCCGGAGAAGGCCAGTATGGTATTGAACCAATTTAAGCGTTATCCCAACATTTCGATCAGGGATGTTGCGAAAAAGGCGAAAGTTTCAGTTTGTTTTGTGCAGAAAACAATGAAACGTTCTGGATTACATGTGTACAAGGTCCAGAAGGTACCGAACTGGAGCGATAAACAGAACTCGGTGGCCAAAACTCGTGCAAGAAAACTGTACAGGGAGTGGCTCACAAAACCGTTCTGCATTGTGATGGACGATGAGACCAACATTAAAGCCGACACCAAACAAATGCCAGGACAGGAACACTACGTCGCCACCTCTAAGTTGGCCGTTCCGGAGAGTGTACGGAAGAAGAAACTGTCGAAATTCGCCAAAAAATTCCTTGTCTGGCAAGCGATCTGCGGATGTGGCAAAATGAGTCAGCCCTTCATCACCTCTGGGACCGTCAACGGACAAATCTACAAGGACGAATGCCTCCAAAAACGACTTCTGCCCTTCTTGAGATCTCACGATGGCCCGACACTGTTTTGGCCGGATTTGGCATCTTGCCACTATGCCCGGCCCGTCTTAGACTGGTACAAAGATAATAATGTAGTTTTTGTACCAAAAGACGTCAACCCTCCAAACACTCCGGAACTTCGCCCAATTGAAAAATTTTGGGCAATCATGAAGGCAAAGCTCGTTAAAACTCCAAAACTGATAGAAAATGAAATTGAACTAAAGAAAGTGTGGTTAAAAGTAAGTAAGCAAGTCGGTCCTATCATTGCCCAAAATTTGATGAAAGGGGTCAAGGCAAAGGTGCGGGCATTTGGGTTGGGAGAAGAGGTTCAATAAAACAATGATGTCAAAACTTAACCATTTAGTAGTACTTTATTTCCAGAAAGTTTGAAAAGAATCGGGCTCAAGGAAAATTTTTGGTGACCTATTTTGTGTGTCCAAATTTCATCGAATACAGTCTTTAAATAAAATTATTAATTACAATTTCCGTATCAAAAACTCCCAAAATATTGATTTTTGAATTATTCAATCCTGAAAATGTTAACTTGAAATCTTTTGAAATGTGAATTGAACATGGAATAATCCTACTTCGTATTAAACAAATTGGGCTACCCGTGTCAAATAAAGTATCACATTCAGTATAAAAACTAGTGAACCTAACGAGACAGCTAAAATAAACATTTTCTATACTGACCCTACCTCTAAAATCTACTCTACCTCGAGATTGCTCTTCATTATCTGCCGCCAACATCTCGGTTTGGGTCACGTCCAAAGCTTGAATGGCATTTCCTCATCGATTGATACGGTCTTGATTCCGCCAGACTTCATTTCTTGGTCCCAAAGTTGTTTGAAACAGCTAATCTTGACTGGTACTTTCACGTCTTCCTATACGACCTTCACCCCGCCAAACTTCATTTCTTGCACCAACATTTGTTTCAAATTGCCGGTCTTCTCTCTTGACGATGTTGCACATTCTCGCAATATGGCCACGTTGTCCGCAATTGAAGCAATTCACGATTCTCACACGCATTTGATCTTGCGAAAATCTCGATGATCCATTTGAAACTGAACTCCTCATTTCCAATTGATTCTTGTACCGAGATCGTGTCGTGCAGTATTTAGCACCATTTGCAATTGTGCAATTGGGATACCGTTGATAATGTATTTGATCGTTGCCGCTTCACTGAAATTTGCCAATCTTGCCTTCGATACGACGTCGTGAACAAAATTTTAGTACGTTTCTTCTGGTAACTTCATCCTTTTGGCCAAAGAACTATGAACATCAGCTTCATCAAACCTCGATGGAAATGCACGAATGCTGCTTGAAATCTGTCCAGCCGCCAATGAATTCTTCAACGCCTTCAAACCAGATCTTTGGCACTGGTCCCAGTCTAACCGTAGCATAATGGAAAACTGCTCTGTCCTCCCAACCGTACACTTCTTCCAGATTTTCGATTTTTCGTAGCCATTTATTAACCGCAGTTTTTGCTGGACAAAATTCTGGTATCAAGCTGCGAATATCCTCGGGATGCAAATGAATTGGAGCACGACGAACAGGAACAGCTTCCGCTTCATGATCCGTGGTACACTTCGAAAAATTTATTTCAGCATCATTAACTCCGCGATCACCAACAACCTTTTCTCTGGTTTCGGTTCGCGTTCGGTCTCCAATTTCTCCAACATTCATTTCTCTTGAAACGTTCGCTCTGTTGTCCAGTTGTCTTGAACTTCTGCTTGCATCAGAAAGACTCTCCACCTCAATTCGCCGAATCGGAAGCTCACGAAGGATCAGCCCACTTCTGAAAATTTGTAGCTTGTAGAGGTTTTACTAATTGCTTCCGCTTTATTCGAGGTCTCGAGGTCTAATAATAACAATCATTGGTTACTAAAAGTCTACTGTGATCTCTAATATTTCCTACAGTAGTAAAGGTCAACTTAATCTAAGATATTATACACATTATGTAAAACAATATCCTAAACTAAATAATTTAGTCTATTACTACCTACGACTACTATGTACACTGCTACACTAAAATATCGAAACTAATAAAATTTCTTATAAACTATATACAACAGATAAGAGAAAGGAGATAAGAGAAGAGTGATATCTACATATAATACAGAACCAAGCACTAATAGGGATGTAGGATAAAGGAAGATTATACGTAGGCAGAGAAGTCAGTTACGATCGATCTTCGATAGAAAAACGCTTTCTGTTCGCAATCCAAAAATATCCAACTTGCCATGTAAAGAATTTTGTATCCAGAAGCCAGTAGCCGCCGTTAAGAAATACTTCGTGTCGGTATTTATCAGATAAACTTTCTGAACAAAGGACGAAGTGCTGCAATTTTTTAAGACCGAAACATTGTAAAATGCTAAACCAATGATCAGTTAAAACAAATATGCTGTTATTATCAAACACAGCAGCTTAATCAAACGCAACTTGTACGTACTTGAACATGGCTACTGTGCAAGAATCTGCCATAAAATACTGAACACATAAATGTAGGGCTATGCCAATTTATTCCACATTTGTAACCATGGAGGTGCATGGTTATTCAATAGTGTGCGTACACATAATTTACGCATGTAACATCTAAATTGAGCACGAAGTACTATATATGCAATTATGCATATGAATAAGAACCTTAATATCCATACGATCGAATAGATTTTAAAGTTCCGATTTTGCTTACCACCGGCACAGGTTGCTCGAATGCAGCAATCGAATCTCTCGTACATATCATAACCCACCATACACGACGGAACAACCACCATGGCAAAGAAATTAAACGAAAGCATAAATGCTTGTTCAAATGTGGCCATGCACTGCTGCATCGCATATGTACTCCTTTCAAAGCGCTCATCATCTGGCAATCAGCGCATCCCACCCATCTCACTTCTCACTGCGCTACCTCACGATCGCTCATGTTTTCCTCCTAGGTTACTCACTACCTATATTTCCTACACACACAAAAAAAAAAACCATCAGAAACTCACTTGCATGTTCTATGCCGCAAGTGAGCTCTCTTGATGCTTGCGTTTCTCCAATGCAAACCACAAATTACGCACACTCTTTTTGCCGGAGTGTTTGTGGGCTCTCCATTATCATCATTCAACCCAACCGTCATTGGCTGTGAGCGTCTGCCTTTTCTGCAAGTAAGTATATTCGTTCCGTCAGTCAGATTCATGCTGTTGCTGCCACTGACTGACTGACTTGCTTTCTGGCTGGTTAGACCGAAGTGTACGACACGCGGTGCATGGTTGAGTTCCATTCAATTCCAGCACAACACTCAAAAAAGATGGGCGGAAGGAGGCAGCATACATTGAGGTCTCCCAGACCGATATGCGTATGTGTTGTTTTTTTGTTTTTGCTGCTTAGGTATTGTAGGTTTTTTTT
>JAHHFK020004448.1:0-37997 GCA_024533555.2 Aedes koreicus
CTTTGTGCTTCATTTAGGGTAGACGGTGATAAATTTTATTTTCTTGACCCTCATTATCATGCTAAGACACCCATTGCCATGTATGTCTGTAACCACTATTAGTGGCTTTTGAGATCTGATGCATTATTGTAGATGAGATTGATAAAAGAAGAAAACACGAGTAGTGGTAATCCTTTAACTCAATGTTAAATCGTAGGACGAAATTTTTAAAATGCTTCTAAAAAAATCAAAGGAAATTTTAATTAAATGCGGTTGGTTGTATGATGGAAGAAACATCCAAAACTGCACGATAGGGGCATT
This sequence comes from Aedes koreicus, assembly GCA_024533555.2. Lineage (NCBI taxonomy): Eukaryota > Metazoa > Arthropoda > Insecta > Diptera > Culicidae > Aedes > Aedes koreicus. The sequence continues at coordinate 301 of JAHHFK020004448.1, forward strand.
ATTTTTATTTTATTTTAATTTTGCTGAAAATGTCTCGGTGATGAACTGATTTTAATTAAATTTCATTTGTATTTTTAGAAGCATTCTAAAATGTTCGTCTTATATATTAACATGTGAGCTGTCGGATTTACCACTTTACTCATTGTCTTCTTCTTTCAACTTAGATTAAATCATAAAAATTGACATTTTTCAACACAATCTTTGTTCACTACTTTCAGAGACAAATTCAGTATATGAAACAACTACCAACCAGCAACTGGATCTCTCACGGTGAAGATGATAATAGCTGAAAGTGTAGTATGAAAAAAAGAATTTGATGGGCTGGCCTTGGCTTACTCGTCGAAACTCTAAATTACTATTGTAGCTTACTCAAGTGAAAACTCTATTGTAACTTACTAATCAAAACTATATATAATCAAGAGACCCCAGCTGTCGGGTAAAACCAGAAGTTCAGCATCTTCCGGGCATATGCACCCCAACAAAATTCAGTTAACCACTTCTATACCATTGAAATTAATGGTGCAGAGTCCACATAGTATTTGAAAAGCTTAGCTTTGATTTGAGTTATAGTTATTTTGTCCGCAGACAAATATTTTTAATGAAACACTAAAATTCTACTTTTTTCTTCATTTTTCTTCCAAAACACGTGATAGTTTTACTGCTCCAATCCCTTTATCAAATACAATTTTATTGACACAGTTTCTTCAAAGATTTTGACAGGAATAAACTGATAGTTGCTAGTTGATTATAGCACTGTTTTGCCTTTCAGTTAAGAGGCAGGAAATTCAAATAAGTAAAGAACTATTGACCCTCCATCATACTCAACAAGATTTTGCATAACAAATACTCACCAAACACATCAAATTTATGCCTATTCATAATACACGAAGTTTTTTTTTCACACTGAGGATACGTTCCACTTTTACTAACAGAGCGTGTCATAAAAGGTTAAATAGGGTGTGACAGATTTGCATGCCTGAACGTTTTTCAATTGCTTAGATTTTGTTTGCATACAATGGTCAAAATACGGATTTTAAAATTTTGAGTATTTCACACCAAAAATTGTGAATGTTTTGAAAAATGATTTCTTTTTGCCCAAACCGTAAAATGTGATTCGAATTTAGGTCGATAAGTTGTTCCGTTCTGGGGTTATCGCTGAAAACAAACCGTCTTAAAATGAAAACCGTGTTAAAAGAACACGAAATTGTACTATCTTGTGGTGAATTTAAGCCCATTCCCTTCCTAACCTTTTAACTTTTGGGTCATTTATGAGAGCGCTGGTCGTTGAGTTGCTGAAATCTTGTTAAGTATATTTCATATCATCTTTTTTCTTCATTTTAACACGAAATGAATGGAGAATATCGGCATCGAAGGCAACGTAGAATTTTCATGCAAGTTGCCTCAGAACGCTCTTTAAGACGGCAAATACAGATGAGTTGAACTGTCCCTCTGAAAACAGCAAAAAGATGTATGCTCTAAGGAAAGCTTCCTGGATTAACTGAAAATTTTATGGTTGAGGTTAAATGTAGAGCTATAGCCTAACCTTATACAACCGAAAACTAAGGGATATAGAAGCCCAAATATGTACTGAAGCACCTTAACTGAGTATGTATTGCAAGGGATATCAGAGACTTCATTAAAGGGCTTGCTAAAGTTTTTTATTTGATTCGACCTTTGTCAAAGATGAAGCACTGGAACGAATTAAAACTACGGCCGTCACAACGAATGTCCTTGGAGAATTCCATCATCAAGAATTAGTGGCAATGATGCAGTCTCAACGAACTGATCTTATAATCGATTAGCCAGCTGATATCACTGCCGAAAAAGCATTGGTCTTAGTAGTTTAGGACTGTCTATTGGCAATGAACTGTCAATTCAAGATTCGAGCTTGCTGAAGTGAATGCTACTACATTACTTCTGAGCCGGTTCGGTGCAGACGGAGCGAGTGTTATACACGGTGTAAAGCATTCTGGTACTGTACTTTTTAAAACACGGCTGATCGAATTTAGTCGTACTTAAATGCATTTACCATTTATCTGCATCATATTCACGTAAGACTATTCCATCTGGTGTATGAAGTTGTTGGGAAATTTATAGCTTCCCTCAACAATAACCCTTCAAGAACCTATACTAGAGTTGAACATACAATGTACAGCGTTGTACTCCTTTAGTCTGAAATGCCTTTTGTTGTAGTGGATTAAAGTATTTGGCCAGTTCTGGCTTCAAGTGCTGTACGTTATGCATGTGTCGTGTCAAAACAAACACGAGAAACTAATGGAGCTGACAATTTTAAAAAAGGATTATCAAGTCTGCGACCCGATGGGCTGTGGAACCAGTTGTTAAGCGTGTTCTTGAAGGCTGGAAGTCTTAAAAGTGCATTTAAATTTTTCGCGATACATCAGTGGACGCCAAGAAGCAGGATGAAAAAGTAAGAAAGTTTACAAGCATCTCAGCGATCCATCCAACCTCCTGTACTTAGCCACACTTAACCACATCTTGCCGAAAATCAACTGGTTGAATCAACTTTTCAAATCTGGAAAGGAAATGGTGGATAAGCTTAACACAGAGTGCTTCAACTGTTTGCGATGATGGATTGCTTCGAAACAGGAGATTCAAAGAATTGACGAACATAGTCTTGTTGAATTGAAAAAAAATGTACACACAAGGTGTCAATAAGCTCTGACACACTTTAAAATGTGTTAAAAAATGAAAATATGATGATACCCTCCACGATATAGCTTAAATGATCCTGACAAAGCCCATCCACCAGTTTTTCATACTCGGACGACACACATCACTCGATCCATCGTTGCTTTGATCAACCACGTCAGATTTTCAGGAAATCCATATTCGTGCATGATTTACTATAACTAGTGCAAATCGGTGCCATCATAGGCTCATTTGAAGTCGATGTTTGGTTGGTAGCCATGCGAGCACGTTGTATTCGCGATATTTCTGCAGTACTTGCCGAATCGCGAAAATCTAGTCCGTAGTTTGTTGTCCAAATGATAAAAAAAAAACTATCTTAACGCTAACAAAAACTGTCCTTCTTGTAGATTTTCGCGACGTCTTAAAATCGTAAACAGACGACACACAAGTAAAGGCACGTTCTAAACCAATCATTCCAGAGTTAAATCGCGAGGGCTGTTGTGGAACTCTAAGAGGAGGGTGTTTCGATGATAGATGCGGCTACGAGCCTGGATGTAGGATTACCTGAACCGTTACTAGATAGCTCTGCGGAAAGTTGGCGATGGCGATCCCTCGCATCACCGTTGGGGCAGTAATCCTTGGTAATTTAGGCACATTTAACAAACACAACTTCGAGCTTTCTTACATTTTATTCACTAGTCCGTATTTTTTGGGGAAACACTAATTTCCAGCACTACATTTATTCTATTAAATCTAGCATTAAACAAATAACAAACAGATTGGTCTTACAGGACCGTCTCCGACCTATGCTAACTACAACTACATACAACTACTTATTTAAAACTCCAGCACCAGCATCCCGAACATTCGTGGTGAATTTTCCAACATCATTGGGTCGGCCGAACCTCTCTCTCTGCAGCATCTCCATCTCTCATCGATGACACAGATCTATGGTTATCTTCAACGTGGTTGGTGCTACCTGCTGTGTCGGTCTGCTTGCTGTTTGCTGTTTGCTACTTGATCGCAGAACAATAGTCCAGTTCAAAGCATCTGTCTGGCTGGGCGATAGCTAGACTCATATTGCCAGCGGCAGACGCGATAAAATTAGGACGGTTAGGGTGGTCCTCACAGATGCATCGTCGATAGGGATTGCGTTGAAGTACCGGTCAGACAAAGGGACGTTATTCGCAGCAACTTCGGTTTGCTGTGGCTGGAGGGCATCGTTATACGAAACATCTGCAAACTTTTCCGAGAACATGCTACAGATGTCGACAACGGACTCAGCGATAACCACGTTCCTAGAGATGGATGAAGGTAAACCGTTCTACATGCGTTGCTCATTGATGTGTCGCCAGAACACCTTTTGATTATGCTTCAGTTTGCTTTGCTTGCGTTGGTGAGCCAAGAAGCAGCTTCGAGCCAACTGCTTATATCGATGGTTGAGCGTCACGTAATGGTTCCCTAATGCTATCGACTGGTGTTTGGAAAACCTACATAAAGCCGCCCTCTTTTTTGATTTCAGCCTGCGCAGGGCATCTGTGTGCCATGGTACTTTTTTCGAGGCTGGAGAGACTTTCTTTGGATCGTGTCTGTCGATCAAGTAGCTCAAGATGTTGGAGAACGTGATAGTGGCATTATCGACGTCGTTCATGTCGAGGGTTTCATTCCAGTTAATACTGCTTAGCGCATCGAGAATGCTGTCGTAATCTGCATTGCAGAAGTCATGATAAAGTTCTGTCCAGTTAATCCAACGTGGTCCGCAATAAAAATCACGTTGAAAGTCGCCAAATCAGCCGTGTATGGTGTGCTCAAACGTTTCAGGGAGCGAGAGAGCGTGGATCGAGTGCCTCATGGTAAGCGTCGTTGTGGAACATATGACCGCAAGCAGAACCAGAAGGTGTTGAGAACCGTCAGAGCAAACTCTGGACTATCAGATAATGAAATCGCACAAAAATACGCTGCTGCTCGCAGTACCGTTCGAAGAATTCGTTTGCGAGCAGGATATCGTTCTTATCCAGCAAACAACCAAACAGAACGTTGGAGCAAAGTTTCGTCACCAAAACACAAGCTCGGAAATTGTACCATTCTTCTTCTTCTTCGCATTTCAAGCTTATTGCTTTCACAATTAGCTTATTGCTTGCTCTCAACTTAGTGTTCTAAATGCACTTCCACAGTTATTAATTGAGAGCTTTCGATGCCAGGTACCATTTTAGCATTAAGTAGTATGAGATTGTGTAGCAAGCACAATCATACCCTATGCCCAGGGAATCGAGAAATTCTCCTTAACGAAAAATTCCTACACCAGACCGGGAATCGAACCCAGCCACCTCCAGCATGGTGTTGCTTTGTAGCTGCGCCTTTGCCGACTGAACTAAGGGAGCCCCGGAAATTGTACCAGCGGGTTTTGACGAAGTACCAAAGATGCCTGCTCATCGACGATGAAACCTACGCCAAAATGGATTTCGGACAGCTTTCTGGCCAAAGATTCTACATGGCGATGGCACGAGGAGATGTTCTTGCGAAGTTTAAGTTTGCTTTTATGGACAAATTTGCCAAAAAAAAACTGATGATTTGGCCAGGGATATGTAGCTGCGGAGCAAAGACCAAAGTGTTCGTGACGAAAAAGACGATGGACTCGAAGCTGTACAAGGAAGAATGCCTCAAAAACCGCGTACTACCTTTCATTAAAGCCCATAAAGGTCCCGTGAAGTTTAGGCCAGATTTGGCGAGTTGCCACTACAGCCGGGAAGTCATCCAGTGGTACCGCGATAATAACGTAGATTTCATCGATAAAAACATAAATCCACCCAACTGCCCGCAGTTCCGGCCCATCGAGAGATTTTCGGCAGTAATGAAGCGGAAGCTTGAAAAAAGTGGAAAAACGGCTCGGCAAATGTGCCAAGGAAGTTGACTCCGGATGTGTGAGGCGTTTGATGGGAGGAATAAAGAAGAAACTGCGAATTTTCATTAGAAACGAAGAGAAATGATTTGAAGTGAATTACCTATGTTTTGATGTATTAAAGTTATTTGTACGTCAATCCGTTACCGAGATACAGATGATTTTATTATTCCGGATTCTAAATGGACATAGCTTTAGGTGGATAACGGTACCATAGCTGGTTCGATCAGTTCACTAGTCACGAGATTGAGAAGAAGTGGTGAATGATGAGGCATCTGTTTTACTAGTGCACGAGGAAGTAAAATAAGGTGCTTGTGTGTGATATTATTGGTGGCCATCGTCTTGTAAGGCGCAACGTGCAAAGGGTGAAATAACCTGCTTCTTCAAAAGACCGAGAAGGTTTTAATTCAAATGCGGACAGTTTCAAATCCGTCCTTTTCAGGATGACGAATTCTTTTTTGAGAGAGTTTGTTTGATTGGAATTTATCTAACATTACTTTACAAGTTCTTGCCAATTGGCAGCCGGGAATTTTACGTGTCTGTTAAAATTTATTATTTTTGTTCCGTCAGTGTTTCGCTGCGAAAATAACGAAGCTAATCAAGCGGTTTAACGTAGTCTACGTCAGCCGGTCGTGTGTTAAACACAACCCTCTCACTGATCATTTTTCAACGTGCTTTCGCCTGTTAGTATTCTAGAAGCAGTTGTTGATTGAGAGCTTTCCATGCCATCACTAGTGCATGAATTTGTATATTGTGTGGCAAGCACAATGATATTCCATGTCCAGGGCAGTCGAGAAAATTTTCAACCCGAAGGAATCTCTCGGTCGGACCAGGATCAGGAGTCGAACCAGCTCCTCTAGTTTTAGAGGTTGTTCCACACTTAACAGCTGAAAGATGTTGATGCCAGTACATTTTTTGCATTTAGATCAAGCGTCAGAATATAATGAGACACAAACATTTTTAATTTCATTCGGGCTTAGTATCTTTATTATCAACCTTAAACATTAACATGAAATGTTCGTTGAAGATTACGCTTCATTTTCACTAAATATGACCGCTTCCAGACGACGACGCCTGAAGCTGTTGCAGACCTTGACAATATAGTTAGATGACATTCTTCTTCAATGCTCTGTTATGGAGGACAAGCTCGAGCGCGGATGTTCATATACACGTGCTACAATGTTCGACCATACAATGAAATCCAGAGGATTCAAGTCAGGCGAGCTAGGTGGCCACATCTCTTTGGACCAGAATTGGGGCATGTTGTCCTTCTACCACATTTGTGTTTTCTTTGACGTGTAGGTTAGGCGTTTCAGATCATTTGCAGGTTTTCTCGGTGCTCATGGGAGTCCAACTGATGCCTTGACTCGAACTGCAGTAGCTCTTGAACATTTTACAAGAGCCATAGTATCCGAAACTGACTTCTGGGCGTGAAGTAATCAGAGGATTTCATACTTGACGTACATTTTCCACAGAATATTGTTTAATACCAACAAATTCAAATGCACTAATTTGCTTGTAAACAATAACTGACTCCTGGAGCAAAAATTTGTAAAACTAGGTTGTACGGTTTGAGTTGTAAGATAGTATTAGTGAGAGTCTATGAATTTTCCGACACATACTGTACATCGTCTAATGTATATGGCTTCCTATTTTCATATAGCTTCGTTTTTTTCTTATCTTCTTCCATTTCACTTCTTATATTGATTGCCGTCTATTAACGTATGCCTTAAAAAATGACTTATTTCGGATGACGATAAAAAAAATACAAAAGATAATTCAATGCAACAAATTTTCCTTAAATCCTACGTTTATTATGGCTTCTACTAAAATGCTTTGACGTAGATCCTCCGTTTTAAGTCCGCAAAAAAAAAAAAAAAAATTATCGGTCGCAGCTGGGGGACGGTATGAGGGTGGGCGGCCTTCGATAGTTCGATACAACGTTTATCTTTAGCCAGTCTTTCTCCTCCAGTGATCACTTGGCATAATCTTCTCATAACTACCTCCTTCGCATACTTCTACTTCTACCCGTTCATCGCAAGCCCCGAAGGTAAGAACAGATTCTTGGACATTTCCGTCTCGATATACGTCAGCCACAGAAGGATCTCTTTTTCGAATGTTTTCTGTTGTCTCGACCGACGATTCCGCATATCGTTGTGCATCTTACCCAGGTACTATTCAAATTAAAACATCAAACTGATTCGACCAACCTCTCGGCGCGGAACTACGAGGCCACCTTGTCCGCAGGAATCAGGCTTCCGTTTGACGCTGTCGCCATTTTTTTTTTTTTTTCAAGAAAGGACGTTGTAAAGGCCATATCGGCTATATCCGGCGGACAGGAAGCGCTTCACGATGTCCAACTTCTTCTCTCCGGGGTGGAGCTGGCAGTACGAACAATCCATCGAGCATAGTTGCTTGACTGTTTTCGCCATGGCTGCTACAAATCAACTGATAACGCTGTTAATTTTTTTTTTCTGTGCACAATAGGGTTGCTACGATTGGCGATACATAGGTGGATTCACTACCAAGTGGCAGGGTAATCGCATTAAAAATCGCTAAAATCAGTTCATTTTAATTTAATGTATACGTTACTTCTCATTTCATTTTCTTTTTTTCTCTCAATTTGATTCTCTGCCTTCGTTTATGTTGTTCTGTTTCCCTTTTTCAGTTTATATTGTTCAATTTCTGTACCAAGCTTCTTTGATTAAGGATTGACTGTTTTTGCTCATTAACTATGTTTTCTTTATTACTTCGTTACTCGGTTTGCTTCGCTCCCATTGTTTGTGTGCTTTTCTTCTGCTACCCCATCATCTATCATATACGGTTACTTATGTTCGCTTCACTTCTCTTGTTACGGTTAGGTGTATCGGAAATACTTTGTGAAGAGCTTTCGTTGCATTTGAAAACCTTTGTTTTGCTTCTGTGGTAAAATTTTTCATTTTTACGGCTCAACAACCTACACCCAAAATAAAATAGCAAGATTGTATTGCGTTTTCGAATGATTTTGTTTCAGTTTTCGCTATAAACCGTCTCTTGGAGACAAAATGCAACATTGGCTGTGCGCAAAAAAGCAACACATAAATTTGCTTCGAAAAATTCAATGTGTGCGTTAGGTGGTGAGTTTATTTGTCATGAATGTGGTTTCTACCAACCTACCGTCAATCGCACACACTTGCATGGCTTCGTTTAATTCATAATATGCCTTGTGGGTCTACATGGGCCAAATTTGTATTTTACGTGTCATGCGGTTTTCTCAAGATATGATTACAAACATTGCAATTTTCGGGTATCGAATTTTTTGCCACCTTTTCAACTTTTGGGTGTAGTGTTATTTTGGAGATGGCTCTTGGTGAGATCTATCTGATTATGTTTAAACAACAAAAATTATTTTCAAATAATACCAAATATGTGCCTGCTATGGAATTTAAAATGCTTTGCAGTTCCCTTATCCAAATGATATCAGTATTGTTTACATGCGGGGATTACAGTATGTGAAAGTGACCTCGAAATGGGCGTGTCTCTCCAGGCATTCTGAAATGGGTTGCTGGATCTGCAGTAGAGCTATCACTTTCTAGCTCCCGGATTAAAGCTGTTTTCAATGGTCACTTAAAGGATTGTTGCAAACAAATTTCTTCCATAAAACCATTGCCGACCAATGGGTGTTATATTGAACACACATTTCTCTAGTTACGTTTTTTCTCATCGCCTATTATCGCTTCTTCTCATTCACTACTGATCTTCCACTTCTCTACTTCAGTTTCTCTTCTACCGGTTCTGCAAAATCATGATAACTTTTTTCATTGGCATTTTAATGTTCAATGTAATTTTATTTCTAAGAACAAGGTGATTGATATCCATAAAATTTTCCGCTGCTATTCGCATAATAGTTAAGTGGAAACTTTCCACTTTAGATGGACATTCCTATTGCTACCCTTGCGTGTAATTTACCGTCGTAAAAGTACAACATTACAAGTCGTTGAATGCTCACATTCGTCGAAATCAATGGCAAATTTGATTGACACGTCCCGACATGTTTCCCCAACCAAAGTGCAAAACTGAGATTTTGACGAATTGTTTGCCATTTCGCACGTGACATTTGAAATGGGCCTATCCGAGTTGATCGTTTCTCTTCTGTGAATGGCTGCAAAAGCATTTTCCATAGAATGTATTGTTCAATGTAAAAGCTTCGAACGTCTTCCCTCGACCAACGCTGAAAACACAGCCATACAGTTACTTTATTAGCCGTTATAAATCAAAGAGAAATTCGATTCGAAGAGAATCGATCAACGAAGCTATGCCGTTTCCATATATTACGCGAGATTTTCGAGTTTTCTGCAGCGCCATGTTTCAAAATGTGGCTCCTAGCAGTGTCTACTTACCTACTTTTGAAAAGCGCCCGGAAACATAGAACGGGGTTTTTGCTGAAGTGCAATATAAAGGAACATGGTTCCGCTGTTGAATGACATGACTTTGCAGCTGAACTGCTGCAGCATTTGATTGGCGATGGATGGAGGCATGAGAGGGGCTTCCACTTTGAACAGGTCGTTCAAAACAATGTAGGAATGGATTTTCCCGGATGTGCAGCCAGTTGTTTGGAAAAATGAAACGCATGAAAATGTTTGGCAAAATGAATCGTGTGAAAATGTTTTGGTCCTAGAATTCTTACAATGTACTTACTTCTGTGTGATTACAATATTCAGCATACGAAACAGCTCATTTTTCATCGAAATATTACCTTCCACCGGTGCATTCTTCAAAGTCTCCATTGTATTATTTATGCACCAGCAGCGTTATTGTAGTGCAGCATCTCGTGGCAATGCATTTTTTCCACCCCGACTCCTTCAAGAAACCGCACTGCCAAACGACGAGCTATTTTTCTTTCAATAATCTACCAGCTCATCGTCGTCCTCTGCACATCGTCAATACACGGATAGCAGACTGCAGCAGTGAACGAAAGCAGCAAAAGCGCTGCATTGTAGATTCCCTCAAGGGAGGACCGGCTCCGGATTTTCGGTTGCCGTGGCATTTACCTAAAAGGCTAATGATGCTCCATTTTTCGTTCGTTGAGCTCGTGTTTGTATGCATGTAGGGGGGGTGCTGACTCCAAGAATTTCGACGGTCGAGACTGGTATTGAATAGAACCATGAAAGACGAGAGGAATTCATCATTTTTCTTTCCGAAAAAGATTCTGTATATTTTCTCGTGTTTGCGTTGGATCTTTTCGATGAGCAATGCAGGTAGAGATTTTTTGCAAACGGGTCTCCAAACCGTCAAAATAGTCGGTGATATTCGTCACGCTTTAATGTAGCTAACAAAATCAACTAAATTGATCGAAACTGTATAACTCATCTCAGGATTTACCTTCCACTTTCAAAATTCCGAGTTCGCAGAAATACCCTTCTAGCAGTTTATCAACAAATCAGTAACAATGTATCCTTTTCTTTTCTTTATCCACAGGTAAGTTTGGAATCTCTACCAGCTGAGTTCATCTCGACGACGAACAAAGGTTGATATGGTGATGTCTCCACGGCAAGTTCCGCAGTACCTTTGCCATCATTAGTCGTCGTCGTCGTCGTCCTCGTCACTTTTTGGCATCACTTTTCAGCTGAGATGAAACTCTGAACTGAACACCACGATGGTAAACGGAGAATGAAAATCACCAGAAGAAGGTGGGAAATATTTTCCCTATTTTCAGCTTTGACGGATGGGTTATTTTTGGTGAACGAAAAAAATGAAACATTCGTTTTTTTTCTATCGCTGTCTTTGAATGTTCAGGTCGGTCTCAGAGGTATCTTGTGTACAACAGATGGAGGAAATAATAAGACAGACGAAAAATCCTAGGCAATTGAAACCTGTCCGGAGGCTGTCAGCCGTTACATGCGCTGCAGATTGCTCGATTTCTGCGTTTCTTCGCCAGGGTTATGTTGTGCTTGACCTGCTTGTCAAAAATAGCGAAAAGTTCTGATCACTGGGGGAAGTGACGAAAACCCACTGTTTCTTTTGCTCTCCTAATAACAATGACTAAGAGTTGTTAAAAAATCATTTGTCAAATAAATTTAAGCGGTTTAAAAAATGCTGGCTTATCCCATGAACCAAGCAAATGAGTGCGTGTCCATATATTTGCAATATTGACACCAGTACAATCAATGTTGGAAAATCTTCCGCTAAACTTCAAGTCTGCAAACAGCAAACAGCACAGAAATCACGTCACAAAAGAAATCTTCCCATTCCCCCCAGGAGAGTTTCAATTGAGACTGACTTTCCGACTCTGTGTGTAACCTCAGCGGAAACTTGTTTCTCCTTGAAAAAAAAACCTCCTGTTTTTCCTGCGACAGAGAAAGGTAAGAAAGAAAAGTACCCCCCGTTGGTGGTCGTATCATACACCGAGAATGAAAAATGGCTGCCTCACTACCTTTGTTCCATATCCGTCGCTACCTGCGCTCTACTGGTGGGGGGCCTTTCGCTATCGATCGCAAAATCACGTTCATACGATTTTCGTTTTTTCTTCCCGTTCGTTTGTTCTCCCGCAATAGATCTCTTTCCCGGTGTGCACTTTTAAGTCTGGTCAGATATACATCATTGTCAGGGAGGTTTCCGGTCCGGAATGTCCTCGTGCAGGGCTCCCTTTTACAACGGAGTCCAATCAATTCTTGTTCGTTCTTTTGCTTCTTCTGCTCTCCTGATATCAAACGTTGCGGATTATTTCCAGTGATGAATAAGGAAAATGCTGGTAAGGTGGAACGTATAATTGGGTGAATAATGGAGAAAATTTGCTATGCGTATGTACTTGTCGTTTGCCTCTCTATGAAATTGTCGTGAAATGACTTTTTGAAAAACTAAATTAAGACACTAAACCCTGGATTGTCGTCGGTAAATAATTCATGCGATTTCTGATCAGAGCTTAAAAGGAATTCCTACGCTTAAAAAATAAAAAGGAAGTATGGACAAGTCACCGAAATTTATTTGGGAAATTTATGTTTCCAAACCGTTCCTCAGTGGCATCTCGTGATCAGAAGTATAATCTTCGAATAGACTGCGCTTAGCTTAGGAAAATAATAATTTTAGTTTAAAACTGAACGACAAAAGCCAACAAAGCCACATATTCAAAAAGAACCCCTAAATGCTCTCAAATGCTTCAAAATTTTGGCTGAAGAGTCTAACATGGAGATTGAAAGATATAAGGATATTAAAATAAACAAATATTAGAATTTGGTGAGTTCATTCCTTTTAATTTATATCGTTTACTTTGACTATTTTCGTGTTATCTCTCTACTAGATTATAATTGAATTTTCAATATAAAAAAAACGTGCTCGAATATCCACCGCTGCTTGATATATAAGCTTTCGGAAGAAGTGAAAACACGAGATGCATCATAAAATTTGAAGAAGCTTTTTGTTCTCGTTGAGATCGTTTCAAAATAGCAAAATGTCTTGTGTTCAAATATTCTAATGCATTCGTAAACGGCACTTGAAAGCATGACAAATTCCAGATAAGAATAATCAATCTTTTTTTTTCACTCCGCAAGAAACACACACACATACACGCGCCTGTTGGAGGTCAATTCGATTACCCTTCACATGCGGACTTTTTCATCAGCCAAAATTGACAACAATTCACCTCGCCCAATCACCAGACAGACCAACCACCGCCATTCTGAATCGTTTCATCGTCGTTGGTGCTGATTATGCCGCTCCATCATTTCCGCGGAACCAGAGTGGCAGCAGCATTCGCCGGCCTCGTCGTCGCTTCGCGCATTTTGATAGCATGAATGCTGCCAGAAACTACATTAAAATGAAGAACTCCGTGCGCACAATTTTCCTCTGTGTGTGTGTGTGTGTATGTGATCGTTTGTGTGTTGGATGACAGTGATCCTCTCTTGCGACGTCGACGATGATGCACAGCACCATCGGACGAACGGAAACTAATTCCAATTCAATTGAACTCAAAATATGATTTTTATCAACATTGTGCTCCGTCTGGTGTTCACATTCGCATTCTAGGAACAATATTCTAGAATGGATACACCCAACCTGGAGCTCTGGAGAGAGAGAGATGACACACAGCAGAAGCACATTCAGCTGCCCGTGTGTGTCGAGTGCTCATAAATTGTTTTCAATTTTGTTCAAATTGGATCAGAATAGTGTATCCGTCACTCCGGACAGGCAATTTTGCAGTTTCAGCGTATGGTTGCACATTTGCCAGATGACTTCATTATTCGATTCGTATGTGATGTTGGGATAGCTTGAAAAATGCATTCGAGATGACTCTAAATATTGGCTTCGGCTAAATAAGACAGCAAATGGGTAAACATTTGCCCAGGGGGATAATGATTCGGCGGCAGCACTTGCTATTCATGACTCAGAAGCACGTGCTTTGCGGTTAATGACCTGCATTCCTCTTCGTAAAACGCAACGCCAGCAACGACGACGACGACGACGTGGAAGGTTCTGTTAGAACAATACATTAATGATCTTTCACCAAGAGCGGGTGGGAAGACCTAATTTGGTATGCAAAGCGAATAACTGAGCGTTGCTTGAGGGCTCTGCGGTACGCTTATTAAATCAGCGCTTTTGCATGGCGGCTTTTCTTAGCTATCAGCTTTTGAAGTCCTTAAAGAACATTGACTTTGGGTGAAACTGAGGTTCCAGAAGAAACTTACTGGAAAAGTACAGCTCAAACAGAAAACTGACGATAATTTTGAAGAAATCGAACGCAGTAAGAAGCATAAAGCGATATAAATGATGCTGAAATCTGAAAAAAAAATTGATTAATCGAAAACTTAAAACACAACAGTGAATTTCCGATACTAATTCTTACTATTACTGAGCTCTGATCCACAATTGTTGGCGGTTATAAGATCACAGCGTTCTGGTAGAACGCTTCTTATCATTCTGCATTTTTTTGAACCGTTCCACCACCAACTCATCGCAAATTTATAAAACCTACATCTCTTCCACTGTCGTTTTGTGAGTCGGATAGTTGACTGTGAGCTGTTCTGTATCCATATTATCCTTTTCTCATTGCTGACTTGATTTCTAAAAATGCTACAAAATGTGAAAACGTTATTCAACGTTATTCTGAGGCAAGTGTTGTGCTTCAGGATCTAATTGATCATACTGCGAAGCGCCTAATTGAGTACACACTTAGATTTTTTTTACAGAAATCGGTACAGTTCGGTAATCCGATTTTACGGATTTCGGTTAAATTTTACAAAGTCAGGTTCAGCTGTTGAGTATTCGGTAAAATTTAACAGATTTCTGTAAAAAAATCTAAGTGTGTACATCAAGTATTGTTTGTTGGTTCTTATGTTTGTTGATATATAAAACTTATTGTTTTATTTGCTGAAATAATGGTATACATTCTTTGGTAAAATTGTAACCTAGCTAATTTCAAGCAACGTTGCCAACAAAACATTTTTGTAGCTTTTGAATAAACCGATTTAGAACAATTTTCCCTAAATAACTTAGGGTGTCCCTACAAAAAAAAAACAAGTTTTTTGCTCTAACTTTTTTATTTCAAATTTGCCAACAAAGTTGTCTCCAGATGGTTTTTAGAACTTAAAAAGATGTAACTTTTGACCTAAAAATCTTGCCGATATCTTTTATCGTTACCGAGCTATTTACGATTTTATTTTTATGAATCTACGCCCTTTTCAAATGTGGTTTACTCAATTTAAAAAAAAAATAACCTATCTCCAGTTTTCAAATATAATATGCAATAATATAAAACCTTCCAAATGCAGTTGAGAATATGTCGACTTATCAATCCCAGTCACATTTACTCATATATGAGTGACTCCACTTTTGACGAAAGTGAGTCAAAAATGATTCAAAATTGAGTCATATTGTCCCTCCGTGCACAGGTGCCCCTAGTGCACTGCACGACCATGGGGTCTTGTAGCATTAGGTTTCAGTTGTTCATCTCTAGCAATCATCGTCTCCCTCCTCCGATGGCAAAAGCAAACTGTGATTGTAATAGAATACCCTACTTTTCCTAAGAGTGCTTTGATTGAAGTTCCTGAAAATAACATTGATTTAATTGTAGCCCCTGCTCCGTAGTATATTGTCGATATTTTAGTCTCATCATTGTACTGCTCTTCTGTGGCCATATGTACACCTCGTGAACTGCAAGGGCTACTAAACCTAGTACCATTAAGTTGTTTCAACCTTCACCTTCTTTTGGCAATGGCAAGGCAATGACTGTAATGGAACATCTGACTTTTTCTGAGGGATTGGATTCCTTGATGTTCCTGGAAATGACATAAATTTAATTGTAGCTCTTGCTCCGTACTTTTGGAGGTGCATCTTTGTGTCCTACATCGGTTGGGAAGACTTGTAACCGCCACAGCGCAAAAAAAATGACATGCGGCAACTTTACATATGAGCTGCATCACGTGTTTTCCGCAATCCTCATTTTCAACATAACCTTCAACGAGAGCTCTAACCTTTTGACGTAATTGGTGTGCAGGGTGGGTGGGAATTCCTGTCAGTTTAGTACAGGGTGTCCCACAATAGGTGTCACTAAAACAAAATGGGATTACAGCAAAACAAATCAACCAAATCATAGCATTTATTTTTCATTTGAAAGATACATGTTATAGAAGTAAACCATACAATTCAATTCGAATCTCTCGCCCTTTTCCTTGATAACTTTGCGCAATCGCTTTGTAAACCCATCGCAGCTGCCACGCAGGGGATTCCTGAGGAATTTGGTCCCAAATATCAACCAAATGTTTCTTGAATCGGTCTAAAGTAAGCCTTTTCGTAGGGCCTATATGTTGAAGCATATAACCCCAAACAAAGAAGTCAAGTGGGTTGAGATCCGGTGAAGATGCAGGCCATTCTTCGCTTGTGATTAAATCGGGCAAATTTTCCGCGCACCACGCTTGTGTCTTCTTTGCCTTGTGAGCTAGAGCTGAGTCCTGTTGGAAACAATATGGTGTATTCCCATACAGCGTTGAAGCATGAGGAAGCAGATTGTACTTCAAAACCTGCTCGACGTAATATTCAGTGTGGACTTTTACGTAAGGCTCTATAAAAAGAAGAGGAAGTTTTCCTTTTCGTGAAACGGCGCTCCATACCATGATTTTCGATACATTCTGGTAGCGTTCTGCAGCTAGTTTATCTCTTGGAATATTTGCAAGACTTCTGCCAAACACACGATCATTTTGTTGATTATGACTGTCCTGAAGGAGGAAGAGCTTTTCTTCCGAAAATAAAATTTCGCAGTCATCGTGCCGAACCAAAAGATTTCTGCTTCTTCGGACCCTGGCTTGCTTTTGACGCTCCGTCAACCCGTGAACCCGTTGTTTCTTGTACGGCTTGAATTCCAGATCATGTCTGAGGAGCCTGTTCATTGAAGCAGGGGACATTTGAAATTGTTTGCTCAATTTACGGTCAGATACGGCCGGATTACGTCTTATTCGCTCCTTCACACATTTGATCTTTTTCTTCGTTCTGGCACCTCCTTTATGTTGAATATGGACATTTCCAGTTTCCTTGAACCGTTTAAGGTACTAAAAACAAAACGCTTACTCACTCCGAACTGCTTAAGGCTTTTGAATATCTGACACAGTCTAAGCTTTTGCAAATGTAATTTTAAAACTTGATCCCGTATGGCTTCCATGGTAGCTGATAAATATAAATCGCAGAATACAGAATACACTCAAAACACGGGTATAATCAAATCCGCAGTTAAAATTATCTAGCTGAAATAAACCAAGACTGAAAACAGGTGACACCTATTGTGAGACACACTGTATATGGTCGTAAAAATGAGAAGCCTGTATGAATTTTAATTTTCAAAAATATTTCTTCTTTTGCCTTAATTGCCAATCTCATGCGTTGTTTAAAAGCATCACAGTAGGCAGGCAGCACATCTTGAGGCATTCCATATGTCAGTTCATGTTTCGCCAAACGTTTCTTAATAGTTTCCAGAGTAAGTCCTTTGGTATTCCCTTGTTTGACCAGGATGTAACAAATGGATTCAAATCAGGTGAAGATGCAGGCAACTCTTTCGGAGAAATAAAATCCGGAAAATTGTCCTCACACCAAGCCGTCCTAAAACAGAATTTCACTATCACCGTGCCGCTTGAGCAGCTTCGGACGTCTTTCGATTCTTGCAATCTACTGCTTTTCAGTCAAGCCATGCACCCGTTATTTTTTGTATAGGCTCAGTCCAAGTCCGTCTATCAAAAAACTTCTGATCGTTGACTGCGGTGTTCCCAGTTCTTTGGCCATCTTCCAGCCAGACTTACCAGGATTCCGCCGAATTCGCTCTCTCCTCGTTTGATGGCTTCCTGACATCTGACAGTGTGTTTCCGACCAGGGCTGGGGAGGTATTTTCCAAGAAACGGTTTTTTTCTAGCATTTTATTGTGCGAAACGTTTGTCTATACAAGCCCAGTTTTTTTTGCGCCTTCTTCAGATTCCATTTGACGGTAACTCTAAATTTGGCGGGGCCTTTGTGAGTTGAGAGGGTTCATATCCACCTGCACGTTGTTTGCGGCACATCCCACTTGACATTTTCTCCAAAGTTGTTGGATGCAAATCCGGCCAAAATAACACGGATCAATCGAATTGCTTCAGGTAAGGTAGCAGACGGTTTTCGAAACACATCGTTCATGTTAATTTCTTAGTTGACGCTCCTTGGAAAACGGAAAGTCCTTTTCAAGCCACAGGTACAAATAATCCTTGACAGATTTGTTCTTCTAGGCAAAAAATAATGTGCAAAACATTCGAGAGTGACATACAAGAATCCCTTTGGGATTAAATACCTTAAAGTTTTCAGCCTTTTACAGGTGTAGTTTTTAAAAAAAAATCCCTGTTTTGGCTATTAAAATAACTCGAGGGTCGTGTTTCACATGTGTAAAAAATTGTCTAAGCTACAGGGTGAGTGGTAATTAATGTCAGTATTATTTTAAACAGGTGTAACTTTGGATGGGTGAGTCACTGACATGTTTGCACATTTTTCTTTTTGAGTGTATTCAAATGTCAACACGGTTTGCAAGTTTGTTTTGAATTTTCATTCGTTTGAGTCTGGTGGTAATCATGGAAGCGAAAAGTGAGCTCGTCTGTTTTTGAAACATTTTAGACCGTGTACTATTTTAAAGAAATTGAAACCACTCGGTATAAACGAAAGAATCATCTTTCGCACACTTGGAAAATACCCCCCAGCCCTGATCGTAAACACACTGTCAGATGTCCGGAAGCCATCAAACGAGTGAGAGATCGAATTCGGCGGAATCCTGGTAAGTCTGGCTGAAAGATGGCCAAAGAACTGGGAATATCCCAGTCAACGATAAGAAGTATTTTGAAAGACCACCTTGAACTGAATCCATACAAAAAACAACGGGTGCATAGCTTGACTGAAAAGCAGTAGATTGCAAGAATCGGAAGACGTCCGAAGCTGCTCAAGCGGCACGGTGATAGTGAAATTCTGTTTTCGGTGACAGTGAAATTCGTTTTCGGTATAGACCCGTAGTCTAACTATTCTGCAGCGAATATTATAACCTACAAACTGGGGAGATATTTGCAATTATAATACGGTCCAATAAGAAGAAATTCGCTTTTCGAACTATCACGATGCTCTCGCGTGTTTTCTCCCGTTCTCGATGGTAAAAGATCAAGCGGTAGTGAAAACTTATATTTCTGTACATATTTTAAGTACCTTTTTTGCATTAGTATGATTGTGTGACAAGTACAATCATAGGCTATGCCCAGGGAGTCGAGAAATTTTCCTCTACGAAAAATTCCTAGTCCATACACGGAATTGAACCCAACCACCTCCAGCATGGTGTTGCTTTGTAGCTGCGCCTTTACCGACTGAGCTAAGGGAGGACCCAGTCAATTATTTATACATGTTAAATTACAAACATTGAAATACATGCTCCAGCTGAAAAGCACGTATTATACCCATGGGGGTAATCTTTGGTTTTGTGGATCATTCTTAGTTTTTGCGCTACCAATTTTGAACGCTTTGGAACATTTTGGAAAGTTTTTACGAATGAACTAGATAGTGTCATTAAAGAGTCGGTCGTGGGTGAGATCTATCTGATTATAACTATATAACAATAATCGTATTTTCAAATAATACTAAGTAAATTCCTGGGTTGGAAATTTTACTTTTCCAAATTTGGAAGTGTGTTGCAATATCCTTATCCAGATGGTATCGGTAATGTTTACATGTGGGGCTTATTTTATGTGAAAGTAATCTCAGAATGGGCGACATTCTGAAATGGGTTGCTGGACCTGCAGTAGAGCTATCACTTTCTAGCTCCCGAATTAAAGCTGCTTACAATGGTCACTTGAATGAACAGATTTCTTCCATAATACCATTGTCGGCCAATGGGTGTTAGATTGTAGACACACACACTCACAAATTTTGAAAGTTTTGGAACTGCTCTGTAATCACAAAAAATTGCAAAAATGTTCACGCGGAAGGTGGATTTGACATTGATTTAAGATAATTAATCAAATTTACCTTCATCGACAATTGGTCATTCGTAACACCTAGAATCATTCTTGTTATATCTGAACGGAACAAAAAAAAAAGGCTGTGCCAGATCCTGTAATCATTTGCCACCTATGGTGATCCACGGTTTCAACATTCTTTCATAATCAAAGAGATTGATTCAGCTCATTCGCCACGTTGCCACATGTTAATGTCAACTCTCAGTGTCGCGACTATACAATATATTCTCTGCCTTTTATTGTGCTCCGTCGAATGAGCAATTTGGAGCATATTAATAGAAAAACACCAACCACCAACGGTTCATTATAGGCTTACTACAAAAAAACTCGATTTTTGCTTGCATTTCGTCAAGAAAATGCTTTCCTAATAAGCATGTAAAAAGAAGCTACTCTATTAGATCCCGTTGTTCGTGGCTAAGAACACTTCAAAAGCCAAGCAAAAGCCGTGGAAATCAAAAGCTTTTAAAATTATTCTAAGACCGATTTTCCCTTAAACGAATCCGGTAGCTTTATTAAAAATCATAACCTAAAACAGATTTCTTTCGTTATATTTGAAAAGAACCTATTCTCTTTGGTCGATTGCCGTCCTCAACCTTCTCTTCTGTTAATAAACGCGGCTGTAAAAGCAATTTCCATGTTCAAAGTCGTCACTCGACCTATGCTGTAAGCAGAGCCATAAATTCAACTAAACTCTTTTCAAATGTTACGCTAGATTTGTTTTCTCTCACTTTAATCCAGTTCAGCAAATAAGATAAGTGCAAAAAAGCGTGAAATATTCCCTTTTGATCAAATGTAAAACTCATATCCCACACTCGCTTTTCCACTTGAAATGACTCGTCAACCTGGGCTATTAATTCCACCTCAGATCCAAGCACCGACTTTGAACGTCAGTATCTTTCTATGAGTTCACCCCCCTTCGCCTCCATCGGAGCATTCCCACTTTTTCTCAGGTACCTAATTAGGGCCACCCTCAATTAGCAGGGTGAGCTTTCCTCCTAAGCGCTCTCTGATTGGCTAGGGTGAAATTCCTTCGGATCATAACGACGTTCGCAGCTTACCGGGATTTATAAAGTTCAAAGTGGTAATGATCGAAAGAAGCAAAAAAGAGAAGAAAAATGGGGTTCCATATTTATTGCAATCATATTTCCTACCGTTGAACTGAAACAATCTGGGTATGAAAAGGCTGTTTTTTGTTGACTCTTGATGGTGAAGAAATACTGTAATTATTTTCCAAACGGGACCTCCGTCCTCTGTCCGTTACAGTTGTGGTGGTACTTGCAGAAGTAATGACCTAACGGCAGTCGACCGGGTGGTCGTTAGGCGATGCAAGCGGGCCGTTTATCATCGGTTAAGGGGTGAAAAAGCACCAAGAAACGACCATTAGGAAGCGCTAAGTTTTCTCCCGGCAGGAGCAGCACCAACAATTTGCAGAGATAGCAAACCTATGTGGAACGTGGTTTGGATGAAGTCCAACAATAGCCGACCTTCTCTCCGCCGGAGAGGGCCACCAAGAAAATGATCGTTATTTATAACTTTATTATTGTGAATCTCCGGCACAAGAAGCTCCTGGTCCAGGTTTTGTGGAAGAGCTTCCATCCTTTCTTCCATGTTTAAATTGCGGGGTTGATTTTTGGGCCTTGTTGATTTGAATATTCAATTAAGATACAACCGGATTCTGAATTGAATTCCTGAACTCTGAACTGCAGTAATGGGAAACCGACTGATGGAAATACTGCGCATCCTACATGGGCCAAACCGCAAAGATCCCGTAACAATCCATTAGCTCTTGCATCCTTTCTGCACAACGAGGAGGTATAGACATTGCACCACCCACCGCCACCATCACAGCCACAGAACCAAACGCCGGGCGGAGTACAGGGAAAGCCTCGGAAAAACCTCGATTGTAAAAAAAATCCCATCAAAATAGCAGGTTGTAAAATGCTCAACTGCAGTTCATGGAGCATTCATTTTTCGGGCAGGATCATATTCGGAGGATGATAAAAAAAGAAATTGGAATACATATCCGAAATCCATTAGTTTAAATGATGCACAACAGGTTTGGCATGCTTGATGCAAACAAGCAGGATCATCGGTTGGGTTTTGGATTGAATTATGATTTTTTGCCCCGAAACGTTTTGTTGCTGCTGGCAAAGTGGGGGATTTTCGTTATTTCGATTTTTGGATGAATATAATATTGATTGGTGGTTTTCTTTTTTGTTGTTGCAAGATTT
Organism: Aedes koreicus; assembly: GCA_024533555.2. Lineage (NCBI taxonomy): Eukaryota > Metazoa > Arthropoda > Insecta > Diptera > Culicidae > Aedes > Aedes koreicus. The sequence continues at coordinate 22,551 of JAHHFK020004448.1, forward strand.
CAATTCATTTCACGAAACCATATTCATGCGTTGCAAATGTGGTTTGAAACTTGATATTTGTATACTAAAGGGTGATACGGTCAAAATTTGGTCAAGGGAAAACGCGTGTAAATCGGTGAAATCGTTTATTTAAAAAATCAAATTAAATTTCTTTTTCAAGTTCAATTAGTATAAAATTCAGGAAAAATATTCAGTTAGGCTTCCGCTTTTCCAAATCCGAATGGCCGGGCTTTACGCTTGACCCCTGCCATCAGATTTTGTACAGCGACCTTGTCCACCTTCTTCGCCGCAAAAAGCCAGTTTGCCTTGAACTGCTGCTCGTCCTTAGCAGTTTTTTTGGTCTTCTTTAGGTTCCGCTTGACAATAGCCCAGTATTTCTCAATTGGGCGGAGCTCTGGCGTGTTGGGAGGGTTCTTGTCCTTGGGAACCACCTGCACGTTGTTGGCGGCGTACCACTCCATGGCCTTTTTACCGTAATGGCAAGATGCCAAATCCGGCCAAAACAGTACGGAACAACCGTGTTTCTTCAGGAAAGGCAGCAGACGTTTATTCAAACACTCTTTCACGTAAATTTCTTGGTTGACAGTCCCGGAAGCTATGAAAATGCTGCTTTTCAAGCCACAGGTACAGATGGCTTGCCAAACCAGATATTTCTTTGCGAACTTTGACAGTTTCGTGTGCTTGAAAATATCTGCTACCTTTCCCCTTCCTTTTGCCGTATAAAACTCCTGTCCCGGAAGCTGCTTGTAGTCGGCTTTGACGTAGGTTTCGTCGTCCATTACCACGCAGTCAAACTTCGTCAGCATCGTCGTGTACAGCCTCCGGGATCGCGCTTTGGCCGTCGTATTTTGTTTATCATCGCGATTTGGAGTCACTACCTTCTTGTAAGTCGATAGTCCGGCTCGTTTTTTGGCTCGATGCACGGTTGTAGACGATACACCCAGCTTATTTGCGGCATCTCGGAGAGATAGGTTAGGGTTTCGCTTGAAACTACCGGCAACTCTCTTTGTCGTCTCAGCGGCTTCCGGTTTTCGATTTCCCCCCGATCCAGACTTCCTGGCTGTCGACAAACGTTCCCCAAACACTTTAATTACATTTGTAACGGTTGATTTGGCAACTTTTAGCGATTTTGCCAACTTTGCGTGCGAGTAGCTCGGATTTTCGCGATGCGCGAGCAAAATTTTGATACGCTGCTCTTCTTGCTTGGACGGCATTTTGACAACTGAAGAGTGAATTCCAAAATCAAAATAGGAGCAACATTCTACACACACACACACCTTCAAAATGAGGGGTGTTCAGGTTTTTTAAATGCAAAATTGAAAGAAATACGTCAAGTTGATATTGACCAAATTTTGACCGAATCGCCCTTTAATGATATTTTTATGTTAAGCTCAGCACCATAGATTATTGATTCAACATGTTAGGCATGTTCGATAAGTAACATTCCGCACTGCTGCTTTCGTTTCTGAATAAACAATTTAGTCTACAACCTCCAACTTCAGAATAATTATCAAGTATTGCTAAAACTAACCAAGTCATACCTCGATATAACGAATCTTCGATACAACGTGACAACGTTTGTATTGTTTTGTATTGTTTTTTAAACATAAACAATAGTTATGAGTTGAGTTCTTTATCTTAATGAAAATACGCAAAAAAATAATAGAACTAAAAAACTAAAACTGTAAATATTTCAAATAACAATAAATTTAAAAAAAAATAATGCAAAATATTAAAATGATCATTACTTTAAAGCAATACAAAGGAAATAATCAAAACCCTAAAAATTTAAATATTATTACGATGAAAACAAAAAATAATAATTTATATATAGACGAATTTCACACCCACTCGTCTTCGTGATTGGCAGCACCCTCTCAGAATCCAATGAAACTTGTGTGTGTGTGTGTGTGTGTGTGTGTGTGTGTGTGTGTGTGTGTGTGTGTGTGTGTGTGTGTGTGTGTGTGTGTGTGTGTGTGTGTGTGTGTGTGTGTGTGTGTGTGTGTGTGTGTGTAGACTATGTCTTTCCAAGCAACTTTGCATACTTTGTTTTTGCAAAATTTATCTAGACTGCCACTTGAAAAGAGCTTATGGTTTTTAATCGTTTTTTTATTTAATTAACATAACTCAAAAAGTAAAATACTTACAAAAAAGTGATGTATGGATGAATTTTAGAAAATCGTCTGAACTTTTATCAAAAATAAAATCGATGCCCACACTCTAAAAAAAACACAATATTTTGAAATTTAAAGCCAATTTGCAAAAATAGGTATTTTAGAAATGGGTGAAATTTTCCCTTAATAAAGGCAATATAATTGTCTAAAAGTTTGCGATACATTGCAAGATGGGCATTTTTTAAGATTTTTTTTCCAGCAATAACCTTTTCATGTCCTATTTTTACAGTGTATCACGCAAACTCGTCTAGTTATGGTAATTCAACACCCCTATGGAATCCAATATAATTTTGCAGTCATAAAGAATTGAATGCATTCAACATATTTGCAAAAAAAAACTCATCTAGACTAACATTTGAAAAGGGTCAAAAACATTCTATTTCCTCTCACATCAGTAAAACAGAACCAAAAGTGTACGTTTAAGTGAAAGTCATTCATAACTGCTTGTTCGGATATTCCTATTTTTTAGGGGTGATTTAGGGGGGCAGGGGTGGAAGGAAGGTTAAGATTTTGAAAATTGAAAGATTCAAGTTGAGAACGAGCGGAGGGCATATGAAGGTAGTATACAATCGGACGCATAGTCGTTTACCAAGCTACCCCTGATGCGGGGTAGGCAACGGGTTGTCTTTACGTGGCTATATAACACCTCAAGTTCTTCTGACATTTTTGCATACTGTTCAGCTGATATGAAGTTTCCATAATCTTGACCACAAGGCTTGCTCTCTTTGCCATTCGCTTGAGAGTACCTCCAATAGCATCAAATAGACCCATGAGACGTTGCAACGAAGTGTCCATACTTGGGCTTGAAATTGCACAAGCTGGCAAAGTTCTTTTTATTCTTATAATGGGCCGCTGCGCCATCTGACATGAAAATAATTTTTGAGCAATATATTGAATTTTGTTTAATGAAATCTAGCAGTTTTGATATAAAAAACTGAACTGCTATTGAGTCATGAGTCGAATATTGTATGATATATACTACCACCCATTGTAGCACGGAACCTAAGTCCGACAGCAATGGGCTCTCCCCTCTGTTAGACTTGATCAAGCTTTAATAACCACTGATTATCCTAATCATGCCTAGAAAGTAAGAAGAATGATTATTAATTTCCATTTAATTCCAACTACCTTTATTGCTTATCTTGACAGATACGCGTATTTCGTCTACAATGTGCAGACTTCTTCAGTGTCGTGTACTAATAGTCGAGTATTAGTACACGACACTGAAGAAGTCTGCACATTGTAGACGAAATACGCGTATCTGTCAGGATAAGCAATAAAAGGTAGTTGGATTTAAATTGAAATTACTAATCATTCTTCTTACTTTCTAGTTACAGGTATTCCACTAAACAGCTCACACTCTCCATAACTAATCATGCCGTTGTATGAAGGGCCAAAAGGGGGTTGGGTGGATCGATATGCAACATCACTTATACGTATCCAAAGGGAAATAAAGAATTCCCTTCCAACACCAAAACTGACCAATTGGTCAAAAGGGCAAGCATGCTAACTTGGGAATGCTCCAGGGGGGGGGAGGAGCCCGCCCTCGATTCACAAACTGTTAGCAATGGGGAGTTGGCATTCCCACTCTCCACAACCAGAGTGCTTCAATCGGGTGCCCTGATGGTCCCTCCCATTCCCATGAAATATTTATATAATAGTGTATATATGTATATGTAAATGAAAAATACTACAAGCACTCGTATCTATTATATATGATATTCATTCGGTTGATCCTGAAATGCAGGAAAGGTTTTAAAGTGTTAAAGTGGCGCTTAAGCACGTTTCGTTCGTTTTCAGCGATAGCAGCAATTCACCAAAATCTTGATTTGAGGTATCCTGAAAAAATTTGTTAAATCTATTGAAATTTGACAAAACTAACATTTATACATTTTAATTTACTGTTGCCATGGTTACTATTTGCTACTTAATGCTGATGTTATAACAGCAATCCGCTTTTATGTTTGCTGACCTTATAGTTATTGCTACCGAGTTAGGAATGGGAAGATTTAACTGGAAGGAAGTTTAAGATAAACGGGAAAAAAAACAATAAGTAATGTTTATATCATCTATGAAGTAAAATCAATAAAATAATATTACCAAATATAATGCTATTGTATGTTATGATGAAGTAATGACAAAGATTGAATGTAAAATCAAACACTAGCCAAATGACACACAGCGCTGCATGAATCAGCTCAACTCAGAATTGGTAAAAAGTCCATTTGCAAACCGGAAATGAAAAATACATTCAGCAATAAGTGCAAAAGCCTACCACAGATTCCGTAATTTTCAAAAGCCTACCACAGCTGTAATTTTCTGCGTTATATATTGGACATATATGGAATGCTAGATGTCATAAATTGAAGGGATATTTCGTGTTTAAGCCAGATACCGCCTAAATCAGGTTTTTTGTATGAAAATGTGAAGGGTATGATATGATGGAAATAATACGATGTTGTAAAGAAATACTACATAATGTACATATAATAATTAAATGCCGCTATTTGCCCCTTCCGCTGCGATGTTAGATGATTGAAACTCTATAATAGCGAAAATTCCAAAGTGATATAATGAAATAAAATTGATCACCTGGCCTCCTAGCAAAATAGCAAAGAAAATTTAGGCAAATAAATTTCATATGAGTATGATTACTGCCCAAAAACGGAAACTCAATAAATCCAAAACGATTTTTTTTTTGTAGAATTTGTCGTATATATTCCTCTCTCTAAAAAAAAAGTAAAAACCATCCTATCTTTTCAAATACATAACGTAAGTTATGTGGGCCAAAACTTACAACGATGCAAATGCGAAGCTGAAAATAGCATAAAAAAATATTGTGAAGGGATGTTATAATATAAAATGATAATAACAATTATATTTGTAATGTCTGCATGTCTGCTGATCCTGCTGCAATTGTAAACGGACTTGCATTATCATAGCCACGGGGGAAGAAAACAATTCAAAATTATTATACAATACTTGGGAATGCCATGGATGATCTGAAATTATATACGGTATAAAGAATACTTCCATTTTTCGTGGGAGGGTAAGATTTTAGCATGCTACTTTACCGAAGGCACGCTGCCTACATCGCTTTGGTGCGGCTGCCACCTAATGTATAGTTGACGCACGCTCCATCCCAGCTATCTACTCACCATTTTGCAGCCAATTGAGTCATGAGTCGAATATTATGATAAAACTTTTGTTTTCCAATTTATTGTCCTTCTTCTAATATACTTCAAAATTTTGGTAATAAACAGGATCAACCAACTGATTTAATTAAATCATCACTAAAGTTATAAAAAAAAAATAATTTAAAAATAAACCTTTCCAAATGATAGCCTTGATTTTTCAAACATTCAAAACCCCTTAAAAATCCAAATTGTCATATAATCAAATTATACTGGCGATAATCAGTATAATTAAATTATAAATAAGGTTTAAGGACCAAATTATAAGACGAGTTGGCGCGGTAGACGGTAAAAATAGGACATGAAAAATTTGTTTTCAGAAAATTTTTTTCTTAAAATTGCCCATCTTGGGATGTATGGCGAACTTTTACACATTTATATTACGTTTATTAAAACATTTTTCGTCCAACTCTATGATAGCCATTTTTGCAAATTGACCTTAAACTTAAGCCCTTTTCAAATGGTAGTCTAGATAAATTTTGAAATAAACAAAGTATGCAAAGTTGCTTGAAAAGACATAGTCTACTACACACCCACAAAGTTTCATTGGATTCTGAGAGGGGCTGCCAAACACTGGACGAGTTGGCATGAAATTCGTCTATACCAAAGACAGAAGTCTGCAACATCCTGGTATTTGGGTAAGATTGATTTTAAGTTGCTTTTCAACGAATGAAATACTTTTTAAAGAAGTTGAAACAAAATTTACTATTTTTTCCGCCATACTAAGCAATTCGTTGTGTTACTTTATGTCGAAGTATGACTGTATAATAATTTCATAATTTTGCATTAGCGAAAATTTTGGTTTTGTTAAGGTACTATCAATTCTAGATTCTCAAACAAATATCTCAGAGCTATTCAAATATTGTCTTAACTGACTCAAGAATTTCTTGATTTCTAGATGGGAGCTTTGCATTTAATATAGTAAAAATCGAAGAATTACCATACAATATTCCCAAGACGCGTTCAAAGTTGTTTTTAGGATTTGTCTTAGTAATACAATGATTACCTTAGGCACTCTCTTGACGGTTTCCTATAGTAACCTCTGAAATAAATTTCATGTCAAGTCAGAGTCACACTTTTTTAAACCAATATAAAGGGTGTCCACGATGAAATTGCCACACACAAAATTGATTCGCAAAATTCGAGTTTTCATCCGATTGCCATCAAATTTTCAGGCATTGAGAAATAACTATTAAACTTCATTTTACCATTTTACTCGTATTTTATTTACAGTCCATACGCAAATGCCCGCACCTTGGCCTTAACCCCGGCCATAAGATACTGCACAACCTGTGAATCAACCGTTTTTTGCATGTAAACCCATACTTTCTTCAGGGGGGGGGGGGGGGGGGGGGGGGGGGGGGGGGGGGGTGGGGGGGGGGGGGGGGGGGGGGGGGTATATCGTTTTGTAAATTCCTTAATAACTCTCTTGAACAAAATCATAAAACCTTTTCATATTTTCACAAAACAATGACAGCCCCTTCACTGGAATAGATAGACTATCATACTTACGGTAGAACCGCATATCTGTTGTCATCATTATTTCGAAACATCGAATTTTTGAAATACACTAAGTTTTTGTTTTACATGGGGGATACGTGTTACTTTTACTATGAAACCGTGTAAAAAAAGACTAGAGTTGATAAATTCATATGCATAAACATTTTAAATTGCTTCAATTTTGTTTGCATGTGTACCTTACCATGCAATGGTCCAAATACAGTTTTTTAAAATTTTGAGTATTTACACCAAAAATTTAGAACTTTTTGAAAAAACTGCCTTATGATTACTTTTTGCCCAAAGCGTAAAATGTGATTCGAATTTGGTCAATAAGTTGTTCCGTTCTGCAGTTATCGCTGAAAACAAACCGTTTAAAAAAAAGATATCTTAGTGTATTTTTATTGTTTGCAGTTGTTTTGGAAGACTTGGAGGAATCAATATTTCACACAACGAAATCGACAAATAAAAAACAGCCATTTTATGTTAAATTCGGTCAACCATCTGATTATTCCATTCAATGTGTAGTCTACAAATACAAATTCATGAAAATACAATTCAAGTAACTTTTTTGAATGAAGTGAATTATCTTCGACCCTTCTTTGTAAAATTAAAGTTAGAACTGCCCAATTTGAAATCTCTGTAATAGTATGGTTCTGAAGACCAAATCGGCCCTCAGGCCTTTTTTATTTTATTTTAAAAATATTGTCTTCCCAATCAAAAAGCCCCACCACGCTTTGTGAGTGGTCAAAACAGCATTTTAACTGTTGGTGTAAATTGGTTCGAATCTGTTCTCTAAAGTTAATATCAAAAATCCTTGTCTTCCCAATGAAAACCTACCATCGCACTTTGTAAGTGGCTCAAGTTGCATCATTACTGTTGCCCAGTGTTTTAAATCGCCGATTGCACGATCGAAATTGAATAAATTCTTAACTATCAAATTTAGAGTTGAAGTGTTTTTTAGAAACTTTTTAGTAATGATAAGGTGCAATTTTTTTCATGACTAGTTTTTTTTTCTTCTAAAAGTTAGATAAAACAATATTTTTCCAACAAACCAAGCTAGGGACTTGATATCTAGGTAATACTAACACAATAAACTGTGTAAATGATTCAAAGCTCTAAATGGAATATAACTCCGATCGCAACTGCAGGACAATATAATGTAATGGAAGTGCTGAAAAGTGTATGTTTATGATTTTTACCTACACCGGATATAAAATTGATGGATATTAATTTTGGGCAGAAATTACCCAGCCAACTTTGGCCAATAAACGAAAACGAAGTAGTTTTGGATTAAAATGAGCTTGAACATGTGTGCCATAATTGGAATGGACTCACCAAGTTCTACTTTTTGATAGGTTCCTTTTCCTGGTATGCTCCTTTGAAAGTCAAACAATTATGCATTCCTTTTATTATTTGTATGGTTTGCTTTTCGATTAATGAAAAATAGCCAGAACAAAAAAAAATACTTTCAAATTGTAAATTTTGCGGTTGATATAAAACGTGCTCCTTCTCTGGATATGAATAAGTTGAATACACACTACCAAAATGTCATGTAAATTTCTGTCCCCTGAGACCGACACATGCAAGCGTCCTTTAGCACATAAGAATGAGTTGAAAGAGATGAGAAAGTGAATTCAATCAAACACATCTTTCGTCGAATGGCGTATGTGTCAGTTTCATGAGACATAAATTTACACGAAATCTTTCTTTACGTTCCCCGACTTTTTACAAACATGAATTACGTCTCGTGTAAAGTTCATAATTTCTAAGTGTGTATATAAAAATCTTCATGGTGTGAGAAACTTAAATGGATGTTTTCTTAATTGACAACTTAATTGGTACTAGATCGGTAGTTATTACTAGTTAATTTTAACTATATCTGGTATCTATCAACAAGAACTACACAAACTGTTCAGAACAAGTGCAAAGTTTCAATTGCCCGGAAAAGGCCAAAACATATTTCTTACTATTATTCAGGATTACAACCTGTGACAGGAAATAATGCCAAAATTATTATACCAATCCTATTACATCTCTACATACCATTCATCGAAGAAAACGCCGTACCGTATTTGAGAAGAACCTTACACTAGCTGTCCACACTCCGACAAATGGAGCCTACTCCCCGTCTCGTAATGGGCAAAAAGCGGGGCCCTATCCCGAACCCGTCGCGTCGATTGCCGTCGAGTCGTTCCTCATCACTTAGCAGCATACTGTGTCTCACTCTCTTCTGCACCACAACTGTCTGTGTGCGTGATCAATCAAAACGTACCAACTACACACTGTTCCGTTCCGTTCCGAACCGAACCGATCCGAGCCACATATGCGGTTTCATGCTGGGCTTGCTACCGAAATTACGGAATACATGCTTTTCCAGATGGTGCAGCTCGTTCTCAATGTGCCCAAGATGCCGTCATCAATATTGTTCCGTCCGCCCCGGCTCTTCTCTTCAATGACTGATTCCTGCGATTCCACATGTGACACATACAGGAAAAAAAAATCCTCCACCGAGCGATGGGAAGAGGTCAGACCGAACCCCTCAAATTAAAGCCATTATTCACTTAAGCCGACTGTAATCATTCAATTGTCGCACCCGGGCATCGTTCGTTAGATCGTTGGAAGTCGCCATTTCTCACTCCCACTGATGTTCAGCAGCATCGGGCTATTTATTCGGTTTGTTTGCTTGAGGATGCGAGTTGAAATGGGTTGTTGATTTGAAGAGTCCAAATTAATACTTTCCGGCTCTGTGGAACGGAAAATTGGTAGTTTGTATCGCAGAGCACGCTTTGATTTTAAGCTATCCACTATACAAACCACCTTTTCCAAACATTGTGGAACTTAAATATTAACCCAGCTGGACGACATGCCAAGCACGACATATTATGACAGGTGTTTGAAATGCACCAGGACGACGACGACGACGGCATGCTACAGGACGTAATTACGATTCTACACACACCTCCTGCAAATCCATACACATTTATAAACCCCCTCCTCCGTTGTTGCTTCTCTGGCTCCAACAACGTCCCTAGCTTGACATGAGAACACCTGAATCCGAACCCCAAGCGGCGGAGAGGCCACGGTTACAATAACAAAATGGGATTATAGCATTTGTTGGTGTTGTACATTTATGGAAATCCGTCCGTTTTCAGTCCATCCGGCGCTTGGCACTCATCCATCCATCGGTGGGAGCTATGCTGGAAAGACGCAATCCTAGGCACATCGTTTTTCGATCGTTTATTGTTACAGCAGCAAACGCAATGACAATGTGCAACTGTTGCAGCGGAGAGAACGACGACCGACGATGATGGCCGGGCATAATGATTAAAAAGCCTCGTGGGTCGTGTCCAAAACACCTATCTCTCCTGCTCTGCTCCAGGGGACGATGGCAATGATGAGGGGATATTAGTATTCCAAAGCAATGCTTTTTCATTATCAAGCTTGGATGCGATTTGAATTCGTATTCGCGCTGGAGAAATTAATTAATGAAACGTGTTGCTGGCCGGTGGCACTCAACTAGTAGTAGTTGAACGACCAGCGAGAATCGAACAATATTTTGACACTTTTATTGTGCCAAGAAGTTCAGTGAAGCTATAAAGCCCTATTCCGGGACGGCGCTTGGAGCGGTTCCAGATAATAAAATAAAAATCCGAAGAAATTGAATCATGTCCTGAATAGCTAATGGAGGAAAGCAAGGTGCGAGGAGCGGGCTCCAGGCAGAACGTTCGTTTTGAATGAAAAATGAAATCCTGTTTCGGGTATGAGCGCCAAGCACTTGGTTCAAAAAATGAATGAAAGGTACAACTCTTGAAGCGCTACTTCAACTATGAATGAACGATGAAGACCGTAGGTGGGCGGAGGAAGCACGGCGGAAAATGCATGAATGGTGGGGAGGTGCTTCTGACTGCAACACAGCAGCTGAAAGTTGTTATGCAGTCGTTCTCCGTGGAAGTCGAGTGTGTTATTTCATACCACCATTTCATCGAGTGGCACAATGTGCTTATGTTTGTTCGCACATGATGCACTTTCTTCTCCCCTCGAACTAGCAAGAAGAACTTTTTTCTTCTCTCTTCGTTCACTTGCTTGCTTTTATTCTTCTGTTTGCTTCTTCGATGATTTGTTGTGCCGCGTTGCCGGATGTGCTGATTCATCTGTGCACGAACTTGCTAACGATAGACAGATCTTGAAGATTTTATATAAACTGAGACTTTTAACTCGTACATGTGATTCCTGGATAAGAAAGAATAATATGTCAACAAACGATAAGACGACTTTATTCAGCAATTTTAAGATTTATATCAACTTACTAAAATCCAATGCAGCCATGAAACAGCAGTCGATTTCATACACTGAAAATTAAATTAAGTTTATATTCCGAAATTGAAAGCAGGGCTCACGAATCTATCCGTTGTTTTCTGCAACGAAACTGATTCGCGCTACTATTCATCGAAGCTAGTTTCGTATTCAATGCCACAAACGCAACTGTCAAAAGTACGAAGCATTAGTTTACACAGAAATAACATTCGATTATGGTCCCAAAACAGTACAACGAGCTGCGGATATTTTGTTACAAAATAAAAGAACGTCCCTGTGGTTGTGGCATGAAATATTGACAATTCTGCAATATCGACTAGGAAGTGTAATTCGAAAAAAGCTCAACCCCTAGGAGTAGTGTATATCGTTTTTAATGTTTCTGAGCGCTGTTATGGAATCAGTGGTTTATTTCTATGACCATGAAAACTCTTTAGAAGTTACTGAAGATGAAATCTCAACTTTACGGTTTTCAGGGCTGGTAGCAGGTCACTTTTTAGTGACTTGGTCACTATTTTGAGTCTAGTCACTAAAAAGTCACTATTTGCATCCAAAAGTCACTAAAGTCACTATTTTCAGGAAAATGGTCACTAAAGTCACTATTTTCGCACCGCCGATTGTAAAAAGTTTAAAAAAATCACTTGTACCTATTGTTCAATAGTCAACCAAATTAAGCGTTCTGGTTACACTATATAAAAGTCGAAAAATATACACCAAAAAAACTAGATGCCCTGGCGAACGCTGTCCCGCCTCTACCTCAATTGAACTTGTCAAATGCAGAGCGCTGGTCGGTCACAGCACTCTATATTAGCTTGAATGCGACGCACGTGGTCCCATATTACATCATCTTTCATTATTTTTCAATTTTCCAGGTATTTCATAATATTTTTTCATATTTCTATACATATAAACCCAGTGAACCCCACGACGAATCGAACGGGATAGGAGTAAAACACTTAAAACGTTTATTCAATATGCAATTTGTTTATCCAAAAGAATCAGGTCATTTTTGATTTACACTCACTTTTTTTCAAAAATATTTTGTTAGGTTCAGTTTTTTCAAAAGCGGACTACTCTTTTGGTATCCAAATTGTCGAGAAAAGTGGGAAAGAATTGTAAATCAGATAAAGGACTTATTTTCGGTTACTCGCTTAGTAATTCTGAATCTAAATTTGATTGTTCGTATTCCGACAGTCAAGCGAACTCAATTCGATCATAGGTGAAATCGGGATACAGTTCAAATCGGCCAGCTTATAAAAGCGTATAAAAGTTCCATCAAAACTCGTATATTGAAATTTTATATTTTTTCTATGAAATTTCTGAGACAAATATTCTTAGTTTATGATACAGTAGATTCAAATAAAAATCATAATTCATCAATTATTTAAGTTTTTTCTGACTTTGATTGACTGCTGTTAAACCGAATGTTTCTAGGCAAAGTTGTAAAACTTGTTTGGTAGAATTTGATCTAAATTTTTTGGGATAAAGTTTATGATCTATTGATAAGCATACTGATCTATTTCAATGCTATTTTCTAGGGATTCTTCTAGAGGGAAGAACCACTCATACATCTAATGTACGCTGATCTGGAAAGGTTGGTGCGAACCATCGTCGGTCGAGTTTGTAAGCCCAATGTGTGACCCGCCAATACTTCACTTTCAGAGGAAATTTTGGACAATATTGAGAACTTGCTACCAGCGGAAAAAGTTTGTGTTGGGGAGGAAGCAATGGCAGAGCTGGTCAAATTAAAGGAGATCGACAAAATCCTCTTTTTCAACAATGCAAATAAGCATAACGTTGCTGCTGGTAAGCACGTAATCAAAAAATACAAAGTACAGTCCCATTACGTTGTTCGAAATGATGACGTAGGACTACGATACCAAATGTAAGCCATTTAGATGGTGCAATGCAATGTTCTTTGAATAAACCCTTTCAGGCCTAATTTATGCAAGCAATTTGGTGAATTCTGATTGATTTGGTACTCAATAACATTAAATGATTGAAAAAAGTAGGAAATATTTTTTTGAGATGTGCTGGGTCGTCCAAACTGCCCAAGAGTTCAGAACTTAAGATCTACAGTTGTAACAGTAGCTTTATCTGCTATTCATTGTTATCATATGTACATTCAAACATATTCAATGAATGTCCTGGAAGACCAACTGACATTATGAGATAATATTGGGATATTCTATGCCAAACAAACTAACTTAACTTTGTATAGCCCATAAAGCTATTATTACAATTGTAGACCTTAAGTTTTGAAGGACAGTTTGAATGACCTGAAACTAACAAGTTTATCCTATGTGGATCCATGTCCATGACGTTTCAGAAAATTCATTGAATATGTTTCAATATTTATCGTAGCTTTGCAAAACCCCAAAAGGGCGACGGTACTACCGTATGTCTTAAGTTCGGAACTCAAGGTCAGTTTTTATGAACCTGGACATCCCGAAATAAACTGATAATGACTGGTGAGCTTACAGAAGCTTCACTAAATGTGTTTGAATGCATATCGTCACCTTTCATCGATTATAAAGCTAACTTTACGACTATAGATCATAAATTCTGAACTCAAGGGCAGCTTCGATGACCTATAACATCCCAAGATATCTCATCATATCGGTTGACCTTTCAAAAGACTCACTTAATTCAGTCAAATACATATTGTTACTCTGTTTAGTGCAAACAGCTGTACATTTTTAGCTACAGTTCAAGACTTAAAATCTTCAGCTGTAGTTTTTAGGTTTGAAATTCCAGGAAAATTTGGATAACCTAGAACATCCGAAGATTATCTGATAATGTCTGTTCCAAAATATTCAATGAATATGTTTCAATACACATCGTAGCTTTGCACAGCCCAGAAAGCTTTTGTTACAACTGTAGGTCCTATGTTCTGATCTCAAGGATAGTTTGGATGACCTAGAACATTTCATATTCGATTATGATGGTTTTTTACTTTAAGAATATTAATTGAAAATGTTTGAATATTTATTGTAGCTTTGTATTGACTAAAATGTACTGTTACAACTGTACATCTTAAGTTCTGAACGCCAAGACAGTTTGGATGACCTAGACTATCCCAAGATTATCTTCTTGTGTATTTTTACGTTTGAAAATATTCACTGAATATACTGGAATACGTGACGTAACTTTGAATAGCCCAAAAAACTACTGTTACTACCGCAAATTTCAAGTTCTGAACTCCAGGATGGTTTGGATTACCTAGAGGATCACACAGTTATAAAATAATGACTGTTGACCTTATGTAACCCATAAAACTACTGTTACAACTGTAGATCCTATGTTTTAAACTTGAGGACAGTTTAGATGACCTAGAATTACCCAAGGATGTCGCATTATGTCTGTTGACCGTCCACACTTTTCAATGAGTATTATTAAATACATATTGTCCATTTGCATACTCCAAAAACCTTCTGTTACAACTGTAGATCTTATGTTTTCAACTTAAGGACAGCTTGGAGTACCTAGAATATCCCAAGATTGTCGCATTATGTATGTTGGCCTTCCACACTATTCAATCAATATGGTTAAATACATATCGTCCCTTTGCACACTCCAAACACCTACTGTTACTGTAGATCTTATGTTCTAAACTCAAGGACAGTTGGGATGACCTAGATATTCTCCGTTTATGTCCTAGTGTTTTTTACGTTCGAAAATATTTTTTAATGAATTGTACCCCAGTATAGAAAACGAAGACGTAGTCCTACGTCAAAAGTCTGGTTTGCAGAACTTTTTTATAAAATATTGCCAATGCCTCAACCCACCAGCGGTTGCATCCAGTGAAAGCTCCAAGTATATTGTGAAAATCGCCAAGTTACTTCAGTTGATTCAGGTCAACTATGATCTTCTTATTGACGAATGGAACTTGTTAAAATGCTAGGTGCTGACCTTGAGTACAGAGTACAGAATTGAGGAGTATTGGAACCAGTTGTTTAATAAGAAAACGGCTGTAGGTGAGCCTAAATACCCTCAGGTGATAAAGGTAGTGAAGTCAGAAGTAATTCTAGCACAGGCCATGGTAGAAGGCGTTTCAACTGTACGTATAGACCCGTCTTTGCAAAAACGAGCTGCGGACCAAGGCAGAAGGTCGTTAAGAAAAAAAATCACTTGATTACAGGCTTCTTTACAAAAAAAAACCCAAAAAGTGATACTGCGCCGCAGTAGTATGCATTTTTTCAAACGGGGGGGATCACTTAGTTCATTTTACTGTACTTACACCACACATACATCCGCTACCAGCTCTG
>JAHHFK020004449.1:0-33207 GCA_024533555.2 Aedes koreicus
AATGATGACGATGATGATGTTGCTGATCGGTGGTGGTTAGCAGATGATCGACTGCACGCTACACACGATGGACTGCTGGTGTGCGTGCCGTATAGATGCGGAGCAATATGGCTTTTAGGTCGTGGCAATATCGCTAATTGCAATTAATGACGTTGTTGCACTGTTTAACACTCAACGTTTTCTACTTCAGGAAACTAAGACTCGATTTCACTCGCGACTCAGAAAAAAAATAGCGCTGAAGGCTTGAAACAACTTGTGAAAAGCTTCCAAAGCAACGGAAAGCTGACCGAACGAACTGTTCCGTTCGCTTGTTCACTGGGCAATGATATTAAGTTGTTACAGGCGAACGTTGGTAAACGTTGGACAGTTGAAGTGGCTCTCAGTTAAGCAGCTTATAATAAAGCCTGTCCACGTTCAATTTTGGATACTTTTCTTGCAGTGCAGATTTTAAATTATTTTACGGATCGCTGAAACGTTTCACTTATATGACAGCTGCAACTCGTGGTACAACATGTTTACATTCTTACATTCAGTAAAATGGCGTCGAATCAAGTGGAAGTGCGCAAACGCATTTTTTAAGAACGGCAGCAAAATCCGAATTAATCGGTACGCGATTTTGCCATGAAACTAAAACTACCAAAAAGTACCGTATTTTGTGTTTGCAAATCATTTGACCAGCCGTTTGGCTGTGGATCGGAAGGTTGGAAGTAGAACAAATCGAAAAGTATGTTCCCGACAAATAGACACGAAGGTGGTAGCTATTATTGAGAAAAATCCCAATCTTTGGGAAAGTCTGAAAGTCAAAATCATACGCACAAAAAATTAAGTAGAGGCAAGGACTGAAGGCGTACAAAGTGAAAAAGGTGCCCAACCGTGATGACAAGCAAAATTTCACTTCAAAAATTCGTGCATTTTTTGCAAACATTTTCGACGAAGCATAAGTACTCGAAGACGGTAAACAGTTTCCGGGTCTGACTTTTTACACTGTAATGCAAAAGAGGCGTTGTGGAGCATTCCCGGACAAAGAGAGTGTCCAAATTCCCGAAGAAGTGTTTGATTTGGCAGGTCATTTGTAGTTGTGGTCGAAAATCTAAAAGTTTCGTCTCTACCGGCACTATCAATAAGGATGTGAAAAAGCGGTTGATACCGTTTATCAGAAGTCACGACTCTCCAGCTCTGTTTTGGCATGATTTGGCCTCTCGCGACTATGCGAAATCCATCCTCAAATGGTATAAGGTACAGAGATCAAATACGTGCCAAAAACAGCCAATCCACCAAACTGTCCAGAACTTCGCCGAATAGAGAAGTACTGGCTCTAGTTAAGCGAAAACTCTTCGAAATTATGAAGAAAGCAAATGGTACCGATGATTTTAAGAGAAGATAGAGAATCGTCGCGGTGGGTGTACCTGAGACCGTACGGAACCTGATGGAAGGTGTACCATAGAATGTTCGAGAATTTTACAAAAAATAGGATTAACAACTTAATCAACTGTTTCTAATGTAGATATAACTCTATTATTGTGAAATAAATAATCGGATTTGTTGAATGATGTGTAAATTTTGTTTGCTGCTATTATTTTGGTGTTCGAAACTTGTCGTGGACAGACTTTATATCAAACCTTGTTACTAGCGCATACAATAGTTGAAGAGTTTCTCCAGAGTATTGTCCGTCTAGGCTTGAACGTGACAGCGGCATCCTAATTATGAACCATGGTCTGTGGAGGATGTTCGAGTTGCGTCGTTTTTGAAAGCATCTACGTAAAACTCACTGTTTTTTTAAATGTGTCAAATTATAATAATCATTTCCTAGGACCTTGGGAGAAGAAAACAGCGTGAACGTCATAAAAGAATGTGTGTCGTTTGTGAAAGTCAACATTATGATGTAAACAGTGCAGTTCATGTAAAAGTGACAACAGAAAACAGTATTCTCATTCAGGTGGTTATAATAAGCCAAATCGAACATACGTCTCTAGAACACATATGACTGTGAAGAAAAGCAACGAGATTTGGGGCACGGACAAACCTCATATTGGACTTATATGTATCAAATCTCAATACAGTCCAAATGTTCAGATACTTGAATACCTGTTCAAAAATTGACAAAAAAAAAACCTTAAAACTTGGAAAACTTCTTACAACTATCTCATTACAATAATATACCCAATATAATTTCAAATGTACGGGGGTCAGTGGTGGACCTTCACCATCATCATCGTTTTCAATATTTTTCCAGCTCAGTTTTTGGATATAGATAAATTGAGTTTTTATTGTCATTCAATGCTGCTGAGTGATTTTGAAATTTTTGAATTACTTCATTCGGATGAAATTTGGCACACACTCTCGGCATTAGAGGCATCAGTATTTTCCACGGGTGTTACTTCGAACGTAATGAATTATGATTATTGATTTGAGCGACCACCACATCTCCTTTCCATCAACATCCAAGTCCATTAAAATCCATCATGGCTCCATTCCAGCGGAGAGCCTACGGTTGAGGGAATTTGCATCCCATCAGCCTTCTGTACAGTTATGGGCAGTAAACATCATTTTTGCACGAAAGAAAGATATTTCAAAAACTCGTTCATCGTAATTTCACGCAAACAACCACGCTTGTGACTGTTGAAGGACCCATTCGATTTGGTTACGACTCTACCTCACTGTTCCTTCGTTGGTACACGGCATATCCAAACAAACATAGTGGAAGCTACCCTGCCTGTGCTCAGCGCTCACATAATTCGGTACTGAACAACGGGGTGAAATTGATCACTCGTTTCAACATTTCTTAATTTTTTCGTGTATGAAGATGCGCTTGGCATGTTTTTTATTTCGACTATACTTGGGTACAATTAAAAAAAAAAAACAAATTGCGACCGTCACGCAAAGTGGTCAGGTTTTGAGCATTAATATCTCAGTCTTTTCTCGTAGATTTTCATAAATTTTGCACCAATCGATCGCTAATTTCGGGCCACATACTATTGAAAAATTCATAAATATTAAGCCTTTTATTTTTCACCCATCGCACAGTGATTCCATTCTATACAAAAGGCGGAAAAAAGTATAAAAATGGATTGTACATAGCTAAGTTATGTGTTTACAAGTAATTTAGGGGCCCCTGATTTCAAAAATGCTATTTAAATTGTCATATTAAGTCACACTTCTGAGAATTGGTACTTTCTGGTCCCCGGAATATCCGGAACATCTGATAAGATGGTTTACGCATTAGTCTCGCCCTAAAACAATACGATTTTTTTTCAAAAACATTTGTACATCAAATGTAAGAAGTAAAGCCATGTGGAGAACGATTTATGGCTCTGAGTGGCCATTAAGTGGTCTTCCGGAAGTTCCGGAACATCCTTAAAATTTTATAATTCAGCAATTCAATAACAAGTATAAGAAGTGGTTCATAATATTTGGTAAGTTTGTTCCTTTGCGAAAATCTATGATTATAATTTTTCACTTTGTCATTTGGGTTACCCATTTTGAGATAGGATGGTCCAAAAAACGAAATTTCAGAAAATATACATTTTTCGAATAATTCTAACTTTTGTACAATTGAACCGTTTTAAATTTTTTATGATGCAAGAAAATGCAAAATTATCAGTTATAGTTGTAAAAGATGTATGAATAAAAAAAACGAAATCTTTTTATTAAAATCAATTATAAAAATGTTCAGTTTTTATTATTTTGGTGGTGACTGAAATTTTCATGTATATTTCAATTAAGAAAATTCAGACTATTTTACTTCAAGTCATTACAATGATTGTAATTTTTTATTCCAATATGTGCATTCATCTAACTGCCCCTCTTCCAAAAGAAGGGTATTCAAATCGCTTGGTAAATCGACTTGTGATCCGAGGCTCGAAGCACCCATGTCCAAACACTATACTGCACGCGAAGCTACATTTCACCACGCTAGCGCCTTTATTGAATTCACCACTTTGACTTTGTGCTTCCAGACTTACACGCAACGCGGTGGGTACAACACCAATTTCAGTGTTCGTGTTTTGGCTTCGGACATCGTGTACGATGTTTCGGCAAACACCACAGCTGAGTGTTTCCGATTGTGTCCGATTGCGGAAAACACGGTTGGTTAATTTATTATATTTCTACCCGTGTCGTGCTTGTTAAACTCAATCAACTTTTCCCAACAGCCAAGAAAACAAACTACACACTTAGAAAATTTAACAATATTCGGTAATTTTTTACCAAACATTTTATAGCTGAACGTTCGGTTATCCGATTTAACGGACTTCGGTAAAATTTGAGAAGTTCCGGTAATTTGTTTACCGGAATACTGTAAAATTTCACCGAAATCCGGTAAATACGATTACCGAACGTTCAGCTGTTGAAAGTTCGGTAAAAAATTACCGAATACTGTAACATTTTCTATGTGTGTATAAGTCAAATTATCTAATGTTTAGAATCATCCGACGAGCATTGCTCTATCCGTGGTAACCAGTGTCATACTGGGTGTATGTTGAGAGCTTTCTTGTGATCGTAGCCACTCGGTTCGGGTATTTTACCAAAAATCAAACACGGTGTCAAAAGCAAAACACGAGCTTGTACACTCGTGTCGCGTCCATTGCGTTGCGGGATCATCTATAAGCATGAAACTTAAGTGGTAAATTACAGCCACATGGTGGTGTGTTTGCAGTCAAGTTCAGCTCTCGTGCAGAATGGTCTGGAGTTTTTACCAAGGCTGGCTGGAAGCACCCAGTGCTTATCAAGATCGAATTTTTCGCGTTTGAAATATCACCTTCTGGAAGATAAACAATATCAAAACTTCGTCAGCATGCTTTCTGCGACGCAGGAAACATGGTGAAATGAATTTAAAATGAATTTGAATTTGAAATGACAACAATTTATGAGATTTATCACTTCAAAAATGCGAAGTGACAGTGCATTTTTCCATGTAGCCTGATTGTAGGATCGATTCGCCTTAGGCATGTCGGGCGTTGAATCAGCAGTCGGTTTCCCAAGCAATCTATATTTTTATTTGTCAAAATGTGACTCACAACTCTTCAGATATTCTTGATGATCCGGAGGACCATGCAGTGACTTGTGGAAATCTCAAAACGGGTAACTACAGTGAATTCGTTCTCACATTACATGTAAATTTACTTCAAAATCAAAACCTAAATTTATTCACGTATGGTGTGATATAATCCATTTTCCCTGAAAGTACTAAGAATACGAACCCGGATGATGTCTTTGTAGTGCTGGAAACGTAATAAATCACCATTGTACTTATTTTTGAGTTTTTATGTTATTTGATGTGTCGCATAATGAGTTTTTGATCCAAATCTGAATCTGACCACTTTCCCGGGAGTAGCCATAACATTAACCTGGATGTTGTTAATGTGAATCTAGACTTTTGATGATATCAAAAATTGGAAATTGGAATTTTCGTAGTCTCATGTAATTTGAGGTCACATGATGGGTTTTGATCTTAGTCAGGAATTGGCTACTTCCCTGGCGGTAGCTCCAAAACCAGTCAATCAATATCTATAAAATTCGTATGGGACTACAGAACCCTTCATTTGGCGGTTGATTCATTCAAATCGGAAACCACAGAACTCTACACTTTAACATTTTACTTTTCTTGCATTTCAGGATCAACCGAACGAAGATCATATATTATAGATACGAGTGCTTGTAGTATTTTTCATTTACATAAATATATACACCATTATATAAATATTTCATGGGAATGGGAGGGACCATCAGGGCACCCGATTGAAGCACTCTGGATGGGGAGAGTGGGAATGCCAACTCCCCATTGCTAACAGTTTGTGAATAGAGGGCGGGCTCTTCTCCCCGCCCATTGGGGCATCCTCATGTTAGATAGCTTGCTCTTTTGACCAATTGTTCAGTCTTGTTGTTGGAAGGAGATTCTTTATATCCCTGTGGATACGTATAAGTGATGTTGCATATCGATCCATCCAACTCCTTTTTGGCCCTTCATACAACGGCATGATTAGGATAATCAGTGGTTATTAAAGCTTGATCAAGTCTAACAGAGTGGAGAGCCCATTGCTGTCGGACTTAGTTTCCGTGCTACAATGGGTGGTAGTACATATCATCATCATCATCATCATCAAAGTACCAACAGATGATGCTTAGGACTAGCATACATCCTCAATGTGTAAAAACTGGTGATCGCAAACTAAGACAATACCGGCGCCGGCCTCACCCTAATGCAGGTAAAGTACACTCTAAGCTACCCATATTTGCAAAAAAGTGCACATTCTAATTAATGGGTAAAATTGACTTAATGTGTTCTTCTTTCTTCTTTCTTTAGCATTTCAAGCTTATTGCTTTCACCATTCGCTTATTGCTTGCTCTCACCTTAGTGTTTGAAATGCACTGCCACAGTTATTTATTGAGAGTTTTCAATGCCAGGTACCATTTTTGCATTAGTATTATTGTGTGGTAAGAACCATCATACCCTAGACCAGAACGGGAATCGAACCCAGCCACCTCCAGCATGGTGTTGCTTTGGGACTATTCATAAACCACGTAGACTTTTTTGGGGGGGGGGGGGTGGTTGGACAAAGTTTCGGTCAAAAAAAAATTTAAAAAAAAAAAGGGAGGGGGTAAGGGGCAGGGGGGGCGGGGGGTGAAGTATTGGTGGTTGAGGGTGGGGGGGGGGTGGGGGGGGGGGGTTCGTTGGGGGAAAGTGGGGGGGGTGGGGAGGGGGGGGGGGGGGGGGGGGGGGGGGGGAGGGAACGTTGGAGGAGGAATGGGGGGTGGGTAATAATATTTTGGGATGTGTGGATTCACAGAAAAAAAAATCTGAATTTTCATTGTGATGTAAATATCAGAGCATGTAAAATCGTCTCTCCTTCCACACGAAGTAGCAAGTTGCATGAAATAATTGTAATGAAAACGAGCTTTTGTATACAACATTTTCCGAAATGAATGCAATGTCCCAGAACTTTACACGATTTATAATGTTAACTTGTACGTTTTGTGACGCTCCATTTATGTGCATGATATTGAACAGAAATTCACGTTACTTTTTCGAGCTGTGCAGCGGGTGGATAGTCATGAAGAAAACGAATATTTGTTTAGCTCAGGAAGTACTAGCACACCAGTCCCAAGCTCGGTCCTAAGCTTAATGATTCGCCCCTAAGACCGTTACTCACACCAATACACTCTCAAATATTCTGTCAAAATAACATAGCGAACCAAAACAAAGTGAAAGATACTTGTACCAAAAGATACTGAAAAGCGCAAGAGTGCATGGCAAGGTGTACTTTGGAACTATGGGTTCTACAACAGTGAACCAATTTCAAATCGCTAGTTGCACCTTGATTTTCGCTGTACATAGATCCACATTAAAGTTTCTCTAATGTTGACGCCAATTTAAACCAACAGTAAGGGTGCTCTTGGGGCCACTCTCAATTCTCTCTCTCTCTCTCTCTCTCTCTCTCTCTCTCTCTCTCTCCCACACCCTTAAGTACGACCTACCTTTGACCGTCGGTTTCGCTTTCGCCTCTCATCGTCTTGTCCCGAGTATAGTGCCACACAATTACATCCCGGTTCCAGTTAAGTTTCCTTTTGTTCATCTTCCACATGATCGCACTTTTCCTTGTTTGCATACCACCGCACATTTTACACTTTAGAACATGCGCTCCTTCATAACCTCATAATTTTGGGTCATTTCTTACAATCACTTCTCTCTATCTATCTGCAGTTTTATATCAGGCCACCGGACAATAGATCACCAAAACTAAAGATAGCACGCCATGCATCGTACCCTTACTCGCGCCACCGAATAATACAAAAAAAAAAAATCTGTATCTGTTGTGCAAACCTTGAAAATTATACAGAGCATACAATAACCTTTCTCTTTTTAAGCACACAAATGATTTTAGATAATTTAAATTTTGAGTGACGAATGCTAGTTAAATAAAGTTATAATTTTTGCAGTTAAGTATACTTTGTAGGTATCAGAAACACGTTCAATCATTCAATAGAGTCACACAATCCAATTCCATTAATATTATTGTGGATTTCTAGCACACAAAATGTTATACGCTTTAACATAAAACGCAACCCAAAACGATCAATGTTCCCTCATTTTACGGTACCCCACTTCAGAGCGTCATTCACCAGAAGCTCACACAGCACCCAACCGGTTGGAGAGGCGGGGTACAACACGTTGTTAGCGGTGGAAGTGGTATTGCATAAATATTAAACTTCAACTGAACAAATGACAAAGTAAGTAAGGAAGATTTTGATGCCAAGCGGATGTTGACGGGTTACTGTCTCTGGCAGGTACCTTTAACAACCAACCGGCAAGGACGAGGACAAGGACGAGCACGTGTTGTCTGCATAAAGCTTGAAGTCGACTTCGTTTGTGCGTTAGAACACCAGTGAGGACACTGAGGAGGGGGAGCTGAGGATGTTTGCAATAAATCTTAGCACGTTTATGGCTCCACAGATATAGTTGTTGCTTCTCAGTCAAGACATGTATTCCTTACCAGCCGACAACGGTTGCCGCAGTGTTACCAGAGATTGACTATTTTTAAACAAATATTATACCTCTGCTTCTGGCAACACTGCGGAGGAAAAGTCCATCCTCTAGAGACATGCATGAATACACAAAACTCCCGACCCAAGGCAAGGACTCCCACGGCGTTGCTGTGCCGATGATGACAGGATCACTTGTTATAACTTTATATCTTTCTACAGCGTCTTTGTTGTTGTCAATGTTTGCATTTTACGGAAGAAAAGGTGCTTCACCGCACTTGGTAACTGTTGGTTGTGACCCCTGAATGGCTCCGGATGCTGGGAACTTATGTCTTTTTCCGCACCGCCCCAGCGCAAGCATCACACGAAACTGCTTCCGTATTCATAGCTTTCTGCCGTGGCTGGCTGGCTGCCTGGCTGGGAGGACTGCAGTTGGAACTTACAGCCGGTCGTGATCCTACATATTTCATGACAAAGTACCATTGAAACTTCTTTGTTGCGTTGCATGTATCATCGGGCAGGCTGAAGGTTTATTACAGCTGAATGTGTTATTGATGGCCCGAAGCAGATTAATGGATATTTGTTTTTTTTTTTCTGCCGTTTGAGGGTACCTATAGGTAAAATGAGATCTAATATAGTTAGTGATGGTTAAAAGGGTGAGTTTGAAAAAATAAAAGTGATTCTCCGATCAAACTGTCAATCAGCTGGTGTAAATCAATATCAATATAAACTGCCCGTCATTTGATAGGATTTTAATTTTAACACTAGAAATGTGAAAAAGGTAATCGTTTGAAAACTAATCGTGAAAAAAAAAAAACAATGAATATGATGCAGCTCAGTTTTCAATAATTGTTCAGTGGAAATTTCAATTAAATCATTTCCTGTAATTGCCTGGTATATGTCCCCAAATAACTCGTTATTGGATAGTAAACTTCCACCATTGGCTTTAATTTGTTCCATCCCATTAAATCCACTGAATTATGGATTCTTTCATCGCTCACCATTTGTTGCATGCATACAAGCATTTTCTTTTTCCAGCATTTCTACCATTTTGCAACTAGTTTTTTTTGCTGGTTCTCAACTTAGTGTCCTACTTTGACATTCGATTTTGGCAATTACCGAGGTCCGAGTTCATGCATAATGTGGGAAACATCCAAAATCTGTTCAACCCAAATATGCGATTAGAAAATCGAACCCACTGCCTTTAGCAATGTTATAACAATCTTCTACCGACTAGCCCACGAGGCCCCGTGCAAATCAAACATAACATTAAAACCAATGAGTTCCGTTGTGGCCTGGGTGTCAAACCAATCACCCCTGTTTTAACGGGTAAATTAATTTTAACGATTGATCCCCGATGGTAAATATTTATTCCAGTGCCTCGGACACAATATTTGCACAACAGCCACCAAAGAACAGTGCGTTGGACTAGTTGATAAAATTTAATCGACAATCCGGAACCCGTCAAACTCAGTTCGACACCGGTTTATTGATATCGCAGCAAAGGTGTAGCAAATAACAACAACAATCAATATCGGCCTATCACAGGGATCATGCATGCTTAGAATGCGGTTTTGTTGAAACATTATTTCCAAACACGTTCAACCTTGTTGAAATAAACAAATCTTCTAGAAGTAAGAGAAAATTACCTAAGACTTAGACCGGAATGCCCAAATTTTACCAAACAGTTCAGCTGTTCAGATTTTAGTTAGAGATTACCGAATACTGTATAAATTTCTAAGTTTGTACAGTGGTGGATTTAAGCTCAAATTATGAAATTTTCTGCTAAATTATGATTTTTTTTCATTAATGACACTTTACACCAAGGTACATTAGTTTCTTACGAAATTCTGATTTTGTTAATCTATTTCATGTACAATATTAATCCAATAATTCGTTTCCCACTCCACTTCATTCCGTCCTTCTCAACTCTTCTTCTTCTTTAGCATTTCAAGTTTATTGCTTTCACAATTAGCTTATTGCTTGCTCTCAACTTAGTGTTCTAAATGCACTTCCACAGTTATTAATTGAGGGCTTTCGATGCCAAGTACCATTTTTGCATAAGTATGATTGTGTGGCAAGTACAATCATACGCTATGCCCAGGGAGTCGAGAAATTTTCCTTAACGAAAAATTCCTAGACCAGACCGGGATTCGAACCCAGCCACCTCCAGCATGGTGTTGCTTTGTAGCTGCGTCTTTACCGACTGAGCTAAAAGAGGACCCCTTAGCTCCTTTCCAACTCTTATTCTTCAAATTCTCTACTTCTCTTTCTATTCCTCCGTTGGTTTGCTTCAACTTTTTCTGCTTCTTGCGATTGTTCTACTCCTTCTTTTTTGACTTTTCTCTTTCCACTTTTATTCTTCTGCTAATCTTCTTCCAATTTTTTTTCTTCTGTTTCTTTACGTCATCCCATCTTCTCAAATACACAACGTGAGTTAGGTAGGCTAAAACTTACAACGATGCACAAATGCGAAGCTGAAAATAGCATTAAAAATACTGTGAAGGGATGCTACAATACAAAATGACAATAACCATTATATTTGTAATGTGCGGATGGTGCAGATTATGATCCTGCTGCAATAGTAGATGGACCTGCATTATCATAGCCATGAAAAAAAAAAACAATTTAAAAGCACTATACAATACTTTGGAACTCCATGGATGATCTGAAACCATACACCGTATAAAGAATACTTCTATTTTTCGTGACAACATCGCCTTGGTGCGGCTGCCACCTAATGCATAGTTGATGCGATACAGCATTTCTTACTCAGCCGCTGGATGCCAGGACAGACGCTGTTTGAGCCGCTCCTCCTTGGTGGACAGACGCTCGGCACGCACCTCCTCAATCTAGCTGAAGTCAGAAGGACAACAGGGCCCAGGCTGCACTACCAGCTAAGTTCGCAACCCTCAACTGGCGGTCTTTGTCATCTCTTGACCCGTGGAAGCATCTAAGAAGGTTTCTATTATGTTGGGCAAAACTTCCCGGTAAAACTTCCCGTCATCCAATTGCATGCCAAAGCAAGCTTAAACATTGAAATTGTTGTTATATAGGCGAATGAATTTGTAAAAATTTAAAACCTCTTTAATAAAATAATAATAATAATAATAATAATTGAAATTGATTGCAATTTTTCATTCAAAAATTTGGAAAAAATATAACTTTAAAAAAAATTTCTACAACATTTTCCACAGTGAAGGAAAATTGCTTGGAAAAGCAGGAAAAACCATTTTCTGAGTTATGGAAAATTTTGAAAAAAATATTTTCTTGTTCATTTATACATACGCTGACATTGGTGAAATTTTAGCGATGTTTTGTTTTTGTTTTTGAGTAATGCTCGAATAACTTTGGGCCCGTCACTCGTTTTCATAACGAAATAAAAAAAAAAAAAACCGAAAAATTTCGTCTTCCAATTTGCTTTGGTACCTAACGTATGCTTTCAAGGTAAGTATGTGGTTTGTTAATTTTGTTCAAGGTTGCTGCTAGATAATTTATTAAAGTATAGATACAAACCAAATTCCTATATAAGGGCGTTTGCGAAAAAACCAATTTTATTTTTCTGTTGGGGACATAAACCACTGCGACCAGTAATTTGATCTATTGTAGTATACATATCCCGTATCGTTTGTTGAGTGCATGTCGAGTTATTTCATCTTTATTGATGGACTAGCTGAACCCGGTGCGTGCGGTGCTACGCTTGCAACTAAATGAATGAAAATTTAATATAACTGTCACGTTTATGGTTTTTTTTTTCGAAATGAATTTTTTTTTTCTTAAATAAGCAGGGGTTCCAACTTCTATCAAAACATGCTTCTTACCCGAGAAATACACGGTTTGTGTTTAAGTAACCTGGATGATTTTCTCATTTTTGGTTGAAATTTGTGTTTCATTTGTATGGGAGCCCTCCCTTCCAGAGGGGGGTGGTTTCTCAAACCACCATACAATCATTGACTTCAAAACCCTCCACATGCCAAATTTGGTTCCATTTGCTTAATTAGTTCTCGAACCATCACACTGGGCTCATCGATTATTATAAAAATTTGAGTTTCATTTGTTTGAAGCCCCCCCCCCCCTCAGAAAGGGAGGGGTCTTGAACTACCATAGAAACATTCTTGCCTTCAAAACTCCCACATGCTAAATTTGATTCGATTTGCTTGATTAGGTCTCGGGTTATGATGAAATTTGTGTCTCATTTGTATGAGAGCGCCCCTTCCTGAGAGAGAAGGGGTCTCAAACAATCATAAGAACCTTCCCCAGCCCCAAAAACCCCTTCACATTAATTTTCACGTTGGTCGGTTCAGAACTTTCCGTGTCTATAAGGGTCTGACAGACAGAAATTCATTTTTATGTATATAGAAATCTAGCCTCCAAAAACCTCCATATGCTAAAAGTGGTTTCATTTACTTGATTAGTTCTCGATTCATGCAGAAATTTGCTTTTTATTTGTAGGGGGAGCCCCCCTCCCCTTCAAAATGGGGAGGGGTATTGAACTGCTATAGAAACATTTCTTGCCTCCAAATACCTCCACCTGCCAAATGTTGTTCCATTTGCTTGATTAGTTCTCGAGTTATGCAGAAATTTGTGTTGCATTTGTATGTAAACCCCCCCTCTCTCCCCCTTCCAGATGGCGTAGGAGTCTCAAACTTCCATGGAAACATTTCTCTCCTCCAAAAACCTCCACATGCCAAATTTGGTTCCATATGCTTGATTGGTTCTCGAGTTATGCACAAATTTGTGTTTCATTAGCATGAGAGCCCCCTCTTACAGAGGGCGGAGAGGTCTTGAGTTACTTTAGAAACATTTCTTGCCTTCAAAAACCTCTACCTGCCAAATTTGGTTCCATTAACTTGATTAGTTCTCGAGCTATACAGAAATATGTGTTTCATTTGTATGGGAGCCTCCCTTTTTAGAGAAGGGAGGGGTCTCAAACTGCCATAAAAACATTTCTTGCCTCCAAAAACTTCCGCATGCTAAATTTGGGTTTCTTTGCTTGATCAGTTCTCGAGTTATACAGAAATATGTGTTTCATTTGTATGGGAGCCTCCCTTTCTAGAGAGGGGAGGGGTCTCAAACTACCATAAAAACATTTTTTGCCTTTGAAAACTTCCGCATGCTAAATTTGGGTTTCTTTGCTTGATCAATTCTCGAGTTATACAGACAAATGTATTTCATTTGTATGGGATCCTCCCTTTATAGAAAGGGGAGGGGTCTCAAACTACCATAAAAACATGTCTTGCCTCCAAAAACTCCCGCATGCTAAATTTGAGTTTGTTTGCTTGATCAATTCTCCAGTTATACCGAAATATGTATTTCATTTGTATGGGAGCCTCCCTTTCTAGAGAGGGGAGGGGTCTCAAGCTACCATAAAAACCTTTTTTGCTTTCAAAAACTCACACATGCTAAATTTGGTTTCTTTTGCTTGAGTAGTTCTCGAGTTGTGTAGAAATTTGTGTTTCATTTGTATGGGAGCCCCCCTTTCCAGTAAAGAGAGGGGTCTTAAACCATCATAAGATTATTCTCCGGCCCTAAAAATCTCTGCATACAAAATTTCACGCCGATCGGTCTTTCCGCTCGCGAGTTAAATTGTGACAAAGGAAACCTCAACTCATTTTTATTATCTAGATTATGATTCACCCGTACGCGACATGATCAATACAGGTCCGTTCGAGGAACATAAATTCAAGAGCGGAAACCCTAAAGACCCTCTCAATTCGATGGTGGCAGAAGTAAACTTTGCTCGGCACAATGTAGCGCGTTTGACGTGCCAAATCCAAAAGTAGCATCACTGTATTGCCTACCGAAGATTCACAAAACACCAATTGGAATGCGGCCCATTTGCTCAAATATTTGCACACCCACCGAAAAAATGGCAGCGTGGCTAGTTGAAGAAATGAAAAAATACCCTGTATCTCATGGCAAAAGCGTGAAAAATTCGGTCGATCTCGTCCAGCAGCTAGAAGGGCTTAAGGTAAGACGTGGTGAAATTTTGGTATCGTTTGACGTTGCAGCACTATTTCCAAGCGTACCAATCGCCTCTACGAAGCCCGCGTCGACATTTAGAACGCAGTCGAGCACCTCACTATCAAATTGCGGCGTATCTTCTTGTGGCGGAGGTTTGCATGAACCAGATTTTTTTTCACATTTAGAGGAAAATTCTACAAGAAAACGTTTGGTTTAAGCTCGGGAAGAGCAACTTCCTAGTTGACGCTGAGAAGGAAACCTCTTTATGAGCGACTTCGAGGTAGATGCTGAGAAGGATGATGTACTGGCACCAGTGAAAGAACGCTACCTAGATCAAAAGATCAGGATGTTTAACTCACGTCGTAGCTCAACTAAGTTCACGGTAGAAAAAGAAATAGACGGAAAAATACCTTTCCTGGATCCAATGATCACCAGGAAGGAGGACGACACGTTGAAATTTGGAATTTACCGTAAACCGACATCGACTGATAGGTACATTACATCCGGCTCCAATCACTTTGGATCCCAAAAGCAAGCAGCTTTTCACTCCATGGCACACCGCCGACGAAAATTCGGGGATTTACCAAATTCCCTGCCAGGACTGCTCCTCGGTGTACATCGGACAAACCCGCCGCAAGGTAAAGGTTCGCTTAAAAGAACACAGAAACGCTGTTGATTAACAGAAACTACAGGAATCAGCAGCAGCGGTACATGCGACGGGTTTGGACCATCATATTGACTGAAAAAAAAAATGCAAAATTAATTAAAACAATAAGGAAACCGGCACACCTAAACGCATGGGAATCGATGTTTATCTCCAACTCATCCAAACCGCTTCTGAATGAAGACGATCCTCCCATCACATCATGTCTGTTTAATATGACAAAGCTGAGAATTCAGTAACCATCTCTTCTCTTCTGACGACAACGCAACAGCGTACGAAGATTTGTGTAATCTCGTAGATTTTTGGAGGGCAGCATCGCTGGAAACCGGTCGAGCAAAAGGTATTTAATTTTTGGGTATGGAAAGGGGGTCTTCCAAACCGTCCACACAGGCAAGTATAATTGCGATTCGAACAACTTCCTTCCGGTAACGTCTATCGCTTCTAGTGATCAGTTGCTCGACTGATGTTATTGTGCACAATGACATAGTACCTCTTTCTGCTATGCGGATTTATTACCAAAACGTACGCGGACTCCGAACTAAGGTAGATTCGTTTTTCTTGGCTGTCAGCGAATGCGATTATGATGTCATTGTTTTGACGGAGACTTGGCTGGATGAACGATTCCACAATGCACAGCTATTTGGCCCCAAGTTTGCTGTTTACCGCACCGATCGCAATGCAACGAACAGCTCAAAGGTCCGTGGTGGTGGTGTTTTGATCGCGGTCTCCAAGTATTGGAACAGCTTTATCGATCCTACAACGACGAGTATAACTCTTGAGCAGTTATGGATTAAAATCTCGACGCCTACTCGAATCATCAGCGTTGGAGTTATTTATCTACCCCCTGACCGACGTGACAATATGAGTTGCATACTCGATCATCTGGATTCCATCGGTTCAATAATCTCCAACCTGGCTTTGAATGACTTCGTGTTGCAGTTTGGGGATTACAATCAACCGTATTTGCAGTGGAAAGCAACGGATAACGGATTTCTAGAAGTCAACCCTCAATCTGTTCTTTCTAATTCCGGTTGTGCGTTAGTCGACGGTCTTTCCTTCCATGGTTTGACTCAGCTTAATGGAGTACCGAACAGAAATTCACGGTTTTTGGATCTCGTCCTTGGAAACGACGCAGTTAGCAATGCATGTAAAGTTGCAGAAGCTATTGACCCGCTTATCTCTCTCGACGCCGACCATCCAGCTTTGGACGTGGTGGTTGACCTCCCTGAATCGATAACGTTTTACGATTACGCCGATGGTTCGCAGATGTACGACTACCGCCGTGCTAATCATGCCGATATTTGTGCTGCTATTTCCCGTGTCGATTGGCAACCTATAGATGATTTCGATTGCATTGACGACGCTGTGATCTACTTCAGCCACATTGTTCGCGATATAATTGCTGAACATGTTCCTTTGTGTCGCCCGAAGCCAAAGCCCCCATGGTCCAATGGCCATTTGCGTCAACTCAAACGTGCCAGAGCAAAAACATTGCGACATCACTGCCGGAGTCGCACACAGTTTAGTAAGCAACAGTTCAACCGTGCTAGCAATGCATACCGTGTTTACAACCGTTCCCTATATCGTCGATATGTTATTCGTAAGCAGTCATCTCTTCGTAGAAACCCTAAAGGATTTTGGTCGTTTGTGAATTCCAAGCGCAAAGAAGTTGGTTTGCCTATATCAGTCCATCTCGGCGAACAACTTGCTAGCTCTGAGCTGGGTAAATGTCAGCTATTTGCTAAGCATTTTAAAAGTACCTTCAATGACATCCCTGCCACTTCCGTTCAAATAGCATCCGCGACTCAGTACACTCCAAGTAATGCTTTTGATTTTCATGCATTTATTATTGACGAACACGCCGTCCTGTCGGCCCTCAGAAAGCTGAAAATTTCGTATACTGCTGGTCCGGATGGGATTCCGTCGTCCATTCTGAAAAACTGCTCTAACTCGCTTGCCGTACCATTGGCTAAGCTGTTCTCACGTTCACTGCACGAAAGTAAGTTTCCCGGTGAGTGGAAACTTTCTCACATGTTTCCTGTCTACAAAAAGGGTGACAAACGGAATGTAGAAAACTACAGAGGGATCACATCTCTATGTTCGTGCTCTAAGGTATTTGAAATCATCATAAACGATGCTCTATTCAACTCCTGCAAAACATACATTTCAACGGCTCAGCACGGTTTCTTCCCGAAACGATCTGTTGCTACGAATTTAACCGAGTTCGTTTCACTTTGTGTTCGCACAATGGACGCTGGTGGTCAAATCGATGCTGTTTATACAGATTTGAAAGCAGCATTTGACCGTGTGGACCATGGCATTTTGCTGGCAAAGCTAAAAAAACTTGGTGTTTCTTCCCCTTTGGCGTGCTGGTTCGAATCATACCTAAAGAATCGCCTGCTCTGCGTGAAAATCGGATCATCGCTCTCGGAAAGTTTCACCAATACCTCCGGTGTTCCACAAGGCAGCAACCTCGGACCCCTCTTGTTTACGCTGTTCATCAATGAACTCTCTCATCTTCTACCTCCAGGGTGTAGATTATTTTATGCGGATGACGTAAAAATGTTCATGACAATCAACTGTCTTGAGGACTGTGAATACCTGCAATCACGTGTAGATGATATGGCGATGTGGTGCTCTTTAAATTTTCTGACACTTTGCATCAATAAATGCATGGTTATTTCATTTAACCGAAAGCGCAAGCCGATTAAATTCGATTATCATATTTCTGATAACGTACTTCAACGTGTAAGGCAGGTCAAAGACTTAGGAGTAACTCTCGATCAAGAGATGACGTTCAGGCCACACTACCACGAAGTAATAGCGAAGGCAAACCGGCAACTTGGATTTATTTTCAAAATATCTGAAGACTTCCGAGACCCTCTGTGTCTGAAATCATTGTACTGTTCGTTGGTGCGCTCAATACTAGAAAATAGTGTCGTTATCTGGAGTCCTTATCAACGTTGCTGGATTGCGAGGCTGGAGTCTGTTCAGCGTAGGTTTGTTCGATACGCACTACGCCACCTACCATGGCGGGACGCGTCAAACCTTCCTGCCTATGAAGATCGGTGTCGGTTGCTTGGAATCGATACGTTAGAACGAAGGAGGCGTAGAGTTCAAGCTATTTTTGTGGCTAAGGTGATCACCGGTGAAATTGACTCTCCGGAACTTCTCAATCAATTGTGCTTCTATGCCCCTGAACGAGCGATACGACAACGAAACTTTTTGCACCTTGCGCCTCGTAATCATCTTTATGGTATGAACGAACCCCTGCGTGCTGCTGCCGATGCGTTTAATAGTGTTTATTCCTTGTTCGATTTTAATATGCCATTGACTACTTTTATAAGAAGACTATTTTAATGCTAGCGTTAACTGATTTATTCATGAAGACAAACATATGTCAGATGAAATTTATAACAACAAATAAACAAATAAACAAATAAAATTCACAAAACAAATATTTTATATTTGATTGAGCTGGCGCCGAGTCCGGGCAACATTTATCAAGTTTTTATCAATTTTTTTACACAATAACAAAAGTTGCTTCACTCAAAACACTATATCTCACAAACTTATCGTTCGACAGCTGTCAAATTTATACACGTATCTTTTAAGGGTTGGTGCTAACTTAAAATCATACACTCAGGCAAGGTTTGAATCCAGGTTGCTCCATATTTTTATTTTTTCAATATCATTATACCACAGAGAACAGACATTGAAGTCCATATACCTTTTCTTGAAAAACGTGTGTAAAAGTATAAGGGAGGCAGCCGGTATAAGAAGTAAGTGCAGAGAAAAACAAAGAAAACTTTTCAGGTTATGTGCTAGGCTTTTTATTGATAAACATTGACATGACAGTTATCGCACAACTGCAGCGCCGCCTACCAGGAGCATAACGACATACATTTGAAATGTCGGTTTAAAGTATTACACAAGTAGCAGACCGAAGATGAACGTCTGTTCTCTGTGATTATACTGCGTAAAGCAAATTTATGAAATTCATACTGCTTTCTTATAGCAAATAATCATAGAGCAATCTTATGAATATCGAAAGTTTATTTCGCTGATTGTATGGATTTAATTCTAGTGCCGCCATCTATGTGTCAGGACAAATACTTAGCTACCCATCTGTTAATGCTCTTTTAGTGTCCCTTTTAGATCGTATGGAAAACGATTGAATGATTGATTCCAAGTTATTTCAACATCCTTATAAGAGACGCGTTTCGAATTTCGAAGTGAGTACATTAATTTTGTTAGTTCACCTGTTCTTGTTCCGACGCCATTGCCACAACAATTTGTCCAATTGTGAAGAACCTATGCCGGCTAAAAATTACATCGATTACACACTAATTGTTATTATGTAATTGTATTGAAAATTACACTTAAAAAATTACTTCTTTTCATGAGACATAATTCGTATTTGACACAAATCGAAGAACGCAAATAAAGATTTTGTACGTTCTCTCGATGACGCTTGCATGTATCGGTCTCAGGACATTGAAATTTAAATGACATTTTGGTAGTGTGAGTTTGGTAGTAGTTTGTTATTATGAGCATACGGCAAAATTAGCACCATTAGTTTCACCAATACCATACAGTTTTTTATTAAAGATTTATATTTCAATCGCTGAAGAATATACCAAGCGTATTATTTATCAATTTACTAGCTGCAATTTGTTTCAAATAATCGAAATATATCAGGAAAATCTCGTTCGTCAGCGAATGAAACTGTTATAATATGCTGGCATACTAAACAGGGTTTTTCTGAAACTTGTAATGAAATATCAAACTATATATGTATTGGAGTAGCTTCTCTGCAGTTTTATATAAATTCGGCAGCTTAATTTAATAATTAATGATAACGACGGGTCCTAAATAGTTGCGGTTAGTTTGCGTATGTGTGAAGACTTGAGGTGGAGTAACCACCGTTCTGGATAATGTTTTCATTAATTTAATTGTTTATTTATTTGATTTCTATACCACCAACGCATGAATTGTGAAAAGACAAAAGCAAAAACTGTCTTCTTGGACAAGTTCGTAATATATTAAAATAGAAAGACGAAACACTACTGAAAGAACGCTATGTAGCAATCAGTCCTAAATTCTTTTTTTTTAAGTAAAACTCTAAGGAGGGTAATGTTTTATAATATATGGATGTGAGTCTGGAGCTGGATATCGGCAAGCAGTGAAAAGCAGTCTATTCGATCGGACAATGCATGAGGGATGATAAGTGACTACGTGGTTTCACGACGATTCTCAAGAGTGTCCAAGCGGATCATGGGGCAGCAGCGTTCGAAGCTTGGAAGGTTGAAAAGGTCTCTCCAAGGCAGTTTACCAAGACCGTATTGGATGAAACTACTTTGATAGGTTGAGCGCAGATCAACTGTAATTTCATTGGAAATTCAAGACGTGGGTAGTATTGAGAATCTTACTAAACCTATTGAAAAATCAAGAGAATGCATTTAATACAAGTTCTACTCTTGTATTGCGTGAGAGGGATCTACAGCAGTCTACAATAATCTTGCCTTTTCTTTTTGCTCGTATAAAAAAAATATCCGAGAAAGAAATTTTGGAGCTTTATCTCAAAAAAAAAACAAACCAACTTTTTTGTTGGGGGAGGCTGTTTTTGTAAAAAAACATTTTTTTTGTTTTTTTTTTGGATGTAAAATAAATTTTTTTTTTTTTTATTTTAATGGGGGAGGGAGAAGATGCCCCTCCTCCTCAAAGAGTTTTTTTTTTTTTTTTTTTATTTTTTTGTCTAGGAAAAAATATTAAAAAAATTGTTTTTTACAAAAAAATACACTCCCTTTAATTTTTGTTGGGGGTGTAATCTATTTATTTTATCTGTTCATATAATAACTTGTTGGCGCTTACCACAGAATTGTCCAGAAAATTGTCCTACGTTGTGTCTTTAATTTTTATTTTATTGTCACTTCAGTGGGCACTTGATTCACTTTGCAGGTTGACTTGAGACTGACTAAATTTCGTTGTTTGTTGAGTCTTATAGGTTGAGTTTATACATAAATTTATGCTAAGAGCAAAACTGCCAGTTTGAACGGGCGAAAATCCCTAACCGTACGCTAAACTGGTCGAATGGTGCACGTTCTCTATTGTTATTGCATGCAAGTGAAGTCAATTTTCTATGCGGTGACCTAACGCGTGTTGACCTAATGCTATTCGCTTCAACATACCCGCCGCCTTGAATGATTACGTTCAACATGATTGATGTAAACAAAACAAACATCTTTAGCTTAATCTAACAGGTAAGTACAATTTGTTTAACAATAATTCGATTTCTTCTTCTATTTGCAGGCAAAAATTATTTCTTATAAATGAGAATTGGGATCGATGAATGTTTCTTCTCGTTGCTCCTGACCAAGAACCGGCTCGAAATTTGGAAGTAAGCAAATTTTGGTTATTGGTCGGATGATGATACCTCTCGCAGTGCGAAGGCTAACAACTCGATGCAATTGATCTCTTCCAGGATGTACTTCAGTGATGCGCGCAAGTGGCCAACGAGTTGTTGGTACCATTTCGTCAACCAGGATGACCATCCTTCCAGGCTGGATCTCGTCGTTTCGTGCTGCAAGTTTCGTATCTCTCATCATCTCCTGCAAGTACTCTGTTCGCCAGTGAATCCAGAATTTCTGAACGTGATGCTGGAGCTTCTGAAGATGTCCAAGGGCGCCCACCGGTGTGTGCTGAATGGATGGGTCGGGCAGGGCTTGCATCGAGGTACCGATGAGGAAGTGCGCTGGTGTTAGGGCGGCGAGGTCATTAGGATCATCGGACATTGGCAGAAGAGGACGGGAGTTCATCGCAGATTCGATTTGGTGCAGAATTGTGTAGTATGCTTCAAATGAGAGCAGTGTATTACCTAGTTGTCGAAATAGATGTCGTTTGGCAGTCTTGACCGCCGCTTCCCATAGGCCATCGAAATGTGGTGCCTTGGGAGGAGTCAGGTGCCACGTAATTCCCTGATCTGTGCAAGCAGAAGTAATAATGCTCTGCTCGTTCTGGCTCCTAAATCTGGCAAATAGCTCGGCCAGCTCTCGTTTTGCTCCTTCAAAATTCTTTCCGTTATCCGAATAGATATGGGCTGGGATTCCGCGTCTTGCAATGAATCTGCGCAAAGCCGCAATGAACCCTTGGGTAGAGAGGTCCCCAACAAGCTCTAGGTGGACAGCCTTGGTCGCAAAACATACAAATATGCAAAGGTAAGCCTTTGCAGGAGCAGCTCGTTTATGGATGGGTTTCATGTATAGAGGGCCGGCATAATCCACGCCGGTATTGGAGAATGGACAACTTGGTATGACTCTCGCTGCTGGTAGCTGTCCTATCTGCTGAAGTGCGGGCTGCGGACGTTGGCGTATAAACCGGAAACAATTTCGAACGATGCTGTGGACTAAACGGCGACCATTCAATGGCCAATATTCTTCACGAACGGATGATAGCAGTAGACGCCCGCCGCCGTGGAGCAACTTCCGATGATAGTGCTCTCCGATTAACCTGGTGAATGGATGATCCTTTGGGAGGAGGGCAGGGTGTTTGGACTGGTATGGAAGCTGAGACAAGTTCAATCGACCTCCTACTCGTAGTATTCCTTCCGGATCGATGAATGGACACATCCGACGTATTTTCGATTTCTTCATCACGGCATTACCTTGGTGTAGATCCTTGATCTCTTCCTCGAAGGCATCCAGTTGAGCAAGGCGAATTAGGAGGGCATTAGCGTTGGCAAGCTCCTCGACGCTGAGTGACTGTACGTTGATTTCATTCTCTAACAGAGGTGCAAGTGGCTGGGTTCTTGTCTTTGAACGTGTTCTTGTCGCGAAACGGAGGCAATACCCTACAGTGTGAAGCAGGCGAGAATAGGACGACCACCGAAGAAACCATGGGTTAATGCTGGGTTTTGTTTGGATGGATGCAACGACACTTTTCGTTTCCAGAATGTCCTCCGAAACGACAGGTGGGTTTGAAGTTGGCCAGGACGATCGCTGGTGTGCCAACCATGCAGGACCATGCTTCCAATACTCGCTTTTCAGAAATTCTTCCACTGACATCCCTCGTGACACCAGATCTGCAGGATTCTCGGAGCCGGATACATGATTCCATTTGCAACCATGGGTGAAATGTTGCACCTCGGAAACCCTATTGGCAACAAATGTCTTCCATGTGCTGGGAGGTGCTCTAAGCCAATACAAACAGACGGCAGAATCGGACCAAAAATACGATGCGGATACATTGATATTGATAGCTTCTTTGATACGATGATGCAGGTGGGCAGCCAGGACACAAGCGCACAGTTCCAGGCGAGCTATTGTCAGTCTCTTCAGCGGAGCCACCTTGCTTTTTGAAGCAAGTAACCTGATTCGTACGGTTCCCAGAGCGTTTTCACAGCGGACGTATGTGCAGGCCCCGTATGCAGACGTTGAGGCATCGGCAAAAGTATGCAGCTCAATTTGCGAATCTGGGAGAAAGGCGTAGCGATCAATTCGATAGGTAGCAATCTTTGGAAGCTCCAGCCGAAAGTTTTCCAATTTCATCCGAATTACTGTAGGTACGGGGTCGCCCCAGTCGCAGGAAAGCGACCATAGTTCTTGCATAAGGATCTTAGCTCTGACTACGATGGGTGCAATTAAGCCGAGTGGATCGAAAAGCCTAGCAATGTCGGAGAGGATTGAACGCTTTGTTGGAAGCTCGTCACGGTGTTGTATTGGTGAATCGAAACGAAGTGTATCAGATTCTGGCTCCCATCGAATTCCTAGTGCTTTTATGGACTCATTCGGTAGGAATTGTAGGCTCGATTGCGTCCCAATAAGGTCATCCTGGAGTCCCTGCAGTACTTCAAGGCGGTTTGATGTCCACTTTCTCAGAACGAATCCGCCTTTCGAGAGCAAGTTCGCTAGTTCTTCTCGGAGCTGGATAGCTTCTTCGATGGTCTTCGCCCCTCCAATAAAATCGTCCACATAGAAGTTTTTTAGTAGTGCTTGGCCGGCTACCGGATAATCATTGCCCTCATCCGATGCAACTTGCTGGAGTGCACGCGTTGCCAGAAAAGAGGAAGGAGATAGACCGTAGGTGACGGTTTGCAATTCGTAGGTTTGAACTGGAACGTCTTTTGTGAATCGGAAGAGAATGCGTTGCAACGAACAATCATCAGGATGTAGACGCACTTGCCGGTACATCTTTGCTATGTCGCCAACTAAAGCCACGGGATACGTCAGAAATCGTAGAATGATAGCAAGAAGGTCATCTTGGACCACCGGACCCACGCAGAGAGCTTCGTTCAAAGAGAAGCCGGTCGAAGTACGAGCGGAGCCGTCGAATACGACTCTTATCTTGGTGGTCGTACTTGCTTCCTTCATTACGGGGTGGTGAGGCAGATAGTATGTATGGGAGTGATCCGATCCATCGTCCGGCTCGACCAATCGCATATGGCCGAGGGTGAGGTACTCCCTCATGAAGTCGTGGTATTCTTCTTTTAACTTCTGGTTCCGATCTAGTCGACGCTCGAGTTGCTCGAAGCGATAACGAGCGCTGATTTTGGATTCACCTAACATCGCATCGAAGTCAGGTTTTCGTGGTAGACGAACAATGTAGCGGCCTGTCTCGTTTCGAGACGTTGTAGATTGAAAATAATCCTCACAGTAGCGTTCCTCGATTGAATAATTGTTGATTACGGTCAATTCTTCTGTTTTCCAGAATCGTTCTATGCATTCCTCAAGCGTTGGCATACAAACAGCGACGACACTGGGAGTAATAGACTGCCGCTGAGTAGGGTGCTCTGTGCTTGCTGATCCCGTTACAACCCATCCGAAAACACTGTCTACCAGTATTGGAAGATTATCGGCCAACTGAAGACGAGCTGTGCTTGGAAAGAAGGAGTGGAAGTGTTTTGCGCCCAGAACTATGTCAATTTGTTGACGCTTGTTGAACATCGGGCGGCCAATGACAAGTTTTGAGGAATTGCCAATCTTGATGTATATGTCTTGGCGGAAGATAGCGGTAGACTAGAGAGGCAACCGCGAAAAGCCGAGATTGCGAGCGAAAATGATCCACCCAGAAATAGGCCCCGGAGGGAGGTTCGGGGAGTAGAGGGAGAAGGAAACCGTGCAGGGGGCAGATAGAGTTAAGAGAAGAGTTCGAGAGTGGGGGAGGACGCAGGGGGCGGGGGGGAGGGCGAGGGCGGGAACTGAATGGATGTGGGTCGGGCAGGGCTTGCATCGAGGTACCGATGAGGAAGTGCGCTGGTGTTAGGGCGGCGAGGTCATTAGGATCATCGGACATTGGCAGAAGAGGACGGGAGTTCATCGCAGATTCGATTTGGTGCAGAATTGTGTGTAGTATGCTTCAAATGTGAGGAGCAGTGTATTACCTAGTTGTCGAAATAGAAGTCGTTTGGCAGTCTTGACCGCCGCTTCCCATAGGCCATCGAAATGTGGTGCCTTGGGAGGAGTCAGGTGCCACGTAATTCCCTGATCTGTGCAAGCAGAAGTAGTAATGCTCTGCTCGTTCTGGCTCCTAAATCTGGCAAATAGCTCGGCCAGCTCTCGTTTTGCTCCTTCAAAATTCTTTCCGTTATCCGAATAGGATATGGGCTGGGATTCCGCGTCTTGCAATGAATCTGCGCAAAGCCGCAATGAACCCTTGGGCAGAGAGGTCCCCAACAAGCTCTAGGTGGACAGCCTTGGTCGCAAAACATACAAATATGCACAGGTAAGCCTTCGCAGGAGCAGCTCGTTTATGGATGGGTTTCATGTATAGAGGGCCGGCATAATCCACGCCGGTATTGGAGAATGGACGACTTGGTATGACTCTCGCTGCTGGTAGCTGTCCTATCTGCTGGTGTGCGGGCTGCGGACGTTGACGTATACACCGGAAACAATTTCGAACGATGCTGTGGACTAAACGGCGACCATTCAATGGCCAATATTCTTCACGAACGGATGATAGCAGTAGACGCCCGCCGCCGTGGAGCAACTTCCGATGATAGTGCTCTCCGATTAACCTGGTGAATGGATGATCTTTTGGGAGGAGGGCAGGGTGTTTGGACTGGTATGGAAGCTGAGACAAGTTCAATCGACCTCCTACTCGTAGTATTCCTTCCGGATCGATGAATGGACACATCCGACGTATTTTCGATTTCTTCATCACGGCATTACCTTGGTGTAGATCCTTGATCTCTTCCTCGAAGGCATCCAGTTGAGCAAGGCGAATTAGGAGGGCATTAGCGTTGGCAAGCTCCTCGACGCTGAGTGACTGTACGTTGATTTCATTCTCTAACAGAGGTGCAAGTGGCTGGGTTCTTGTCTTTGAACGTGTTCTTGTCGCGAAACGGAGGCAATACCCTACAGTGTGAAGCAGGCGAGTATAGGACGACCACCGAAGAAACCATGGGTTAATGCTGGGTTTTGTTTGGATGGATGCAACGACACTTTTCGTTTCCAGAATGTCCTCCGAAACGACAGGTGGGTTTGAAGTTGGCCAGGACGATCGCTGGTGTGCCAACCATGCAGGACCATACTTCCAATACTCGCTTTTCAGAAATTCTTCCACTGACATCCCTCGTGACACCAGATCTGCAGGATTCTCGGAGCCGGATACATGATTCCATTTGCAACCATGGGTGAAATGTTGCACCTCGGAAACCCTATTGGCAACAAACGTCTTCCATGTGCTGGGAGGTGCTCTAAGCCAATACAAACAGACGGCAGAATCGGACCAAAAATACGATGCGGATACATTGATATTGATAGCTTCTTTGATACGATGATGCAAGTGGGCAGCCAGGACACAAGCGCACAGTTCCAGGCGAGCTATTGTCAGTCTCTTCAGCGGAGCCACCTTGCTTTTTGAAGCAAGTAACCTGATTCGAACGGTTCCCAGAGCGTTTTCAGAGCGGACGTATGTGCAGGCCCCGTATGCAGACGTTGAGGCATCGGCAAAAGTATGCAGCTCAATTTGCGCCTCTGGGAGAAAGGCGTAGCGATCAATTCGATAGGTAGCAATCTTTGGAAGCTCCAGCCGAAAGTTTTCCCATTTCATCCGAATTATTGTAGGTACGGGGTCGTCCCAGTCGCAGGAAAGCGACCATAGTTCTTGCATAAGGATCTTAGCTCTGACTACGATGGGTGCAATTAAGCCGAGTGGATCGAAAAGCCTAGCAATGTCGGAGAGGATTGAACGCTTTGTTGGAAGCTCGTCACGGTGTTATATTGGTGAATCGAAACGAAGTGTATCAGATTCTGGCTCCCATCGAATTCCTAGTGCTTTTATGGACTCATTCGGTAGGAATTGTAGGCTCGATTGCGTCCCAATAAGGTCATCCTGGAGTCCCTGCAGTACTTCAAGGCGGTTTGATGTCCACTTTCTCAGAACGAATCCGCCTTTCGAGAGCAAGTTCGCTAGTTCTTCTCGGAGCTGGATAGCTTCTTCGATGGTCTTCGCCCCTCCAATAAAATCGTCCACATAGAAGTTTTTTAGTAGTGCTTGGCCGGCTACCGGATAATCATTGCCCTCATCCGATGCAACTTGCTGGAGTGCACGCGTTGCCAGAAAAGAGGAAGGAGATAGACCGTAGGTGACGGTTTGCAATTCGTAGGTTTGAACTGGAACGTCTTTTGTGAATCGGAAGAGAATGCGTTGCAACGAACAATCATCAGGATGTAGACGCACTTGCCGGTACATCTTTGCTATGTCGCCAACTAAAGCCACGGGATGCGTCAGAAATCGTAGAATGATAGCAAGAAGGTCATCTTGGACCACCGGACCCACGCAGAGAGCTTCGTTCAAAGAGAAGCCGGTCGAAGTACGAGCGGAGCCGTCGAATACGACTCTTATCTTGGTGGTCGTACTTGCTTCCTTCATTACGGGGTGGTGAGGCAGATAGTATGTATGGGAGTGATCCGATCCATCGTCCGGCTCGACCAATCGCATATGGCCGAGGGTGAGGTACTCCCTCATGAAGTCGTGGTATTCTTCTTTTAACTTCTGGTTCCGATCTAGTCGACGCTCGAGTTGCTCGAAGCGATAACGAGCGCTGATTTTGGATTCACCTAACATCGCATCGAAGTCAGGTTTTCGTGGTAGACGAACAATGTAGCGGCCTGTCTCGTCTCGAGACGTTGTAGATTGAAAATAATCCTCACAGTAGCGTTCCTCGATTGAATAATTGTTGATTACGGTCAATTCTTCTGTTTTCCAGAATCGTTCTATGCATTCCTCAAGCGTTGGCATACAAACAGCGACGACACTGGGAGTAATAGACTGCCGCTGAGTAGGGTGCTCTGTGCTTGCTGATCCCGTTACAACCCATCCGAAAACACTGTCTACCAGTATTGGAAGATTATCGGCCAACTGAAGACGAGCAGTGCTTGGGAAGAAGGAGTGGAAGTGTTTTGCGCCCAGAACCATGTCAATTTGTTGACGCTTGTTGAACATCGGGTCGGCCAATGACAAGTTTTGAGGAATTTGCCAGTCTTTGATGTATATGTCTTGTGCTGGAAGATCAGCGGTCACTGTATCCATTAGTAGTAGGTCCACACCGCATTCGAAACTATCGTTCCGAGATTTGATTCGAGCGAAAATTGATTCTCTCACCTTCTTAGAAATATTGCCTGCTCCCTGAATTGTCACGTTTACTGGAGTCCGTTTCAAATGCAACCGTCGTGCCAAGCGATCTGTAATGAGATTTGGCTGAGAAGCACTATCTAGCAGCACCCGTGCTATGTGGTCTTGGCCATATGCATCGACGACCTTCACCAGTACTGTTAAGAGAAGAACGTCTTCTCGAGATTGTGGAGTGGAGGCACTGGCAACGATCCTTGGAATTTCTTCGGCATCTACGATGGGTGATCGGGGAATGGATGAAGTAGCTGACTGAAGAGCTTGCGTCGGCATAGACGTGCGAGTGGAAGGCATATCATTTACTGATCTAGTGACGTCACTGGAATGAAGCATGGTGTG
This sequence comes from Aedes koreicus, assembly GCA_024533555.2. Classification (NCBI taxonomy): domain Eukaryota; kingdom Metazoa; phylum Arthropoda; class Insecta; order Diptera; family Culicidae; genus Aedes; species Aedes koreicus. The sequence goes on from JAHHFK020004449.1 coordinate 29,075, forward strand.
ATGACGTTTATGGCAATGTTTGCAGCTGTAACTCGATGGGCAATTACGAGCAATGTGGCCACCCTTCAGGCAATTGTGACACAGGTTCTTGCTAGACACTAATCGCAGCCGTTCGGAGTGGGACAGCTGGTTGAATCTTGCACATTTCATAAGCGGATGATCTTGGCTGCAAGCAGGACATTTGCTGCCGGAATCGGAAGTAGAAGCACAGGATGATACACGGAAATTAGGAACTCTTCTGGTGGAATGAGATGATGCATTAGGAATAATTGCGGGCTGATGATGGTTCACCAGAATAGACTCCAAAACGCGCATACGCCGCTGAAGAAACTCGATCAAGCAGTCGTAGTTCGGGTTACTAGAGGTTGAAGCGTGTTCTTCCCAGGCCTTAAGCGTGTCGTCAGGGAGTTTCGTGCACAGCAGATGTTCCAGGATGGTGCTCCAGGAGTCCGTTGGTTCACCTAGTTGACACAGGATTTTAGTGTGACGCTGGTATTCATCCACCAGCGCGTGTAGAGATGCAGCGGTTTCCTTCTTAGCCGAGTTAATTTCAAAAAGAGCCTGGAGATGCCGTTTCTTCAATAGGTATTCGTTGGCGTACCTGTCCACCAACGTTTGCCACGCTAGGTTGTAATTCGCTGAGCAGATCGCAATGGACTCAATGAGCTGAGCCGCTTCGCCTTTCAGGGCTGCTTTCAGATAATGGAACTTTTGGATTGCTGCAACGTCGGAATTGGAATGAATGAGCGCCAAAAAGGTGTCGTGAAACCCTAGCCACTGCATGTAGTCGCCGTTGAATTCAGGAAGCGAGATCGTAGGTAATTTCAACCCAGCGAGAGCGGAAGACGGCAAAGAAGAAGATTCAGGGATGCGAGCTTGATTAAGAACAGGTAGTTTCGAAATTAAGGCGGCCTTTATTTGAAATAGCCGAGGTTCAAAATCTGCGCGAATATCAGCGTTAGCTTGCCTACCTTCTTCACCATACTCAGTATCTTCCAACTGCCCTTGCACCTCCTCCAGCGTTGCCCACAAGTTGTTCAGGTACTCTAGGCGTATCGTTACCTGCCCTCGGTCGCGTTGTTCGTCGAAATTAGCCACAAATGCCTCTGCCCGACCCAACGCGGCGATCATCGTAGCTCTCCGGGAAGCGAGATATACTCTTTGCTGCTGTTGCTGCTCCATCTTGCAATCCAGAACAGGGTGATCGGTACTCAGCAATGAAAAACGGATCTGTCGAAGACGAAAAGACCACGGTAGGCCTGGAGCGAGCAAGTAAAACACTTGGAATGGTACTCACCAATTCCAAGGCAAGTATGTGCCTTGAATTTATATAAAGCAGCCAACAGGAACAATAAGCAAGCACCGTCCGTGCTAGTCGGTAAGATGGCGAAACAAATCAAGAACCAGTGAATTGGTTGGATGGTTGGCACCGCCTTTCGGATGTTGATGTCAGGATACGGATGCAGAAATGGTTTGGTCTGTGAGGTAGCGTCTGTCCTTCAGAGGATGGCGCTGGACAGCCGAAATGCAATGGCGATATCCAGCAGTGCTTTTAACCAAGCGAAGAATCGAAGAACGATGGCGGGAATCAGCATACGGATGTGCTCCAAACGGCTGTATACCCAATTGTTTGAGCCTTGTATTGTTTCACTACGAATCCGGAGTAATGGCGGGAGAAAAATGGTAGCGACCAGTGGATCGTCTAACGTGGCCAGAAAATTTAATGGCATCGAAGTATCCTGGTCACGGCACCAATTTTATGTTGGCGCTTACCACAGAATTTTCCAGAAAATTGTCCTACGTTGTGTCTTTAATTTTTATTTTATTGTCACTTCAGTGGGCACTTGATTCACTTTGCAGGTTGACTTAAGACTGACTAAATTTCGTTGTTTGTTGAGTCTTATAGGTTGAGTTTATACATAAATTTATGCTAAGAGCAAAACTGCCAGTTTGAACGGGCGAAAATCCCTAACCGTACGCTAAACTGGTCGAATGGTGCACGTTCTCTATTGTTATTGCATGCAAGTGAAGTCAATTTTCTATGCGGTGACCTAACGCGTGTTGACCTAATGCTATTCGCTTCAACACCATCATTCGTGAGTTGTAATGATCATGAGAAGATGATGGTCATAGTCTTATAACCGTCATGAAAATGTACAGCACTGAACAAAAAGGAGCACACCACTCCACTTCCTTTGCTAGTGAGTAATCAGCACGGTTAACAATAGAAAGAGCATCTTCCTTCACAGCATCGATCAAAGGCATCCTTCTTCGGCACCGTTTCTATCTAGACTCCCCCCCCCCCCCCCCCACAGCCCCCTTGTCGGGTGATGCATGACTCGCGAAAGCTGTTTTTTTTTTTTTTCAACTAAAGGAAAGAGACCTTCCGCGGGAGGCGACAATTTTTTTTCCTTCATCCCGTGGACAATCGACAACAATAGAAAAGACTGCACTATAGGTGTCGTTTCGGGATCACAAACACGTATGTGTTCGTGGAGATGAGGACTTCCTTTTTGTTTATGGAATTACGTGTATGAATTCAAAAATCTTATTATGACTGGCTTCGTCCCGTGACGGTGTTTTTATCCTCTAACCTGCAACCAATGAAGCGTACAAAAGACAAAGATCGGGAGGGATGAGCATCGGTTGGGGGTTTTGTCGCTGTTGGTATCCTTTCACGGTGCTACTTTTCCTGGAGGTGTTTTCCCATCTATGAGGTGGAGCTGCTGTTGCTGTTGAGAGGAAGGATGTTGTCTCATATTGCAATTGGAAGATGCACTGCCTAATGGCAGTAGGGATATTTAAAGAAGAATATGTAAGTGCGCTGGTAGAACGCTTTCGTACCAATATGGTGCACTCAGAAAGGCCGCAGGACAAAATACACACATACTGGCCCGACACGTGTTAACAAGCCACGTGCGTGGATGCTCTGATTGGGGCGGGGAGGGGGTAGGGAAGTGCCAAGCAAATAAGTTCTAACACAAAACGGATGCCCACCGCTCGAAGGATAGGCCTCCTTCGCAGGATGTCCTGGCTGATGATAACAAAAAGGAAGAGAGAACACATGTATGGAGTCATAAAAGCCCTGATTGAAGTGCAATTGCTTTTGTTAATTTTATTTCTTGCGGCTCTTTTAATTCCATATTGTTCTAATTGTGTTTAAATAATGAAAAAAAAAAGGACCAAGGCGAGTTAAGATCTTCACACACCCATACCGTGGGGATCAACCTGGATGAGAAAAAGGAGAAAATCCCATTCACAAAACGTAATTTCACTCCACCAGGATAAATATAGAGCATGTTTCCCATGGAAAAAAAAAGGGGAGGCACTCGGAGAAAAAAAGCAACCTTCTCTTCCACCCCTGGCCACTTGAAACTGGTGACTCTTGGCTTTTCAAATTCACCGGCATTAAATTCCTTTATTGTTCTTGTTTTGAAAGTCCTTTTTCGCCAACAACGCAAAACGAAAAAAAAACTCTAATCATTTTCGCTTCCCTGATGCGACGTGACAGTTGATGGGGTTTGGCGGTGCGGCAAGTGCTGCTTAAGGATGTGAGGAAATCATAAAATCTTCATTCTCAGCCCTTTTGTCCGAAAATATGTTCACAATCTTTTTTTTTTTTCATCTTCGCTGGCGCCCGTATGTTTGTGAGCCCGTGCCTTTTTCACACTTCCACGGCACTTGTGGGAGTGGGTTTTTTTCCTCTGTTATCTTCTTCCCTGAAAATACTGGAGAAAGGGAGGGGTTGGGTAAAAGCCACCGCCGCCAGTCAGGTGGGAAAAGCTGCATATTAATTAATTGTCGTTTCATTAGCGCTCAGTAAATGGCTAGATGGCGATTGCGGCGGTGAAAATCAAAATTCTAATAACCGGACTCTTTTTTTTTTCGGGGCGGTAAAGTCAGTTGGATGGGTCTATTAGTTGCTGTCAATTCCGAGGGTAATTTTTTCTTCTAGTTGGCAGCTAATAAAGCTGTCATGAGGCGGAAATGAATTAGTTTATTGTCGTCTGATTAGTTGACGTTTGCTGTGCAATTATTATTTAAAAATTTACGACGTCACTTTGCGGATTGGCAGATTGGTATTACCGTCGATATAAATGCTTTTCTAATCCAATAATCATGCATTAACTGGT